>JAUIMM010000014.1:1200000-1567500 GCA_031769625.1 Taudactylus pleione
TTGCATTTGATGAGGACTTAAAAGCTTGTCCACCAGGGAGCAGTATTGAGTTGTTAAACTTCGGAAGCATACCCACTTCAGATCTTTGGCATGTAACAAATGATATTTGTGTGTTCAGCGAATGTCTTCAGCGAGGTATGTAGAGCCATCAGAATTTAAAGGATATTTTTTTTAATGTTACGTTAATGGTATTGTAATTAAATGTTTCATCACAGCAATTAGAATATTAAGACATTCTGTGCCTATGTTGGCGAACATCAGGTGCACATTTTTGCATGGTCTCATTTTAGGCCCGAATGCAAAGCAAGATTTTGTTCTGCAGTTTGTTATATTTAAATGACCATCACAGGTCGGAGAGGGCACATCTACATTGTATCCCCGGTTTGCAGACAGCAGTAAAGCCTTTTTTTCCACACAAATGGATAAGTTTCTTACATGTCCTCAGAGTTGAAGAAAGCCAGGCCATGACTTAAATTATTGACAATGCACATTTTAAATTTTTCAGGCGCACTTGATAGTATTACTTCTATGAAAGTAATAAAATTATTCATCAGTATCAGGGGCATATCTATAATGGGTGCAGGGTGTATGGTGCACAGAGGGCCATTGGTCAAGGAGGACCCTGCACTGCACAACCTGCATCAGACAGATTCAACACTATGGGACATATTCAATTAGCCGCGGGGTTTCACCCGCGGCTAATTGTCACGCTGGACGGGAATCAATTAGCGGGGATTCCACGCGCGGGTGTCCCTGAGACCCCGCGCGCGAGTCTCTGCTGTTTGATTTTACCTCGCACCTCATGTAGGTGCGAGGTAAAATCACAGAGAGGCCGCCGTATTTGGCCTCGCGCAAGAGGTTAATACACACTGATTCCGCAGTTCTCGCGGAATCAGTGTGTTTTCGCGCAGGAGTCCCGGTCTAATGACGCGGGGAAATAGCTATTTGATTGAATAGCTAAACCCTGCGTCGCAGGACTTTTGCCTGTCAATTAGCCACGGGTGAAACCCCGCGGCTAATTGAATATGCCCCAATTACTCCATCTAGTTTCTGCCAACAGTGACAAAGATGGTGTCTCACTAGGATATAGCAAAGACTCTGTGCATATCAGTTTGGGTGAATCTTTCATAATATCCCAATAGGAATGACATATGACACACGTTCAAGTTAAGAGCTATGGTAAGGACCAATTCCTATCTGACCAGCATATAAGCATTCTCCTTTGTGACAGAAGCTGCAGAACTACTGTATCACCACTGCAGGGATTAAGGTCATAAAGGGCCAAGGTTTGAGGATGTAATTCTGAAGTCCAGTTTTGCTCTTCTCAGAAGGATAGAGGGCCAGCATGCTTAGTGATTGCACCAGCATCCACAAATCCACAGAAGCACAGTGTGGTGGTCTCAAGAGGGATGGGTCAGAATTGCTGGATCCACCCCCAAATTTTGCTATCAGGCTCATCAATGCAGTGTTCTTCTCTTGATTCTCTGGTTTATTTAATGAGTATGGCATAAGGAGCAATGGGCTTAAATAAATGAATAACATCATGATGGCATCAAAAACCATTTTTAGATTATGGTAATTCCATTCATTAAGCAGAGTATAGAATCATTCTGGATTCCATATCTTCAGATAGGATGAATGATATTTATGGCTACATAGAATTCTGATGCGCCATTTGTTTTCACTGCATCCTAAAAATATTTAACTACAGATGTGACCACATACATCTAGCCTCCTGGTGCATTATACAGCCCTTCTAGTCATGCCATGCCGTGGCGTGACTCGGTAGCACCAATCGTCTTTTTGTGCAACTTTTTACCTTCCAATGCATCTTTTTCGCACAAGCTGCTCCTGCTGATTACAATGATTGTGCGTCCTATTTGCATCGCTGTACGAATAAGACGCATTGGAAGGTAAAAAGTCACAAGAATTAGACGCTCAGCGCTAACAAATTACAGGGTGCTCACACGTTATGTGTAACGCGACTTGTAGCGCACGGAGGATAGATGTATGTAGACACATCTGTATAGCACAATTGAAATGCATTTAAGACATGTAAACAGTGTAAACAGTTCATATCATTCTGCTTCCGATGTCTGGGAAGATGCAGACTGAAAATACAGTAAAAGATCTTTACGTCATGCAAGGGTCCATGGTTTGTCTTAAATCGTCCAAAATTATATTTTCCATGAACTTTACATAAAGGTATAAGGACAAAGTATTCATACCTGTAAGACCTGGTATTCCTGGCATTCCCTTTGGACCTCTTCCTGGTAATCCTCTTTCTCCTCTTTCACCAGCATCACCTAAATACATACAATAATATTTCACAAATTACACCTTGTGAATAAATCTGCCTGTATACTTTACCCACAGAGAAAAAATAAATGTTACTTTGCTTGGTGCTATTAATAGCTTTCTTTAGTTCACACACAATAGCTTGCACTTGCCTGTGTACTTTTCCCCGGAGACCTGGAATTATGAATCCTATGCCATTTATGCAATTATGCAAAGCAGCCATGAAAGCAGTAGTGGAACATAAACATGAAAAATGAGATTCTCCTTTCACACAATAAATATAGCAAAGGTTAAAATACAAATTAAGAATCGGAAATACATCCTGATCTTCACCATCTTTCATCTTTGTAAATAGTCTGACAACAAATACTCACTCCAAGTGTTTCCCCACCATCTCATAAATTAAAATGTGATAGCGGTGATGTATTGACACTTTTAAGCTAGTTTGTAGAAGTCTCACATAGCAAAAAGATCACCCCTTTCAAGCTTATGTTTTAATGCCTAATGTTGTCCGCATAATGACACCATAATGCTGTGTAGCACAGTTGATATATGTGCACCTTTACGTTCATAAATTAAACTACTGCTGATAGATTACAATTTCAAAAGCCTTTATAGCAGAGTGTCATAAAGCTTTTATAGAGATGTTTTAAAGTTGATATAACCTGACTTTGACAGTGCGTATATCTGTACATCTCTGGGACCACGTACTAAAATGTTTGTTATGACAAATTTTATGGATATAATCACCTTACTGGAAGTTTGTTTCATCATAGAGCAAAGATATAAACACACTGCACAGCAGCTGCTTAACTACAGTGTGGGTAACAGAGCGATATAAATCTGGCAGAGGATTCTGGGAAGGATAGTTCAAATAAAGTACTGGAGGAAAAGCAACACTTTCAGAATACTTTCCAAAAATTTTGCAAATAATAAAATATTAAAAAGTTGACTATTTTACATATGAGTGTTTAGGGATTGTATATTATATTCAACATGCATTAATTATGTTAAATAACCATGGAAACCTTTTATTGCATAATGACACACTGCTATGACAGTGCATAGTAATTGCCAATTTGCCACTGACATAAGTGGTGTGATTCATGATGTTATGCTAAAATCAACCCTACCCTTCTCTATAAATAATGAAGAGAACCTCACATGACAGTATCGTAATGCTGATTGATACTTTTATTTTTCCATAGGGGTACCATGTAGAATTTTTGAATTCATTGTCTCTTTAAGGATAGGCAAAGAAAAATTAGTCCCCACTTCTCAGACATAACCCATTGTAAGTTAGTTATAGTTACACTGGATATTTATTTCTGTTAGCACAAACATTGCAGTGATATTTGCAGAATTTTTACATTTTAAATTGCCATGTGCCACATATTTAGTTTGCTCAACAAAAGTAGTGAGTTTATTTTTGTATCATTGCTCTTGGACATTATGTTTTATATTTAAACCACCTGCAAAACCAGATAACTGTTAATGGAATTCCACACAATGTTTTATTCATATCCCCCTAACTAATAATAAAATTATGTTTACAGCATTAATATTTCTTTTGTATTCTGACAGAAATAAATTGCCTTTAGTTATTTTGAACATAGCTAATTGTCAGCAAGAGGATGTTTTCCCAGGGTGCAGCTGAAAATTAATAATAATGCAAATCATCATCCTATCAGTTTGGAGGAAATTGTTTTTAAAGAAAATACATTGGGAGATCCCTTTTAAGTTAATGGGGTCTCTAGAGTGAAAAAGGTCATTATCATTATAATTAGTTCACTTAAGTTCCCCTGAGGAAATCCAGAAAGACATGTACTGTTGATGAGGCAGATTTGAAAACCATTGCTTAACACAATACTAAATCATTTATATTGCATGGCATGAATACTTACATATAATTACAGTCCAAAATAGTTTTTTTCAGTGGCAAATACATTTAGGCAAAATTATATATAGTCAATGTTTCCAATTCTTACTGGCCTACTTACAGAAATGTGTTGCCAATCAGATTGAAAGCATAGTAATTTCATACCTTTTGGACCTTTAAGACCAAGTTGCCCATTAGGACCTTTGAGCCCAGGAAGTCCTCTTGGACCAACATGCCCAGGTACACCATTATCTCCCGGGGATCCAGGGACTCCTGGTGGACCAGGTCTTCCAGGTAAGCCAACTGCTCCAGATTCTGGTCTTCGTAGACTGGCTGCCAAATTTGCTAACTGTTCTGTAACATAATTATAAAGAACTGTAAATCAATATTTTGTCTATTGGCCAAAATCAGTAGCATACAAAGTGACCATTCTTTTTGTTTATTTTTTAGCAAAATCAATCATTAAGGAAGATATAAGAAAACATTGTTTGAATAACTTTTTCTGCAGATTTGAATGTAAGTATGTGTATATTTCTTCACTGAACATCATCATATGCTGAAAGCATCTGGATCAGAAACAAAGCAATGCAAATACAAATTTTATTAAATTAAATTGTAGACAATATGTTAGTAGCCTCATAAAAATAAGCCATTTTGTAGCATTAATATCTACTCTTTGGTATTCAGTGCAAATTAATTATGAAGCAAAATGTAGCACAGTATCAAATTAATTTATTCCCTGTTATGTCATGCAGCTGACTTTGACTTGACTTTGAAAGCAAGTAAGGCCACTATTTGACAATCAGTAAAAATATAGATTTACACATTCAAGAGCTGGCGGGTTAAACTTAAGAAAATATGTCCACCAGGCTTTCTGCCACTCCTCCACAGCAGCTTGTCATGCTCAGAGGGAGGTGGTTCTCTATTTAAGAAGGCAGAGATCAAGTGACAGCTTTGCAAACTTGCAGTTGGACATAAACTGTGTAAGGCATATCTACCCATTGGCCAGGATGGCACTTGCCAGGGTGCCGACCAAAGGGGGGGCGCCGTCCGGCAGTGCCACCAGCAGCCAAGAGGTGGACTACCCCCCCTAGTCACCCGGCCCCACAAGTGTAGGGCAGACCGCAGTGAGAGCGGTCTGCCCTACACAGTTTACAAACACACAGCCACCAGCGGCGGCTGTGTGTTTGTTATAGCAGCCTGTTATAGCAGCCAGCCAATGAGAGTCAGACAGACTCTCATTGGCTGCTGCATCGTCCACGGAGGGAGCCGGCTGGAGCTCACTAATGAGTTTCGTCTTCCGGCTCTCCCCGCAGCGGGTGATGGGAGAGACGTCATGACTCGTGATATATTGTTCGGCGAAAGAAAAGATATATTGACAAGTGTGTACCCAGCTTAAATCTGAGCAGAATTTTAAAAAAATATTTACTAATGCATTTTCTTTTTCCAGGCTTATTACTTTTCTTAAAGGTAACTTTACACAATATATAACCAACCAAATAAAGTTGATAATTCAAACAATGAAATATTTTCCATACATCATCACAACTATTCAACATTCCACCAATCAAGGCTCCAGGGAAATATGAAGTGATGCTCCCTCGCTGCCGTTCCTACAGTCTTTTCAGGCTTATGTAGCCTCGGTATGTAGTCAGGAAGCCGAGGGTCAAAATGCCAACTGCCAGCTTCGCAACTCTCAAATCCCGGCAGGGGTCTAATGATAGGTGTCTAAATCCCGATGCCTATCATTATCCCTACACCGGGAGCCCGATGCCCAGCATACCAAATTAAGGTAAGCCGGGTGGCGGGCGCGGACAGCCGCAGGGGGAAGGGTTAGATTAGGGGCTCCCGGGGGGGGACTTAGGGTTAGGCACCCCCCCCGGGATGGATAGGGTTAGGCTAGGGGAAGGGGGGGGTTAGTGTTAGGCATCCACGGGGGGAGGTTAGGGTCAGGCACCCCCCCGGGAGGGTTAGGTGTAGGCTGCGTGGAGGGGGAGTTAGGTTTAGGCACTTACAGGGGGGAGGTTAGGGTTAGGCACTAGGGGGGAGGTTAGGGTAAGGCAGCCCTAAAGGAGGGTTAGGGCTAAGGGGGAGAGGGTTAGGGTTAGTTAATTTACTTACCCCATCGGGATCTTCACTTCTGGTCTTCTGGCGTTGGGATTTGAACAGCCGGACTTAGGTCCGGCGGTAAATCATACTGATTCCGTAGCTTCTTATGCACATCACTTTGTGGGAAAAATACCACATCATTTTCCTTGCATGCAAAAGTGGGTTTCCCTCTGGATTCTTCTGAGAGATCTTGCACTCACTTCATCGCCCTCAACTTTCTCAACCTTGGCAATGGAATAGTAGATCCAGCATTTGGTTTCAAAGTTAACTATAACAAAGTCACCAACTAACAGATCTGAAATGTCTGGTTAGATTCTCCTGTCCTCAGAGCTGACATCAAGTGGGATGGGAATATCACTCTCCTCAGAGCTGACATCAAGTGGGATGGGAACATCACTCTCCTCAGAGCTGACATCAAGTGGGATGGGAACATCACTCTCCTCAGAGCTGACATCAAGTGGGATGGGAACATCACTCTCCTCAGAGCTGACATCAAGTGGGATGGGAACATCACTCTCCTCAGAGCTGACATCAAGTGGGATGGGAACATCACTCTCCTCAGAGCTGACATGAAGTGGGATGGGAACATCACTCTCCTCAGAGCTGACATGAAGTGGGATGGGAACATCACTCTCCTCAAAGCTGCTGTTCACTGTGATTTTCTTCTTGGTTTGTTTCTGCTTGAGCTTCACTTTTTCTTAGACATTACTTGCTTTTTCCCCTGCTGTTTATTCTTTCTCTCTTTATAGCCCTTTCAATTGCCTGCTTTTCAGGTGTATCAGTTTGGATTCTAGCCTTTACATGCCCTGGGATGCAGACTTTTGGGTAAGGGTAGAATTTCATCTGCAGACACATTTGCAGTGTGGCTAAGATGCAAATATATGTCACTTGGGGCCTGTTTCAGTGATGGACGCTAATGCTGTCATAGCTATGAATTTGTACACAGCGGCTGAGTGAAAATATGCAATTTAGCAGCCGCCAGGATTTGTATTGAGGCACCCACCTGCAGACGGCTTTGCAAATCCAATCGATTGCATACAAAGAAGCAGCTTGGTCTCAGATCAATAGATTATCTGACTTCTAAATAACTCTATGGTTGCACAGAATGACCATGGGAACTGGGACGCCAGAGCCATTTTCACTGCATATGGGATCGCAGTTGCAGGCTGAGACATGCCCTGAAAATTGTTGCATCACGCCTGCATTTAAGCCGCCACCTCCCAGTTGCATGTCAATCACTTTGCGGATCCTCACTGTGAGCGACAATGAAAATGAAACTTGATACATACGCAGTGTGACTCAGACACATCCGCAGATTACTGATAATCACTCAACTGTGAATACATGGGCATTGCATCCATCTATGACTCAGGCCCTTGGTGAGGCACATCCATGTGTGGGGCATGTGTTTCTCTCCATCACAGCCAGAAAGAAATGACTGGTGCTTCCCGAATTTATGGTCACATGACAACAAATGTGTACAGTTGCCTAGATACAGAGGGTGGGTCCACTTACCCACTGGCTCATCTTACCCCACTCTCCCCTACGCTGTCCTAGACATTTGGGAGGAGCTCTGTCTGTCTGTAGTGAAGGTTAAACTTTACTTTTTGGCAGAGTTGCAATGGAAGGAACATTGATTCATATCTAAACATTTTATTTTCTGGTATAGTTGTTCTTTTTGCTAAGTTAATTCAACTTCTCCCGTATATATAAACTATGTGCTGTTGTGTATGGAATATTCTAATGCACGTGATCTGCTTTTCTGCAGTCACAATGGGGGATCAGTATGATTTACGGCCAGCCGCATTGGGCGGCGGTTCAAATCCCGATAGTGGAAGCTTGGCAGGGGTGAAGATCCTGACTGCGCTAAAGGTAAGCATAAACTAACCTAACCCCCCACTAACCCCAAACCCTCCCTTAGGGGTGCCTAACCCTAACCGCCCCCCCAAGTGCCTAATCCCCCTCTAAGTGCCTAAACCTAACCCCCCCTTCCCCGCTGCCTAAACCTAAGTCTCCTGGGGGGGTGCCTAACCCTAATCTCCCCCCGGGGGTGCCTAACCGTGACCACCCCTTCCCCTAGCCTAAACCTAACCCTCCCGAGGGGGTGCCTAACCCTAAGTTCCCCCCGGGAACCCCTGACCCTCCCCCCCCACGGCTGTCCGCACCCGGCGCCCGGCTTACCTTCGATCAGGATGCAGGGTGTCGGGCTCCCGGCGTAGGTAAAATGACAGGCGTCAGGATCGCGACGTCTGTCATTTTACCCTTGCCGGGATTAGACAGTCGGGAAGCCGGTGGTCGGGATTCCATCCGTTGGCTTCCCGACTGCTTCCCCACAATGGGGTACAGGGGGACTATATATAAGGAGGTTTTCCAATAGCAACCAATCCCTTTTTTTTTACAGATGAAAAAGAAAGGCTGTGTGCTGGCTGATGCTGTGGGCAACACCTCATCTTCTACACACTTCTCTTTAATGTTAAGAAATGTTTCTCCTGTAGAAGTTAGCATTAAAGTATATAGCACTGTAGAAGTAAAATTATTTAAAAAAGCTTATACTGTTTGAGGGATAAAAACTTTTGCATGTATATTTTACTGTCCCATTTTATTCTTTATGTTTTATTTATTTTATTTATAGTGAAATAAATTGAGAGAAGACAAACAGACTTTTATCCATTACATATTATGTATCTACCTAAACTATTATGTATACCAATTAGCATGAAAAGTAAAATGAGATTAAACATACCTTGCAAAACTCTCATGCATACTTGCTTAATGTGCTGATCTGTTGGTTCTCTACCCTAAGGAATGAAACAAATGATTTGTAAAGAACCAGGTGTAATTACATAAAAAGAGGCAGATATGGGAAGTAGGCAATTAGACACACAGTGGTAGGTAATAGCGGTGACAGAAGTCCGTAATTATATAGATATATAAGTACAGTAGGTAAGAGACGTTAGATACACAGAAATAGAGATAATAGAAGTATGTAATTAGATGCATAGCAAAATGTAACAAAGGTTGATAATTAAATACATAGTAGATAGCAGAGGTAATATAAGTAAGTCATTAAATACATAAAGATAACATAAGTCTGTAATTAAATACACAGAGGTAGATAACAGAGATAACATAAGTATGTTACGAAATACATAGCGGTAGGTAGCAGAAGTAACATAAATATGTAATTAAATACATAAAGGTAGGTAATAGATAAATATGTAATTAAATACATAGAGGTAGGTAATAGATAAATATGTAATTAAATACATAGAGGTAGGTAATAGAGGTAAAACAAGTAATTAAACACATAGAGCTAAGTAGCAGAGGAAACATAAGTATGTAATTTAATACACAGAGCTGAGTAGAAGAAGTAACATAGGTAAGTAATTAAATACATTGAGGTAGGGAACAGAGGTAACATACAGTGCATCCAGAAAGTATTCACAGCGCTTCACTTTTTCCACATTTTTTTATGTTACAGCCTTATTCCAAAATGGAATAAATTCATATTTGTCCTCAAAATTCTACACACAATACCCCATAATGACCACGAAGCTTAAAATTGAGCTCAGGTGCATCCTGTTTCCACTGATCATCCTTGAGATGTTCCTACAGATTAATTGGAGTCCACCTGTGGTAAATTCAGTTGATTGGACATGATCTGAAAGACATACACCTGTCTGTATAAGGTCCCACACTTGACAGTGCATGTCAGAGCACGAACCAATCATGAAGTCTAAGGAATTGTCTGTTGACCTCCGAGACAGAATTGTCTCGAGGCACAAATCTGGGGAACGGTCCAGAAAAATATCTCCTCTTTGAAGGTCCCAATGAGCACAGTGGCCTCCATCATCCATAAATGGAAGAAGTTCAGAACCACCAGGACTCTTCCTAGAATTGGCCGGGCTGTCTAAACTGAGCAATCGAGGGAGAAGGGCCCTCATCAGGGAGGTGACCAAGAACCTGATGGTCACTCTGTCAGAGCTACAGCATTCCTCTGTGGAGAGAGGAGAACCTTCAGGAAGGTCAACCATCTCTGCAGCAATCCACCAATCAGGCCTGTATGGTAGAGTGGCCAAACGGAAGCCACTCCTTAGTAAAAAACACATGGCAGCCCTCCGGTAGTTTGCCAAAATGCACCTGAAGAACTCTCAGACCATGAGAAATAAAATTCTCTGGTATGATGAGACAAAGATTGAACGCTTTGGTGTGAATGCCAAGCGTCATGTTTGGAGGAAACCAGGCACCGCTCATCACCAGGCCAATACCATGCCTACAGTGAAGCATGGTGGTGGCAGCATCATGTTGTGGGGATGTTTTTCAGCGGCAGGAACTGGGAGACTAGTCAGGATAGAGGGAAAGATGAATGCAGCAATTTACAGAGACATCCTGGATGAAAACCTGCTCCAGAGCGCTCTTGACCTCAGACTGGGGCGATGGTTCATCTTTCAACAGGACAACGACCCTAAGCACGCAGCCAAGATATCAAAGGAGTGGCTTCAGGACAACTTTGTAAAAGTATTTGAGTGGACCAGCCAGAGCCCAGACTTGAATCCGATTGAACATCTCTGGAGAGATCTGAAAATGTCTGTGCACCGACGCTTCCCATCCAACCTGATGGAGCTTGAGAGGTGCTGCAAAGAGGAATGGGCGAAACTGCCCAAAGATAGGTGTGCCAAGCTTGAGTCATCATATTCAAAAAGACTTGAAGCTGTAATTTCTGCCAAACGTGTATCAACAAAGTATTGAGCAAAGGCTGTGCATACTTATGTACATGTGATTTCTTAGGTTTATTTTATTTTTCGCCCATTCCTCTTTGCAGCACCTCTCAAGCTCCATCAAGTTGGATGGGAAGCGTCGATGCACAGCCATTTTCAGATCTCTCCAGAGATGTTCAATTGAAGTCAAGTCTGGGCTCTGGCAGGGCCTCTCAAGGACATTCACAGAGTTGTCCTGAAGCCACTCCTTTGATATCTTGGCTGTGTGCTCAGGGTCGTTGTCCTGCTGAAAGATTAACCGTCGCCCCAGTCTGAGGTCAAGAGCGCTCTGGAGCAGGTTTTCATCCAGGATGTCTCTGTACATTGCTGCATTCATCTTTCCCGCTATCCTGACTAGTCTCACAGTTCCTGCCACTGGAAAACATCCCCACAGCATGATGCTGCCACCACCATGCTTCACTGTAGGGATGGTATTGGCCTGGTGATGAGTGGTGCCTGGTTTCCTCCAAATCGAACGCCTGGCATTCACGCCAAAGCGTTCAATCTTTGTCTCTCATGGTCTGAGAGTCCTTCAGGTGCATTTTGGCAAACTCCAGACAGGCTGCCATGTGCTTTTTACTAAGGAGTGGCTTCCATCTGGCTAGTCTACCATACAGACATGATTGGTGGATTGCTGCAGAGATTGCTGTCCTTCTGGAATGTTCTCCTCTCTCCACAGAGGAATGCTGTAGCTCTGACAGAGTGACCATCAAGTTCTTGGTCACCTCCCTGACGAGGGCCCTTCTCCCCCGATCATTCAGTTTAGACAGACAGCCAAGTCTAGGAAGAGTCCTGGTGGTTCCGAACTTATTCCATTTACGGATGATGGAGGCCACTGTGCTCATTGGTACCTTCAAAGCAGCAGATATTTTTCTGTACCCTTCCCCAGATTTGTGCCTCGAGACAATCCTGTCTCGGAGGTCTACAGACAATTCCTTTGACTTCATGCTTGGTTTGTGCTCTGACATGCACTGTCAAGTGTGGGACCTTATATAGACAGGTGTATGCCTTGCAAAATCATGTCCAATCAACTGAATTTACCACAGGTGGACTCCAATTAATCTGTAGGAACATCTCAAGGATGATCAGTGGAAACAGGATGCACCTGAGCTCAATTTTGAGCTTCATGGCAAAGGCCGTGAATACTTATGTACATGTGATTTCTTATTGGTTTTTTTTTATAAAATTTGCAAAAATCTCAAAAAAACTTTTTACACATTGTCATTATGGGGTATTGTGTGTAGAATTTTGAGGACAAAAATGAATTTATTCCATTTTGAAATAAGGCTGTAACATAACAAAATGTGGAAAAAGTGACGCGCTGTGAATATTTTCCGGATGCACTGTATACATAGCTATAGCAAAAGAGGTGATTTAATACACAGCATGTGTAACAGAGCTTACAAATGTACAGTAGTACATTGAATAAACAGAAACATATATATTAATGAATGACTTACTGCAGGACCCTGGCTTCCTGGCAAGCCAGGGGCACCTTGTTCACCCTGCATACCACGGGGACCAGATGAACCTTGAGGACCTTCTACACCTGGTTGACCACGACTTCCTTCTGGACCACGATTACCAGGTTCACCGGGAATTCCAGTCTAAGTATATAAAAGTAGGTTTCAATGTATGTTTATGTACATGAATTATCATTTATAAAAGTGAAAAACTGTAGGCCCACGGTGCATATGCCATTTTACGATGTCATGCACCTATTTTTGTATTAATGTTTATATTTAGTGGAGACCATAAATTTGTGATTAAAGATGGCAGCATCTGCAGGAGTGCATTTGATGGGACGAGTTAGGCAGGTAAGGACATTCCTTCTACAAATATTGTGCACCCACATGTAAAATCAAGATTGGCTATTTAAATAAGATTTAAGGGGTGAAAATAGGGTTGCCACTTGTCTGGAATTCCTCTGGACAGTTCAGAAATCTGAAGATATGTCAAGAAGATCTTTTTAGCCTGGATTGGTGGCATCCTGTATTCTCACGAGGGTGGCGCTGTGACAATACAGACAGTCAGTGCTCCCACCTCACACCCGATTTGCAGCCTGAGCATTGACATTCTCTTCACTCTGACAGCCAGTGCTGGGCAGGCACTGGGTCAGAAGTTCTGACAGCAGGTGCTGGGCGAGCACAGGGATGGAGCTACTGACAGCAAGTGCTGGGCAAGGGTAGGGGTCAGAGCTTCTGACAGCAGGCGCTGAGTGGGCATGGGGGAGAAGCTTCTGATGGCAGGCACTGGGTGGTCCCAGTGGGCAAGATCACTCAGACAGTAACTGGAGGTGAGAGAGGAGAACACACACAGTATGTATAGAATCTGATGCACTGTGTATGCTCTGTGTGTGCTCTGAAACTGATGGGAGGCAGCGTGAACCTGGGATAGATACAGGTTAGCATTTTATTCACTATTTAAACTTGCTATTTCTTTAAGTAAACAGTACATTCTATTTTATATCCTCTTTTTTTCCAATTCAAATTGCTGAGAGATTCAGGACCTCATTCAGAGTCGGTCGAAGAGGCCGCACGGTCGTACGGGAAAAGGGGCCGGATATTCAAATGATTCACTCGCAAGTTGCGTCCCTAAGTTCGGATCGGTAGCTGGCCGACCAAGGGGAGGAAGCGGTCGGAATTCAAAAAAATACGCCCCCTTCTCGTACGCATTGCACGTCATCTCCGGGCATATAAGGATTAATCAAGACCATCGGGAACCATCGAAACTGGTCGTAGAGCTTAAGGTTGACCATACCCTCTCTTAAGCTCTACAATCATGTCAGTGTAAAAACCTCCCATGTCACATGTGCCATGACGCTACTTTGTTAATTATGCACTCCCATAAACCGTATGCACTCCCATAAACCGTATGCACTCCCATAAAACGCCGTTCGCATAATTAGGCACGCCTGCGTTCGGATCTCCACTCCCCCGTTTTTAAGCACCTTCCCCTGTTGCCACCCACAAACGCCTCATTCTGTCACTCAAACTACCGACCTGGCTTTGCTCAAGGAGAGAGAAATTTGCGATCGTAGCGGCTAGTTTGCGCACGCGCATTGCGAACTTTAAACATGCGTAGTATTGCGAACATCGGTGGCGTACGACAGTGCGGCCGCAACGACTGACTCTGAATGAGATCCTCAGTCCCATGACTAGGTGTGTGCGACTTGTGCCGTTGCACAGGGCACAGTGCCTGGGGGCGGAACCATCAACATTCCAGTCAGGCATCCTGCAGCCTGTAGAACTGATATACTTCCCAGAGCCAGCTGTCCCGCCCCCTAAACGTAACAACATGAAGTCACAGGTTTAGGGGCGGAACTGGCACAGGATGTACTGCTGCAGTACTTCTGTGTTTAGGATGTGGAGAATGTGTGTGAAACATATATATGAATGCATTTATGTCACTAATTACAGCACTGTGTAAAATGTTCGATGATTTATGATAAAAACAGATGGAGCTCTCAGAATACTATATGCAGGTAATGATAATTATATTTTCCAAAGTCTTTTTATAAAAAACGTTTAAATACTTTAACAAGTAACCATTTCAAACAAGTTTCTATAAATTGTAAATTTATGCCAAATGTCATCAAGCTGATATATAAAAGATAAAAACAAATAGATACAATAATTTTTAGGTGTGTTCAAAATAATATACTTACAGATCCTTTTGGTCCTTGATTTCCAACATCTCCCTAAATAAAAGTTAAGACAATTAAAACAATGTATAACATTTATTTACTTTTACAAGGATTACCATATAAAACCATACAACTAAAAATGCAGCATACACTACATTGTTTTACTAGATACATGGATTTGTTTGGTGAGAATAAGAGACTAAAGTACAGAAAAGTCACGTACATACACAGCAATATAGATACCTAATGTATTCAATTTCGAAAACTGTCTCAAATTATTGTTCACATGAACTTAAAATGACCAGCAGTCCTAACCAACAGCACAATTAGATATCCATCTGAGCTGCCTGAAAGTTTTGCTGACACATTGCCTCAGCCTGTGCTTATGGCACTAACTGGGTCCCTACCCTCAGTATGAGTTCTGAGCTACCACATCAGTTCTATTTGGCACCCATATTAGTGGGCTAATTTAACACAGATCTATTCACACAGCACACAAACTATGAGATTGGATGTACCCCTATAAGGATAGCTTTATAGGAAAACACTATTAGGATCACAGGATAATTATACATTTTATCTAGCATCTCAGAGAATGGGAAAGAAAGAAATTACCTTCAAATAAGTACAAAGTAAATAATGGGTTGCTTTGATTTTCTTTTAAATTGGTCAATTAGTAATAATTAGCCATATAATAAAATAATCTATGTATTCTCTGACATGCTTGTGCAATCCATGAAGAGTCTCACTCCATAACATGTAAAAGAGATTTAACAAGTAAAACTAGACAGATTTCCTTTAACCAATTAGAGGTATGACTAGGTCACCTGGGACTAAGACAGACAGACAGACAGACAGACAGACAGACTGACTGACTAATGAGAAGATGTACAGAGGTACAGAAGTGGTTCCCGGCAAGCAGGCAAATGGAGGCACACTTTCACTTTAAAGCACCGGACACCCGGCGCATGACCACAGGAGGTACAGAGGTAGGAGGAGCGCGCACCAACACCTGTCCCCCAGACATTTAAACAGTTTCATTACTCCCTATCATAGGAGCAGCGATTTAAGGACCTGGACTGTGATTAGTCATAATAACTGTTACACAATGTTGCCATAAATGCAACATGATTTTAATTCCAAACACAAAGCGATTTAGTTATTTCTCTGGAGACATATGCAGTTTTACATCATTTATGATCTGATCGTGTTTTCATTGTACCTTTATATGATTTATGTTCTTATATATTAGTGGTGCTACTACTGTATACAGTTATTTTAAGCACTTATTTAGGACACAGAGGCCTTTTAATCAGCCTTTATTTGGTTTAATTTCAGTCATTGTTTAGGAATAAATTTGTTACTATTTCATCTTCTGACTATATATTTATACCAAGCAATTATACACTCAGCACTGCACTTTAATCATGCCCCATTACAAAACACAAACACAGCTCACACTTATACATAACTGCTGCACCGTTCGAGTGTCAAGTAAGCATTAATTCTAGATTACTGGGAAGCTAGCTTGTACTATTCATCAGATATTATAAAGGTAAGGTTACATATACTCTGTTTTTATTGCATGAGTGTATTATAGTGAAAACTGTTAGTAGAAATGAAACCACAATATATCATTCAATTCTAGTTCCATGTCAGAGTAACAATAAATAATAATTACTGGCACGTTAGCAGAATTGAAAAAAATTCAATCGTTTACATTTTTTTTATACACCTCAGTATTTTGAAGTGCTAATATTAAAGTAGAATAAGAAAGCACAACTAATATAATATTAATTACATTACCAATGTATATATTTGTGTATGTGTGTGTTTTATAATAAATGGTCCTGTGCTCATAATCCCTCCTTGCAATTGACAGTTTAACATTTAATAATGTCCCACACAGTATGAATGAAAAGTGCAAATCTCTTACATGTTCACCCTTTTCTCCGGCAAATCCTTCTTCTCCAGAGCTACCCTGAATTAAACAGAATACAGTTAAAATACATATAAAATTTTCTCTGCATAAACGCATAATTATATAACACAACAATTATAGTGCACATCACTCACCTGCTCACCTTTAGGGCCATTCTCACCCACTCCACCCTAAAAGAACACAAATTACAGTAAATAATATCTGAAGCAGGGTATTGTTTTAACACAGTAAATTATATTAATTAGGAAACATAAAATCGAATAACACTGAAGAATGTATGACAGACTATTTTTATCTTATTTTTGATACTTTACATATAAGTCATTTAAGATAATACATTTAAAAGAGGTAAAGCTGGACAAGGTCATATTGTTATTATAAGGGCACAATTCCATTGTCGGTGATGTGCGGCTGCGCACATCACCGAGAGTTCCGGTAAAACAACACTGCGTATTTTCCAGCTCACCTTATGAGGTGCAAATTACTGTAATATTTGTGATGCCAGAGGCAACAAGGTGCCAGGTTTCTGACCATTTCCTGGGCATTTCACAACCATCACTTCTAATTAAATTTCCCCATAATACTTTTTAACAATGCCCAAAACACACTGTCTTGTATACATGTTATTGTTTTACTAAACTATTGCAAGAGTTGAATGTTAACTTTAGAATATATAACCTTAGGGTTATATACAAAAAATCTATAGGAAATGTTTCCGCCATATAATTGTGCCACCTTAGGCTTTTGTGACCAATACCCAAATCTGAAATTCGAGTTGTATCTGCATTGTCCATAATGCTTGAAAAAGTGATATAAGTACATATTTTTAAATACTGATTGACATGTAATAGGCTGCTGCATTTCATATACTGAGGCAATATATTTCTGCAGGGTTATAGACAGTTTTTCTTTTCAGTGTGTGTTCTGTGCACTAAATAGCCTTTTCTCATTTCTGTGTGCAAATAAACACAAACAAAAAGAATTGAGAAGGAGATTGGGAGTTTCAGAATAATTAGTTGAGATGAATGGATTAAATCCCAGGAGCAAAACTACTCTGAAAATATTTCAAGCATTTTACAATTATAAGGAGATGTTCTAAACATGTGTTTACTAATCAGTGCAGTCAGAAATTGCCAGAGCTGGATTTAAGCTACAACACTCTAAATTGTCCAAATCAAACAAATGTAATTTCATTACAAATCCCTCGCAGCTGACTAGATGACACTTAATGGTGGTTTGAAATGGTAATAGAAATTGAAACAAATAAATGCAAATAAACAGGGGAAAAACCCAGTCTAATGGAGAGAGCATGTGATCTGATATTAACTAGTTGTGACGGTATAAACAAAATAATTTTTGTCATTAGAGTTGGGTTATTGGAATAACATCATATTATGGGGGAGATGTATGAAGCCAGTGGCAAACGCAGGATTTCCAGAGGGGGGTTTCCAAATGCTTAATTTTATACCCCTTTTACACCGAAGCTAAAACCTGGGTTATTGAAGGGTTAACCCGGGCAGCTCCCTGGTGTAAAAGGGGAGAGGGCTGGATCGCCGGGTCGAGTGACCCGGCAATCCAACCCAGGTAACTAGCAGGGTTTAACATGGGCGTAGCCCGTGAAACCCTGCTGTGAGAACAGCGCACTCCTGGTCACGATGACCTGGAGTGCGCTGCTAGCCGGCCGATTGGTTCGGCTTCAGTGGCGCTTGGAGATGACATCATCTCCAAGCAACCACTTTCAATCCAGAAAAGCCGGGTCTATGCAGACCCGACTCCGGTGTGAGCGGCGCCGACTCGGGAATATCCCGAGTCGGTGCCGGCAAAATTCCAGGCCTGATCCGGATAGGAACTTTGTTCCAACTCCGGGTCACACCCGGAATTTAGGTGGAAAAGGGGTATTAGAGTGAGTGTGACCTGTCAATGAAGAGGGCAGAATTAGTACTTAACCAGCTTTAATAAGCGTCATACAAAGTGTATTGTGTGTATTCATTCCAGCATATACAGGACCAGCGATCACAGTAAGCCATTAGATGCGCCAGTAGGCCATCCTGCCTGAGCTGAATGTATTTATTTTAGATGTGGGCACCATTCCAGACTATTGGAGCAAGTCCGGGAGCCTGGAGGAGCAGCAGAAGAACCTAGCACTGCCCTGGACTTACTGTATATGTACATATTGGGCTCTATAGCAGTGCATCTCTAACAGTGCATGTTTTCCAGATCTTCTAGTTGGTGCACAGGTTATTTATTACTAGCTGACACATGTTAAAAGATCCACAGGTGGTGCTAATTATTTCATTTGTGATACTGAGAAGAACAAGCAGCACTAGTAACAATCTATTATATTACTATTTCTATTGTGGTCATGGTGTGGGCTGGGGAGGGGGGTTTCCAGGCAGACGGAAACCCCCCCTGCGTTTGCCTATGGAAGCCTTGGAGAGAAATAAACTGGAGAAGTTGCCCAAAGCAACCAATTAGCTTCTAAGGGCGCACATCCACTTCCTGATTTCTGTGAGCGATTGAATGATAACGATATCGTTATTGTTCAATCGCTCATGAACCGTGCATGAATCGTGGACATAAATGTCGGAAACGACCAGCGATGCGCGCTCCCGCTGGTTATTTCCGACATCAATCATCGGCTGAACATGCTGGTTAACCTGACGATAACGTCAGGTTGAGCATGTTAGGGGAGGAAGGAGGGTGCCTACACTGAACGACTGATCATTCAGTGTAGGCACAGCACAGACTGTGAAACAACTGCACGATTACAATGTCGTAATCGTGCAGTCGTTTCAAAGTCTGCTAGTGGATGTGCCCCTTAACTGTTAAAGATCTAACACAGTCTATGGAATGACTGTTGGAATTTGAATGGTTGGTTTGGGCAACCTCTTCATTTTATCTCTCTCCAAAGCTTGATACATCTCCCCTATATCATATATCATTCTGCGTCAATTAAATATTTAACATAACCATCTCATAGTGATACTCATATTAGAGGAATCTTCCACAACATGGGTGGCAGGGACATTGAGAATTAGATGAACACATCTTAACAAACATGAAGCAACTATATGGGGCAAATAACTGCTTGTATTTACCATACATAGCAAATTGCTACAAGCCTTATGCTCTGCGAATCACTGATAAGCAATAAACCCAGGTTTTGTACTAAAAGTGAAAAGCATTGTATGGTTTTTATATAAGTCTAATTTAGACAAATGTGAGAACTATCACTGCAAAGCATCAGGTAATTGCTGCACCCTCATGCTTTCTATGTCATCAATGCTTTAGGCTATGATACCCTATACAAGCTATGCATTGTCTACTTTGAAAAAAATGTCCATCTCCATAACATGTGTAGCCTATAAACACTGCTCCTAACCCTGGCCTCAGACATTAGCTATCCCTATCCAAACACACTGTGCTGGACATCAGAGCACCCAACGTAAAATCTAGGAGAAGCTCTATGAGTATCAAGTATATGTTTGATTTAAAGGACACTGTGGGTGGGGGGCTTACTAAGCAGCAGGTCTGAAATCCCAGCAGAATTGTAGCACATTTCGGGTGGGTTTGCATCCTGTTGATTTACTAAACTCAAATTTGCAGTAGAAACTCTGAAAAACCACACTCTGGGGAAAATGTATCAAACCTTCTAAAGCAGACAAGTGGAGAAGTTGCTTATAGCCACCAAGGGGCTGGTAAAGTCCAGTAGGGTTTTTTTTTAACCATTTTTTTTTGTTCTTGAACATTTAGTGAAGGTTGCATGGATCCTAGGGTTCCATGCAGCACTTGTATTTTTTGTGATGGGTTTGCAGTGGGATCAAGGTTTAGAAACTTGCAAGGATTGATGACCAGTTCTGTTTAAATGATCAAAACAACCTTTAGTAAATACTCTGGTTTTGACATAGAACCCGCCGACAATCTGTGGCGTCTCCCATCAATTTGTAAACCCCATGCAAACCTTCCGCTTAGTCCCAGAGTTTTTTATTATAAAAAGAAGTGCATGAATGTATATGAGCCACATTTTTGGGGGGGGGGGGGACTGCCCATGAAAAAACGTGCTACAGGGTTGCAGAATTAACTAAAAATGAACTTGGTGAAAAAGAAAAGCATTACTACAATATGAAGTCAAGCCTACTACTGTTTTAGGACAAGGTCCAAATGATTGTTTTCTTAATTTTTTTACCTTAAATTTTATGTTTATTTCAGCTGTAGTCATATCTTAAATGAATAACTGGAGTAATAGGACATTGAGTATTTATTGTGTAGCACTACAAAATAGCTTTTCAGCAAATGACTTACTAGAGAATGCCCCTCTTCAACACTTCAAAGTGATTTTTTAAAGTCAGTTCATAGGGTATGGTTAGCTTGCAGCTCACAACACTGAGATCCTCGGTTCGATTCCCACTGAGGTACATTATGTGTGGAGTTTGTATGTTCTCCGTATTTGCATGGGTTTCTTCCCACAATCCAAAAGCAAACTGGTAGGTTAATTGGCTTCTGGCAAAAAAATAAGCCCAGTGTGTATGTGTGTGTAGATGTGGTAGGGTATATAGAATGTAAGCCCCACTGGAGCAAGGTCTGATGTGAATGTATGAATTCTCTGTAAAGCTCTGCAGAATATTTGTGCACTACTGTACATAAATAACTAGTAATAAATGTGGTTAATTAAGGACAATTGTCTAATGAAAAATAATCACTCAAACAGAGCAACCAATCCAATTTGTTTTGATTATTGAACTTGGACTAGACATATAAAAACTTATTTGCTAATTGGTTGATATGGTTCAGTGCAAATTTGGCCACCACAGTAGATTAGCCATTCTCACTCAGTATTCATAACTAAATCAGTCCAGCAACCAAAGCTACATTATTGACTTGAAATCACAATTGTTTATTTCTTTTAACTTACTTTATAAGAATAGTTGATGGATGGGAGCAATAGGTAGTGTAATGGTCTGAGGGTAGATAGTAATGTTAGATTATCCCTAGATTTAAATTAAATATTTTTAAGCTGTTGTACAAAATATTCATGTTCTCATTCCGCATTTGGCCGAGGAATTTCCCATGCATCACTGTCGGAATTTGGATTTAAGTGTTCCCAGTTCTACTCATGTAAAGCTAACCCTAAAAGCATGGATACTTTAATTGCTGCTCCTACACATAATACAATTAAAGTTTTCTTTGTATACTTCCTAATGTATTTTTGAACACTTATTTTATTATACCACACTTCAATTTTACCTAAGGTATAAGAAAAGCTGTCACAGACACAGCACCTAAGCTCATTATTTATTAATTGCTGTTCGCACTTTCAGATATTATAATATTGCTGTTCTAAACGTGGAAGATGACTGGAACTCTTAATTAAACTATTTTACCACTGAGCCATGGCAGGTTAAGTTTAAAGTTTAGCTTAGTTGGATTGCTATGTAAACATATTCATCAGAACAAATCTCTGTGGGTTATGTTTCTAATAATGTGTGTTTGCAGTAAGTAAAAAATGGATTTGACATATTAAATACAAAGAACAACATCACGGGAAGTTGTTAACATTTTCGCAACAATTCCATCTCCACAAGTCTACTATCAGAAAAGGGCATAATGTATAGTGGGATGCAATTCCTGGGGGTGGAGGTAATTGTGGCATACTTACCAGGTGAATAGTTTAGAAAGCAAAGGAAAATCAGCTTAACAAACAGCAAACAACATCTGAACCGGCAACATTCTTCATCTGCAACATCTAGAAACCGTATTTCCCCTCTCCCTACCATGGACAGCGTAACTTGCTGATTCTCAATACTTTCTTTCCTTTATTTGCCTTGGTCCCTTTCTGAAATCTTTACCAAACTGATTAAATTACTATCTGTGGAATTACCCTGAGGACAAAAAAAAACCTTTCACCACCCAAACCCTCGACCCTTGCAGTGCACGTTTATCTAGATTGCTATTTCACTACTACATTTGTTTAGAATTAATACCCATGACCTTCTTTGCTATCTGTGTTCCCTAACTGCAGCATCCTCAGCCTGTCAGCACAAAATAAGTGCGTTTACATTTTTCTACATTTCAGTCCTAACTAGCACCTTTTGATCTACCATCAAATTCAACACCCTACATCTCCCATACTCTTCAGTTTCATTCTGTACACAATAGAATTCCAGCAAGCCTCAAACACAAAACCTGTCACCCATCACTTTCAAAATCCTTTATAAGTGCCTTAAGGAATGCATGCTTTGGCTGCAATAATCATTTTTAGATAAGAATCATGAAGGTAAAAAGCATTGTGCAGTGCTAAGCTGGCATTCAATTGTAACTGTTAAATGTAGTGTATTACCTTTCAAATCTATTACAGACAACTGGATATGTTCCCTCTGCTTAAGGACAGGGTCCTATTGAGATCTGGTACAGTTTAAATAGCTGAGTGCAGCAATTTCAGCTGTTGTGACATCAGTGACCTTGTGTACAATTCTACAAATACTGTATGTTTGCATTTTTTGCAGAACAAGGCTGCAAGACCATCTGTCACTCTGTGTCTGCTCTGGAAGAGATTTATTTCCAAACACATTTGACATTATGGGGTTTATTTACTAAAGTGTGGATTTTTAGAAGTGGAGATGTAGCCCATAGCAACCAATCAGATACTACTGATCATTTATCTAGCAACTTCTAGAATATAATAGTTGGAATCTGATTGGTTGTTATGGGCAACAACTCCACTTCTAAAAACCTGCACTTTAGTAAATATACCCCTATGTATTTTATATTTTCTTTTGTGTCCTCTATGCTGAATTTTGTATGAAAATATGTTATATTTTATATTATATTTCCAATTTCACTTTATAAAAATGTATTGATATTTTCCTCATCTATTACAATACAGTTAAAAAGAAAATCCCATAACCTTTAGATGATGACTTAAACTGTATTGATATATAATGAAAACATCAAGAACAGATGTGCCCTCTTACATCCTTGCCGATCGCACTACAAACGTGTGCACGTATCACGCCATGGGATTACCCACAGCTGCGTTTGTTACAGTACGCCATGGCTTGCACTGTGATCGCACCATGCAATCCTATGGGGTCGCGGATGCAAACACAGCGCGCATATCCACTCGCGTGCACGCCTCGCTCAATGTGTGGCGAGATTTACCGCGTACGCAGCAAAGACATATCTGTATGTTTCATCCTCATATTAACATCACAGTTGTTTTTAAATTTTATAATAAACTGATGAAAGATTATGAAGTATTTATAAAACCAAATGGTACTGTATATTTAATATTTTTAGCACTATTGTAGCATCAACTTTCCAATCAATTGGTTTCCAATGCATGCAGTGTTGCTATTGTTGCAGTTGCTAATCCAAATACACTAGCAATTTTCCTTTGTTAAAAAACTGAGTGTTTTTGTTGGTTCATAGAGTCTTCATACAGATATTAACAGAAGTCTTCTTTATCTGGTTTAATTGTGTTTATTTGGTTCCATCTGGCTGTACCTGCAGTAACCATTGCAGTGCTTTAAGAAAGATAATGATCTCATGCAGCAGAAGTGCGTGTCATATGTGTCATTCAAGCTCTATTGTGTTCTAATAGGAATACATACAGTACATCCCAAATATTTCCAATAGGAACAATGGCACAACTTAGATCTCAGCTCACGCAGTATATCAGTCCTGTGAGCCTAGGCACTACGTTTTTCCCCCATGCAGGTGCATTACTGTGGATATCATTTGGTCTCTCACATTAAATAAATAAATCAAGCAGTTAATTACATTGATTAACTGCAATGTAACTAATTTAGGTTTGGACTACTTCTCAATTGAGTACCTTTTTGTGAAAGAAAGGTAAGCTCTCATTTGTTTTGGAGAGGGTCATAGCTTGCGGAAGAGCGAGGGGCAGAGCTAACTGCGGGATCATCTCACCATATACTATTATATTGTAGACAATGTAATCTCTATACTGAGCCATGGAGAGTTATAAAGTGGAGAGTGATAATAAGCTCCTAACTGTCATTTTTCGAACACAGCCTGTAAACTGACAGGAGTTGATTGGTTGGTACTTTATCTCCACTTTATCAGGCTTAGTGCATCTCCCCTGGAGAGGAGAGAGTCTGAAGGAGAGAACCATAAATATGGTATAAATAATGGTGAGCTATATTATTTTAGTCACTGGCTGATATGGATAAAACGTGTCCTAAAATGTAAAAGACAGTAAAAGATATTGTTACATAAGCAAAGTCCTAATATTACACAGTTGTAAGTTGTGTAACTTTGAACTTTATGGACATGTGTCGTTTTTACACCCTTCCTAACTATATAACAATGTAATATGTAACCTTTATCCTGGTAAACCATGTGTACCAAGGTCAAAACGGCCCTGGTCTACAGTTGTGGGTGGCACTCCATTCACTATGCATGTCACCAGTGTAATTCAATTATTTTCTTTTTATATTATTCTGAATATTTATATAAGAGAAACCGTTACCAATAATTAGGGCCAAATTATTTGTTTGTGTTAATTTTTATACTGATGGAATTCAGCAAGTTTGGAAGAACAGAGAGCTATATTAGTAGAGGGTGAGGAGGCAGTGCATTGGGGCAATACAGAAAAGATGGCCTACAGGGCAAAAATAAATATCTAAGCTTGCTTTAAACCTGATATATCTCAATGAGACACACAATAATTTAAATTAAAACTAGTGTATGTCTTGCCAAACACTTAAGCTCTAGTTCCTTTAGACATGTAGAGAGAAAACTAGAAGAAATACCATTGTAATACTCACCGTTATCATTATCTCTGCATAATTTGCCAACATTCTAGTTCTACCCCAATTATACATTTCTGACCAAGAAGTGCTCCGTATTTAGCTAATGACATGGCCTGGTTCTTACTTGCTCTGTCTAGCCAGCAGGAATAATTTCCTTCTGTTTAAAATGTCAGAGACATTTTTGGATTTTAATTTGTATCAGCTACATTCTTTATATGTCACATATCATCCTCGGTAATTATTTCCTGTGTACATGGAATATGGAGACAATCATTATTTAAATAAGTAGTTGTTATTTTTAGGATTATCAGCAATTACAGTATATAAACATATTATGTTCATATTTGCAATTATATAAATTATGATGAATTTTTATCTGCGTCGTATTGTCTGGCATCCTTGTATATGTAATTTTCACATTTTCTTTACTGTCCTAATATTTGTCCATTTAATTTGACGCTGCACTTACCCTGTCCCCTTTCAGTCCTGGAAGACCAGGGGGTCCTGGCAAACCTAAAAAGCCTGGATCTCCTCGTGGACCCTTAAAAAGAAATATATATATATATCTGGATTCAATAAAGAACTTACAAAATACAGCATTTTTGTTATTTACTGGAAGTGGATAGATTGTTAGACTAGCGTTGGGATACACATTTTATTATTTCAAATAAAGCAAATAAAAAAGTGACTGTATGCTGCATTCAGTCTTCCTTTCCCTTGTGAGATGTAATCCCCATGGTGCACATTCCTTGTGAACAGTGCATTCTTTCAAACAAGACCTGTATATCCCCCATTGCTGCTGCTATGTAAATAGTGTCCCGTCAGTGCTGAAAGAGGCTATTCATAGCCAGCTCATTACTTCCAGATAGAGAACAGATTATTCTTTGCTGCTGCTTGCTATGTCTACTTTCCCCAAAGAATATACATTTCTTTATCCATTTTGGCTTCATTAATAGCATCAATACTATATAGATACAATTTATTTTAATGATGTATAACAGTATTTTACATAAAAATAAAATAAACATTTCTTTATCAAATGGAACGATCAGTGTAAAGCAATGTAACACTTACTTGTTTTCCAGGTATTCCAGGTGGGCCAACGGGACCAGTCTCTCCCCTGCTACCCTTTAGAGAAAAAATAAAAACAGAGATATTAAATAAATAATGTACAATTCTGTACAATTAATGAAAACATATACAAACATTAAATAGCCCATTGACAATTGAATTCCAATCTATATTCATTTGGTTGATTTTGCATTTTTGTGCGATTTGCAGTTTAGTTAGAAAATCGGACATTTACTAAAGTCAAAACCGAGGCAAAAGAAACCAAAATCAGCCTTTTGAATAGTTTAGAAGTTTAGAAGCAGGGTGGCCAAAACGTTGATTGCGGTGGACGTCCGGGAGCAGCCATCAGCAGCCAATAAGAGTCATGCAGATTCTTATTGGCTGCTGCACCAAAGCTGAAGCCATATCTGACATGTACTGTCTGCGGTCAGGGGTATCACCAGCAGCTAATAAGAATCAGTGTGATTATTAATTGCTGCTGTGCTGAAACTGAAGCCTCGGCTAGCTGAAGCCACGGCTGTCTCTGTCGGCTGTCACTGTGACAGCAATAGCCAATAAGAATCAGGCAATTCTTATTGGCTGAGGACAGGGAGGGACTGGGCCAGGGGGCAGGGTGCCATCTGCACTCTGCGCAGCTGATTATCCTTGTAAAAAACTGATCAGCCGGGGATCATCTGCTCTTCTCTCGGCCGCCAGGCACGTGACTAGGGCGGTTACCCAGGACCCTTTCCCCGATGGCACCTGGCTGGTCCACCTCCTAAAGGGGCTCCCTTTCCCCCGCCAGTGCCACTTAATGCAAGTAAATCAGCGGACGTCATGTAAGACGTCACAATGTTTGCCTGTATTTTGCGTGTGGAGGTCAATGTGTTTCATTTTTTTAATGTGGGGGCCAATGTGTGATTTCTGCAGGACAGACCCCATGCCCCTTGCTGCAAGGTCATGCCCCCTTTTGCACACCATGCCCCCTTTTTGCTTGTCACGCCCAATTTCTTGGATACTTGGTAGATCACAAATAGTTTTTAGCTTTGTAAGTAGATTACCGAGTCCAAAAGTCTGGCCCCCCCTGGTTTAAAACATCGGACCAGCAATCAATATCTTTACATAGACAACTATGGAAACCAGAGATTTATTAACAGTCGGTTTTTAAAACGTCCAAAAACCAACGGCAAACCCACCTAAACCATAGACCTGCCTGAGGCAAGCATGTTTGGGGGGAGCGCTGCACAGATCACTATGATTAACCTAGGGTTGAAAAAAGTGAAATAGTTAAAAAAATAAAAATATGTGGGATCCTCCCTTAAATCCATAACCAGCCTTGGATCTTTCAGCCTGTTCTGGTCATGGAAAATCGGGGGAAATCCCGTTGTGGGGTTCCCCGTATTTTCCATTATCCAGCACCAGGCTAAACAAACCAGGTTGGTAATGCTGCAGCAGGGGGACACACAGCATGGGGTCCCCCCGCCATTATATTAACCAAACTGGGCAGCTTAGGCCTGGAAATCTTCAAAAAGTGGGGACTCTAAAAATAAAATGAAAGCCGATACAGAGGAACTGCAGGTCCCAGCAAGCCTACCTTGCATCCACTGCCACCAGGGGTGCGGGGAATGTTGATTCTCAAAAGGGGGGACCCCATTTTATCTTGGAAACCCCACTTCTGAGGATTTCCAGCTCTGGGCTGACCATAGTGATCTGTGTAGTGCTTCTCCCAAACATGCTTGCCTCAGGCAGGTTTATTGTTTGGGTGGGTTTGCCGTTGGTTTACAATATTATGTATTTGGGCTTTATTAGCCCTAGTGCAGTTCTCATTGAGTTTTAGATACTGTTTGGTGTGCACAGTGGTCCCCTATCATACGTAGAGTGCATCAATATGATATATATATATATATATATATATATATATATATATAGACATGATCACCATGATGTTCTTTATTATTATACATGTTACATTATACTGCATTCCCAGGACTATGCTGTAGCAACCACAGTGAATAATCTGGTAGTTAATGATGCATTAACTATTAGTATTTAATATATATATAATTATAAAGATGCTCTGACCAGGTACTGCAGTATCAATGTTGTCTGCAGGCTATGTCCTCTGTAATAGATGGCCAAGCCTCCCAACATTGAAGCCAAAGCTTGGAAAACTGCCATTTTCATCGTTTTGACCGCATTCTTCATATGTACAAAGCTCTGAAAAGCTAAACTTGTACCCGGTAGGTAATATCTTCTATAGATATTTGTGATCAAATTTCCATGAGAGGGATCCAGGAGGACCCCCATCCCCAGTGTCACCTGTGGCTCTCGTGTCATCCAGCGCATGCGCAAAAGAGTTCATGCATGTGGTAAGTGGTGAGATGTATCACATCCATAATGCGATGCTTGATACATCCTGTCTGTAGAGAGATTTTTGCAGTTTAATTGAGGCCTAAAAGATGCATTTATTGCACATAAAATAAATAGTTTACAACATGTGCATAAGTGGTAAGTAAGTGACATGTTCTTTGCATAAACCAGATGCATATGCTACCTTTGCTGATTGGAACACACCTCTAGCACTGTGTATAGAGAAATACACTATTTTTGCTTGAGATTATTTTTCGTATTTTGGGCAACTGCCTATCATAGTGGTAAAAATTGTAATGACCCTGCCTTCCTGCAATACCTGGCACCATTTTGACTAATGAGAAATGCTTTATAAAGCACACAGGGGGTCTATTTTAGACCCGCTCCCAAGCGCTTGAGCGCTCGCAAGCGGGTCGATGTTGGGCCCTGCGCACGTGCAGCGGCCGCACTGCGCGTGCACAAGCCCCGGAGCTAGACAGAAATTCTCTCGCTCCGGGACTCACTACAAAAGGAGCGACTGTCGATGTTGATCGACAGCTCACCCCGTTTTTGTAGGCGGGGTGGCTACACAAACGGAGGCGTTCCTGACGGAATGCCTGCCGTTTGGGGGCGGCCCCACTGACATCACTCGTGATGTCAGTGGTGAGCTTCCGGCTCTAATAGAGCCGAAAGCTCACTGGGGCTTGCTGTAGACGAGACCCTACCACAAGGGTCTCGTCGCAAGCCCCGATCGTCGCGATGGTCTTGACCATTGTGAACATCAACCTGGCCACTCGCTAAAGCTGTGGGTGGTCACCCACAGCCTAGCGAGCGGCCAAGAGGCCGGGTCACAAAATACATGCGGCCGCCCTCATTCAGAGCGAGCGCTCGCATTTTGCGAGTGCCCCTGAATGAGGGCCAGGGCCTGATTCATAGATGGACACAAATGCCATCACAGCTGTGATCTCTCACGGATCACAATTGCGAAAATATGCAAATGACTCACTCGCCATCTAGTGCACAGAGATGCCCACTGACAGTATCTCACATCCGCCACTCACGTACAAACAACAAACGCCTTTTGAGTAAGTCTAAGCTGTCGCAGGTCCCCAGACACGCAGAGGGCTCTCCTGCTGCCAGCAAGAATGCAATGGCTAAATTATGGACAGATAGAAAACAGTGTTTAAATGGTCCCGACACGCCTGCATTTTTTCTAGCCACCCCCTGTTACTGCACCTCCTCCAACCGCTGACTACCTGTCACTCACTTTGCGAGTGAATCCTCTGTGTAAGCGTAATCACAATTCAACCGCTGTGCGCGTGCAGTGCGGCTCACACGCATGTGCAATGGCTAACAATGGCTCAATCTGCGTAAATATTGGCATCATGTCCATCTCTGAATAAGACCCACAGGGAGATAGCAGAGCTACTGCACGATATGCACCATTCTCATATATATCTCAGAATTGATTTTTTTTTTTCGGCTTCACCATCTCTAGTTGACATGAGTAAAGCCTAATGTAAGAGAATAGATGGTTTCACTATGCCCACCGCACACCCTGCACCCATACTATCTAAAAATGACCTCTCTGAGGGCCCATGTCGGGTGTCTCAGCACTGCTCAAAACGCCGGAATATGGCCTCTTTGACCATTTTTCCGGTGTCTTGCGCATTCGCAGTGAGAAAACGCAGTAGACTCTGGGGACACTCTAGTGCCCAGAGTCTGATGCAGCGGTGGTCGGTCAGCCCACGTCAGTCGGTTGCTGGGGAGAGAGGAGGGTGCCCCAGACAAGGAATGCTCACAGGCCCCCTCCTATCTTAAGACACCCCTAACTGCAGGGGTCCCATATCTAGCACTCCACAATTTTTGACTGAATTAACCCCTGGCTGGTAGTAACAGTTATTTTTTTAGGAGAATACTGAATGAATACAGTCCTCCGTACATTGAGCAAATTAAGATGATTAAATGAGCCACATCAGACACACAAAGGGACTGATTCAAAGTTGGGAGTAAAGCAAGAAAAAGGAGAACATTTGCACCTTGGGAAAACCATGTAGCACTGCATGTGGAGCAGATTCAAATTAGCAGAAAGTTTTAGAGTTGGGAAAAGCTTACCCTAGCTGAACTCTAAATGTCAGTGTAAAAATAAAACTGTGTGAGCTACATGCAAAAGCAGCAAGTATTCAACTTGCTTTCAAAATTAATAAATGTATCTGTACTGCTTGATTTGCAGCATAATTTTCGCAGAGGCAAATTTGGTTTTGTTTTGCTCCCAAGTCTGAACAAGTGCACTGGATATTATCTTTCTAGAAACCTGTGAGTCTCACCCCAGGAGAAGTGACTCTCATCAGTACCAACAGAGGCGATTTCCTTTTGAAATATGGAAACAGCGGCAGAATAACCGGGAGTGCAGCCGGTGCATTGCTCCGGGGCCTGCAGCTGGCGGTATTATCAGAAAACAGGACTAATAATAAGTCAAACTGTCTTATTACAGTATGCCAAAGTTGTCCACAGACCATAACAAAGAAGAAGTAGACGGAGCAGCTGGAGGAGAGGAAGGGGGCCCTACCCCTCTCCCCTCTGATGCCTGAGTGAGCTGCTCACCCCGGCGGAGTGAGCTAGACTGTAGCATTAAGCAGTGCTCAATTGGTGCCTAGAGGCCTAATTTGTGCCCAGATACCATTCCTTTTGACACTACATCACCAGCCTGTTCCACTAAAGCAAGACAGTATGGATCCATGTAGTCATATTCCTACCATCTGTATTTTGCAGCAGAAATCAAGAAATTGGCTTCGGACAGAAGCAATTTCATCTCACCAAAGCCCCCTGCATCTCATAGCAACCTACACCATGTCACCACAGCCCCCTGTTTCTCACCACAACCCCCTGCTTCTCACTTCTTCCCTCTGCATCTCACTAGTATCACCACAACCCCCACTGCTGCTGCCCTGCCGCTGACTGGGGCCCGGCTACAGGAATGTGCTGGGAAGGGCAGGAGGATCATGGATGAGAAATTTGTATTGCAGCTACCATAAGCATTATCAGCAGCATGTCCCTGGGGCTGGAGCACCTGTATATATTTCCATAGCCTCCAAGCGCACCCCTCCCTGCTGAACATGGTGATGAGCAATGTCCTCTGTGCACAATGTACCCTGTATTTCCTGAGCTTCCTGTTGAGCTTCCTCACCATGCCCCTGTCAGAGAACAGCGCTGACTTCCATGGGCAGTGCTTCTTGTTCACCGAGGATGTGTGGCTGAGTGGGAACATCAGGCTGGAGAGGAAACACTTCATGGTGGAGGCGTGGTGGCTGGAGTCCGCCTGCAGGTTCAGCGTAGGGATGGACATCGAAAATCTGATGGTTGCTAACCATCAATGTTTTTGTTCTGATGGTAGTGTTTTTACCATTTGATGGTGGCAGTCCAATGTTTGCCACAATCAAATGGAAATCATTCGATGGTGTTCCAATTGTTGTTTTTTATTTTTAATTCTTGATAGCTATGCCTCCCCTGGCTTTTTCCTGACTACTGACATCAAGGCATGTTCATGGGTCTGTTGGAGGCTGTCTCTCATTCTCTGTCTTCCTCAGAAGTAAGTGACCCTGCTCAGTCCTTGACTCCCTCCCTTCTCTAGGCTGCTGCTGAGCAACAGGGCACATTGCTACCTCTGATTGGCTCTCACAGTCTCAGAAAGCCAATCAGAGTGTAGCCCTCAGCCCCGCAGCAGCAGTCACTCACATAGCACAGTTTTTTCTGTGAGTTGATTCATTCCAAGTATCAGTTTCAGATGGTCTCTTGTTGTTTCAGCACCCTGGACAGCTCCTATAAAGCAGCTTGATGCAAGATTTTTTGCTGTGACTTGCTTCACTAAAATTGTCACTGCTTTGCTCCCTTTTGTCACAGATGAATGGTTTATACACATAAACTTTCCTCAACCAATGCTGTATAGAAAAGTGAAACCCCATCAAAATCCATCCAGTGGTTAAAGAGATTAACCCGAATTAACAGACAGACCCCTAAAGTGGGGACTTTATTTTATATACAGAGAAAGATTAAACATTACTGTACTGTATATTATATTATTTTACTGAGTGTAATGATTACCATACACATTAGTGATGTAGTGATGCAGACATGATAGATTATAAATATTATATAATAATATCTGGAGCATTTGCCTATGTTTGAATTTGGGGATTAATTCCAGCAGTATGATACACATTAATGCTTGATGCTCTCCATCAGTCTATATTGGAAACTCCATTCACTGTATAATCTTGATGATCTCCATCAGTCTATATTGGAAACTCCATTCACTGTATAATTTCGTGGAGTAATTCTGTTTATTTGTTACACACCAGTTTTGATTGTACCCCTGAAAAATTCCCATGTTGGGGACGAAATGCATAGGGTTTTATTTTGGTATTCTATCCATTCGCTGGCAGTGAGGTTTCCCACCATTGAGCTCAAACCCTTAGAGGTGTTGGTGTGAAGTTACATCTACCCCACAAAGGCGTTGGCTATTTACCACCATTTTATTTGATGTAAACAAATTTTATTCAATTTACATTTTTTTTATCAAGAATAAATATCATGCTGCTTTACTAACAAGGGGTCAATTGGCCATGTTACGGGTGATTCTTGGGTGAGAGGGTCTAATTCCAGGATGCTCCACTTTATCTACCTAAGGGATACCTCCTGAATTGACACATAAATCACTTCTAATGCTCTCAGGAACCAGAATACATTAAAGGAAGAAATTCTTTCCATCAGGAGGAAAATTATTCTAAGAAAAAGAAATACCATTTTTATTTGTATGTTTTTAGCGCCCTCGAATATATATTATTGTGTTGTATGTTCTGGGGCCTCCTAACAGGGGTTCCAATTTGAGGTGCTGCTTAATCTTGTTCCAGCGCAAAATAAGGGTATTGTGAACACATATACAGTATATACTGATAAGTATAGTATAATATACAAATGAAACACTAATATGATGTCCATAGTATGAAACTGGTTAATGATGCACTTACAATACATGTTGTAATACAATATACAGTAAATATGTGACGTATCACACGTTAATATGTATAAAACATACCTTCCAACATTTAGTCATACAAAATTGGGACTAAATAAGTCCCAATCCACCCAAACTCGGCAGGTGGTCATATAGACTATGCTCCTGTCCTATCAAAATTCAGACGCTTGGGAGGCATGGATACAATGTACAGGTTTGTGATGCTTAGCAACCACTTACTAATGACTGTGATGCACAATTTGTTTGGGATAAACTGGTTCGATTCTATATCATACCTCCCAACATGACCCTCTCCAGGAGGGACACAATGCTCTGGTGCTGGGCTTCCCTGGTAATTTATGATTGACGGAGGCTTCAGGGGTGGGGATGCAGCACAGTCCAAAATTCAAATAGGTGAGTCACACCAACTGCTAGTGAGTCCCAGCCAGTGATGTTTGGCAGTGTGTGAAATGACAGTTGGTGTGGCTCCCCTATTTGAATTTTGAACTGCGCTGCAGCCCCACCTCTTACCAGGGAAGTCCAGGACCAGAGCATTGTGTCCCACCTGGAGAGGGTCATGTTGGGAGGTATGCTATATGTATACAAGTACAGGGGTCCGGGCTCCTCTCTCTCCTTACCCTCCTGAGTACCCTTCTCTCCTATCCCCCGCAGTGAGGGTCATTAGTGAGAGAGGCGCAAGTCTGTCCTGAGCCAGACATGTTCTGATTGTGCATGTACATGGACACGCTTTGTGGAACTATATATGTATATAGCATATATATATATATATATATATATATATACACTGTATATATATATATATATATATATACACACACACACACACATATATATATATATAATATATATAGGAATTGGTGGACAATAGGAGCAGTGAATAAATGTATTATGGATACTGCAGGGTTTATGAATTAGCCTGTGAGATGTTAGCTGGATTTGCCTTTTCAATGACTGCCACTTTAAAAATATGTTCAGACTCGCTGGAACCCCCGTTCCTACCTGCACCTCGCCCCTGCCTGTACCCAGTGCCGGTGCACGCTTTCTGCACACCCTAGGCATTTCTTCAGCCTTGCACCCCCCCCTCTTATAGCTAAACAAGCCCTTATACAGTGCCCCCAGCAGTGGTCCCCTCTATGCAGTGCCCAAGTAGTGGCCCCCTATGCAGTGCTCCCAATAGTGGTCCCCCTATGCAGTGCCCCTTATATAATGCCCCCAGTAGTAGTCCCACCTGTGCAATGCCCCTTATATGGTGCCCCAGGTAGTGACCCCCGTATGCAGTGCCCTGATATGTCCCCAGTAGTAGTCCCCCTCGTGCAGTGCCCCCAGTTGTAGCTTCCCCCCAGCAGTAGCCTCCCCCCAGCAATGCCCTCAGTAGTAATTGTGCCCCCAGTAGTAGCCTCCCCAAGCAATGCCCCAGTAGTAATCGTGCCCCCAGTAGAAGCCTCCCCACAGCAGTGTTCCCAGTAGTAATCGTGCCCCCAGTAGTAGCCTCCCCCCGGCAGTGCCCCCAGTAGTAGCCTCCCCCCAGACAGACACATGCGTAAAAAAAAAAAAAACTCCACTTACCTTAATCCCCGCTCCGGCATCCACTCCACTGTCCCCCGGGCTCCGGCAACCCCCGTGGACCACTTTGCATGATGGGAGAGACGTCATAACATCTCTCCCATCACCCACTGCGTGAGCTCAGGCAGTGGGCGGAACAGCCGATGAGAGTCTGTCTGACTCTCATCTGCTGCTAAAACAAACACACTGCTGCCGGCGTCAGCGGCTGTGTGTTTGTTCCTATTAGTGTAGTGAGGACTGCACTTATGTGCGGTCCACACTAACGCCCTGCAGGGCTGGCATTCTTAGGCAGCTGCCTAAGTGTGCCTGGTGGTAGCGCCAGCCCTGCCTGTACCTTGCTCCTGCCTGTACCTTGCCCCTGCCTGCACCTCACCCCTGCCTGTACCTCGCCCCTGCCTTCATCTCGCAGTCTATTAAATAAGACCCTGAGTGTCATATGTATTTACATGAAACACTGCTATATACAAGGAACTGAATACAATTAATAAAATCATATTGTAAAACATTTTGCTATATATTTTTAAGGCTATAATACAAAGTTACAACTTCAGATTCTTTCCGGTATCATGGTTCATTTATAACTGATCATGTCTCCATAGAATTATGAATAAAAGAGAATCAGTAAGAGAGTATACAATATTACATGGCTGATGTGAGATCAGTAGTACAATGATAAGAGTACATGTTGTCCTTAACTTTGTTATTAATATGTTGCTATGGGTTTACCTTTGCTACTCTTTAGCAAGTGCTGTGCTGAGGAAAGCAGGTGATGGCTGTGGGCTTAGTGGTTTCAGAGTAATTTTACAGTGTTAGGAAAAGAACTGTACCTAGAGCTGATCTTATCCGTTGCATACAGATGTGTCCATATACATTTTACCTCCATGAACTACAAAATAACGCGTGAGAGCTGTGCGACTCGGTTGCACCAAGCATCTTGTCGTGCAACTTTTTACACTCAAAAGTGTCTTATTCGCAAAGCGACGCGAATAGGACACACAATCAGCCGTGTGCGACTGCGAGTGAATCTGCATGCGAAATGCTATGTTACAGTGTTAGGAGCATTTCGAACCTGCCTATGACATAATATTGAGATGCTAATATATCCATATAAAAGTCAGCTAAAGCATGTCCTGCAAATGACATGCAGTGGATGCGAGGGCGCCCCTCAGGCATGTCTATTTCCTCCCCCCCAACGGCTCTCACTGACGTGACAGAGAAAAGGACATACTAGGGTTGGCCATTGACCATCGATGGCTAGTAACCATTGATGGTCTGATGACGATAGTGTTTTCATCATCAATGGTAACACATCAATGGCTGACCTCCGAAGGCTCCGTCTGTACGTGCACATAGGCTAACCATTAATGGCTCACTCTCGATGGTCATAACTAGGAAAGACCAGGAGAGAGCCTACATAGTATTATACTTATTTTATTTGCTATTTTTCAGGTTTTAAGTTTAAAATACTGATTAGTTTCACAGACACTGGCTCAGAGCACAGGCCGCTATTAAACTACACATGTCATAGATTGTAGAAAACTGAGAGTTATTCAATGATAACAGTCTAAGATGTATATTGATCTGATACTATATATAATATTCTATGTGAGATGACAAAGGGGCACTGGGCTGAAGACTTGCTTATTACAATACATATATTTAAATAAATTATTTGCATGTTGGATTTAGATCAAAGTGGATTCAAGAACTGCATTTCAAAAGTGACTTAGTTGTATATTTAATGACATTGAACAAAGAGTGATGCATTGTAATCCATCAGATACCAAATGTGGTATTATCAGATTAATAAAAGATCATATCTAATTGGCTATTATTGGCTACTTTTAGTAAACTTTCTTACCATGTGTTTACACCTCTATTTCACAACATTAGAAAATTGTACAGTAATTGTAAGTGCATGTAGCATTCCAACATATTCAGATCAGCAGGTTTGTCCACTTACCGGAGGTCCAATGGGTCCTATTGGGCCAACTTCCCCTTGAGGTCCCTGATCTCCCTGTTTTTGTTATAAGAAAAAGATTAGTAACAACATATATATAAATATAGAGCATTACTGTAGATAAGCACTGACTTTCAATGCCTGAGGTAACTCCACCAAATCCAGTACCTCTGTAACCAAATAATCCATTCCCCAGGATGGAAAGACTTGATTTGTAAAACAAATATTCATTTACTTTATTAAAAAGATTATATTTTATTTGATTGTACAAATAATCATTACATAGAAAAAGAAAATAAATCTTACAGGTTTACCAGAGTTTCCCATTAGGCCAGGTACACCAGGACCACCGGAATTACCCTGGGGAAGATGGAAAAGAAAGTCAGAATGTTGCAATATATTATGTATTAAGTTTCAATAGACAAGTATATATTTGAATGGTAATGTGCATTATGTAAAAGCAAAGCTTTCTTATGATGATTAATAATGGAAACATGTTATTTCCATCTAGCGATGATAAAATCTCTGAATATTCATGAGCCACTACCATTTAGGTGGCCTTATGTATAGTATATGTTTTCAACAAGTATTTTAACACATGCAATTTTTTATTTTATTTTATTTTTATTGTTTTTGCTTTAGCGGCTATTTAGGTAACATTATCATAATGACTGTATGCCTCAATAGATGAAATTTGGATGGGCCTGTCTTGAACATTTGACTGATTTCACTCTCCCAGGGTAGTAAATAGATAAATTTTCCTCCAAAACGTTATACTGCCTTCCAGAACAGAATATACTGTATGTATACAACAATTTACTATTCCCCCTGAAAAAATAAACATTTAGTTATTTTTTTGTTTATCGTTTTTGGTAGTTCTATTTGGTAACACGAAGTGGGCCTGGAGGTCTGTCAACCTCCTTGGCAGCATTTTATAGTGCTAGGTTTTAACTTAAATAATATATGCTTAAAATTGTAATCATAAGCATTGCCATCAGACAAAATAATGCCCTATACCTAATAACCTCTACCCAAAACTCTAAATTATTTCTGAAAAGAACATCTGTCATAAATGACAGTCCTAACATACAATAAGGACATAGGGCCTGATTCAGAGCCGTTCGCTATTTGTGGTCGTTCGTTCAAAAACAAGGGGTGGCTATTCAAATGATCCGTTCGCAAATTGCAGTCTGTTCCCACCTCTAAGTCTGAACGAGCGAGCAAAACATACGCTCGTTTTTTTAATAAAAACGCCCCCTGGCCGCACGCACCATACGTCATGTCCGCTATTTATTAGATTAATCGAGTACATCGTACAGCGTATGAACTGCTCGCTATTCTTGTGGTTGGTGTTTTCAACCGCTATTTTGCGAGCAGTTCTGAGTTAAAAAAAACCAAGTGACGTGGTCAATGACGCTGCTGTATTAATTATGCACTCCCTTAAAACGCCCGTTTTGACCTTTAAGCACGCCTGCGTTCGGATCTCCACTCCCCGTTTTCAAGCACCTTCCCCTGTTACCACCCACATATGCCTCATTCTGTCACTCAAAATAGCAGTCCCTCGCTATATTGCGTACCAACGATTTTCGGCCGCACTGACTGGTTCGCGCATGCGTACTAAAACCGTACGCATGCGCAGATGTGCGAACATCGCTCGGAACGAGCGTACTGCCGCTAGCGAGTGGCTCTGAATGAGGGCCATAGTTTAAAAGAAAGCCGGATCATTCTTACATAAATGACAATTCTGGTTTAAGAAACATAGTTACCTTCTCTCCAGCTGTTCCTTTGGCACCTGGATTGCCCGGCATACCCTAAAACAAATACAATAAAAAAACAATGTTAAATTAGGGTATAAAAGGCACTAAGCAATCTACCCAAAATATATATTATATGCTTATAAAATGGTCATTTTATCTATACAATGAATATTGTATTTTAGATATACAGTGAATATAAAGAATAGCAAGGGTTGATCTTTGTTAAAAAAATATACAGTATTAGAAATAGATTTGCAAGTGATGGTTGATATATATTGAGCAATTCCACACACTTGGACAATGGAATAAAATTTGGCAAACAATCGATGTGCATGTATGGCCTGGCTGGCTGGCTGCAATACCTACTGGCACATTCCATTGATTTTCTTGTTGCTTGGCAATTGTTTGGGACTTACTGAATCCTTAATATCAATTTATTTTATTCAGTGACCACAATAACCAAAAATACATGCAAAGATGCAGTGTCATGTTTTCTGTTATACCATTAAAGTGGGTCACTTGACTTTTTTGTATACTAGCAATAACTGTTAATTTGATCAGTTATATAACTGGTGGTGTCAGGATGGTTTCACTTTTGAAGTACTTATTTAAAATAAAATAATGATAGAGATTGCAGCCTTAAAAATAACACCACAAATTATATACAAGGTCATTGTATCTTAATTGTCTCTCTGAATGCAGGGTCCTTACTGAGAAAAAAACTGATGTGCTAAATAAAAGTATCTCAACATCATTAAAGCCATTCGCCATATACATTATCTTCAGTTCTGCAAAACTCCAGCAACTATTACATGAATGTGCAGATTATGTTTAGTGATCCTTTAACTTGAAAGATTTATATGTGACAGGGGTGATTATAACCTGGAGATAATTGGAAAACAGTGAATAGATTTGTATTGTGGGCTGACATGCAAGTTGTGGTGGCTTAGATGGATGAGCCTGCAAGCAATGTTTTGTAAAGACTGGAGTGGGAACATATGGTTTATTAGGATGCCAAATAGGAACATTTTGCAGCAGTTGAAGTATGACATGATGAGTGTGTTTAATTAGAATCTTAGAACAGATTCAGAAGAGGTTTTACAAGTAAAGGTAGCAGAGTGTAGTGATGAATGACAAGGTGAAAGACGGGTGACTAGAACTTTTAATTGTCACATAGGTACTGTATAACGAGTGAACATATGATAGAAAAACTTTGCCTATACTGTAATTTGCAGTGTATAGTTATCCTGGGACAAGACTGACTATGTCTGTAGCAATGTGAGACTTCTTAATTTGGTGTGCAATGCCATAGTTGCAAACAGTATCTGTGATTTCCAAGTTGTATATTATATTCTAAAATAAAAAATGAATCACACAGATATGTTCACATGAAAATAGAATATGATAAACACAAGATGGGTGCTCACAGCCAGCTGTTCTGTACCAAAACAAAATGTCAAGGTTTTGTTTCTACATTCAAATGAATTTATTGACTTGAAAGCGCACTCTTCCAACTTTTACTGAATATTTTCCTTTTAACTTCCTAATCTGAAAAGCACAGCAGGAAAGCAGGGGTCCACACACAAGCTAAAGGTATTAAGGTTATAAGAAGGTGACTCTCTAAAAATATGCCTATTGGTGATTATTTTGGGCTGAGTATAAAGTTTAAAATATTATTTAAAGCTATATTGGATTTTAACATTATTTACAGGTGCTAGGTATAATAAAAACAACCCATGTATTAGGTATGCCATGAAATGTACTTAAAAACAATGGCTTACCCACTTATTGTTTGTGTGATCCATTTGCGATGAATAATGGCTGTCTACTACCCACGGTGCTATTTAAGATCAGTTAATCTATAGATGTATTGGCCAGAATATATAGATTTTACACAAGAATCACAATCAAAAAAGTTTAAATTGGTGCCATTTCTGATAAAGTCCATACCAATTAATAATGCCAATTATGATGTATAGTCAGTAGGCAAACAGCAATCTGCACCACAGGTAGGCATGCTTAATGCTGGGCATCATGGGTGTAACTAAGATGGGTGCATGGGGTGCAGCTGCTATGGGGTCCAGAGCTTAGGGGACCCATCTTCCTTGTCAAAGTTACATGTGTTATATACATTTCTCACCATTGGGCCATACATAGGGGCCCTCACAAACTTTTGCTATGGGGCCTTCAAAGCTGGGAATCAAAAGTATTATTGATAGCTGGTGATCTTTCTTATTAAATCATTAAAAAAAGACAATAACAGCAAAATAGATTATGATCCTCCAATGCTGTTTCCACAGGCTACAATATGTTGAAGAGTGATGCCTGCTGTCACTGGGTGGCGTGGGAGTTGCTTGTTGGTCACACATTCCAGGAAAGAGGAAGATACAGATCAATCTGGCGCCTACTGTTGGTAGACACACTTTAATACCATCTGCTTGTGGAACATCAGAAAACTGAGTAATATTTGCTGATGATACACCTATTAACTAAACCAATATAAAAGTCAGGAATGTAATCAATGTGTGACCAAAAATGTAAACCAAACTTTGCTGAGAACAATGTTTTTTCCTAAGCCACCACTGCGTCCTTGCGTAAACTCCTACAAACATGAAAATCTCTGTCTTTTATGATGTAAAGATGGCTGCCATTTCTAAAAGTGAGTGAGTGAAAGAAAAATATTTTTGTTTTTGAACTATTTGGGGGTAATAACTGACAATTATTTTTTTTTTTAATACGGTCAAACAACTTGTGTTGCACCACTTTATCTGGATTGATCAACCCATTTATTTGTAGTTACAGTACCTGAATCCAAGATTCTGCATATTCCATTTCACTACATGAAACTAACAAAAACACCTAACAGCTGCTGAAAAGATTGAACATCAATTCCCACCAGTTTGCAGCAGTACAAAACTGGGTATTATCTCTAAATCTCTCTGCAACCTAATCCATACTGGTAAATATTTTATAAGTCCACAATTACTTATGTCCCAAAAGTAACATACAGGATATAAATAAAGCCATTTCTTTTGCTGCAGTAGTTTGTTGGTTGATACATAAATATACAGGAAATATATACGTCTTGTGGACAAGCTATATGTAGACCACCATGATCGTATTTACAGTTGTACTGCCTCCGCTCATTTAGGAGTCTATTTACTAAGCTTTGCTAGGAGATAAAGTGAACGGCGATAACGTACCAGCCAATCCGCTCCTAACTGCCATTTTTCAAACACAGCCTGTGTCATGGCAGTTAGGAGCTGATTGACTGGTACCTTACCTCCGTTCACTTTATCTCCTAACAAAGCTTAGTAAATAGACCTGAAAATCCTTTAAGTATCATTTTTACAGCAGTCGACATAATGGTGTCTACATCAACATCTAAACTTAATAAACTGACATAAAGGTGTCAACATCTAAACTTCATAAGTTCAAGTTTAAAAACCATTAGAGGGGATATGTAATTTTCTATACAATAAAAATGCTGACTTTATTTTTTGATTAACAACAGTTAGAAGCAGTTCTACATTTATTAGTCCTGATGTACAAAGTTTGGTAATACTTTTTATTTTCAACCATCAGAGTATTTTTCCAAACAATGTTTTGAGATGTCTTCTCTGTTCTTCTGGTAGGAGCAATACCCTGCATTTATTGCAGCAATGTAGAAAAAAAGTAAAATTATACAGCAAAATCTAAATAGAGTAAAAGCTAATTGCCTCTGCTACAATTTATTTTGTACATAAAATTGATTATATGAAATGTATTTCTTGCTAGAAATGTTTACTTTAAAAATGTAATTACTAGTTTTAGAGATACTTTAAAATATAATTTATTTAACTGCTTAAATAAACGTAAAGTGACATTAGAGCACATGCTCATTATAGGTCTGTCAAATTAAATTGGTGCAAATAAATATTTTTATAATTGCATGCATTTTGTTGCTGGAGGTAGGGTTGTCTGTGGAGTTCTGAAAGACACATCCTAATTACAATGTGCTACGACTGTGACTGTATATTTCAACAGCAATTGGACTACTGAAAGGAAAAGAAACTAGTTTACAAAAACTTGCAGACATGTCAAATTCAAACTTACTGGCAATCCCTGAAGTCCAACTTCTCCTGGGGCTCCAGGCTCTCCAGAATCTCCCTAAAAAACACATTATTTGTATATGTAACAGAAATAGTTAGAGCATAATAGATAATGCTCAAAAGAAAGAACATAACCTAGAGTTTCAAAGCAAGTAATGGGTAAGACAAAAAGAATAGATAGATAGATAGATAGATAGATAGATAGATAGATAGATAGATAGATAGATAGATAGATAGATAGATAGATAGATAGATAGATAGACTCCCCGACAGTTGTGGAACTACAAGTATCAGCATAATTTACTATGCTTGGACTTGTTTCACAGCCGCTAGTGAGGCATAGGTCATTTTCTATTTTTATAGATTGTGCACTGGCATAGAACCTTATTTACCAAAGTATGCCACAAATGTGGAGCAACATAATCCAAACCAAGAGGAAATAATCAAGTTACTAAATAATAAGGACTGAGAAAATTAATTTTGTGTTTATTTCTTTCCTTCAATGATTCAAGTATACAAATTATATGCTCTTTCATCTCTAAATGGCTAATTTACCAATTAACTAGACCAAATGGTTGTTTTCTGCAGTCACATTGTGTGTTTATATGACTACACTTATAGGTGTGCAGTCTGTAATTAACCTGAATCAAGGCAGCAAAAAAAAAAGCAATACATTTAATCATTTTAATGATGTTGTGTGTCATATTGGTTATGGGCCTGTAACATCATTGTACCAAAGTGTTTTATTCCTTTTTAAGTAATTATCATCAGTACGTAATGCCAGAATAGGTTTTAATGGTATAATAATGGTAAGGATCAATCAAGTTCTATTCATAGTCTAGTGACACTTCTAAGCTGTCATTAACCTTGTCAGTTTTAAAATTCTGCATCAAACATTTGACTCCTTTCATATGGCATAAAGTATTATAGAATATGATATTAAATAATTCATGTTTCATGACATTAACATCATGTACTTGATATATGGCAGCAGTAATATCACTGAATGTGACGAGGTGCTGAGAGGATAAGTACCATTCCATTGAATTCCCTCTGTATCATTGTAACTATTTTAATTATATTCATATTATTTTTACATTATTGTAAGGTGTAAAAATATAATATACTTGAACAACCTACACAAATCATATACTTACAGTGGATCACGCAACCACTAACCGCAGACAGGAATTCAAGCAGACAAAGCTTGGATCATTCTTATTAACACATGATCTAGTGTTTATTTTGAAACCTAAAAGGTCAGCTGTGGATCATGTTATTATGGTCATTGTTACCACACTGAGTGTTCATTGTTCTTCAATTTACCTTTCCTCCTGGCATTCCAGGGATTCCATCCCGACCATCGACGCCTGGCAGCCCCTAGAAAAAGATTTTTCTTAGTGCACTCTGCTGGATATACTTCATTTCACTAGCAATGACTTAACATAGTAATACATTTCTTAACTACAGATGTGTCCTCATACATCTAGCCTCCTTGCGTGTTAAACAGCCCTTCTAATCGCACCATGCCATGGTGTGGCTTGGTAGCGCCAAGCGTCTTTTGTGCAACTTTTTAAATTCAAATGCATCTTATTTACACAGTGATCCAAATAGCTAGCACAAGCAGCTTCTGCTGATTAAAATGATATGTAGCATGCCTATGTTCTCTGTGCATCTGCGAGTGTATCTGCATGTGAAATGCAACGTTACAGTGTTAAAGCCGCTGACACTGTAACGTAGCATTTCACATGCAGATACACCCGCAGTCACACACAGAACATATACATGCTGCATATCATTTTAATCAGCAGAAGCTGCTTGTGATAGCTATTCACATCACTGTGTGAATAAGACACATTTGAAGGTAAAACATCACACGAAAGACGCTCAGCGCTACCGAGGCATATGGAGCTCCTGCGTTATGTGTGGCGCGACTTGTAGCGCATGGAGGATAGATGTATGTGGACACATCTGTAAGCCCAAAACAATAATTGTTGTTTGTCCATAAAAATAACCAAAGTAAAACAAATGGATTGTGGTTTCCAAACCTTTTATTGTAATGCTATACCAACATCCAATCAGTACTGATTTTATTTTGCTTACATATTGTACATGTATACAGATGTGTCCACATAGACCTATCTTTAAATCATGTCAAATAGTCCCATTTGGTGCGTCACAAACTTTGTAACATTTTAATTTGCTACCTTATACCAATTCCTTTTATGACAAAAATATAATACTAAGGGCCTGATGCTGACCCCCACTGAGCATGTGCATGCCGGAGCCGGCTCCGGCGTGCGCATGCACGAGACCCGGCCAGCGTCGGGTGCTCCGTCGCTACAGTTCTCGCACCAAAACAGGGCGGCTGTTGATTGTGATTGACAGCTCGCCCCATTTTGGTGGCGGGCAGGGGGGGTGGCTGGCCAAACGGAGGTGTTCCCAAAGGAATGCCTGCCATTTGAGGGTGGCCTCAGTAGTGAGTTTCCGGCTCTATTAGAGCTGGAAGCTCACTGGGGCTTGCGATGGACGAGACCCTACCACAAGTGTCTCATCGCAAGCCCAATGGTCGCGATGGTCACGACCATCGCGACCATCACCTGGCTACTCGCAAAAGTTGTGGGTGACCAGGAGGCCAGCTCTCAGGAAAAAAAAAAGCCGCCCTGATTCAGAGCGAACAGTCTGAAAGAGAATCCGGCTCTGAATGAGGCCCACAGTACTTAGAGCCTGATTCAACATGAATCGCACTTGCAACTGCATACACAGTTTGGTCAATGGTGCATCCTGTGCATGCGTATGCATCGCAGTGTGCGTGCATGAGATAGCATTGTGATCGCTCTGCAATCACGCACGCAGAGAGAAAGCCATCTCAGAGTGAGTGACGGGACGTCAACATTTGGGGGTGGTGACGTGTGAGTGGTTGGAGAAATGCAGGCATGCCAGGCCATTTGAACGCCGTTACTTGGGCATGCATAAATTAGTCACTGCGATGGCATACACAGCTTGAGTACTCACTGTGCGCAACGAGATTTGTCATTTTTGCACTATTTGTGCGTGAGGGGGCGATGTTACTCGATATTACCGATGTATATGCAGGTCTGCTAGGTGGGCGTTTTTATGCTGGCTTTGCAACTGCAAACATTAGCATATTTTTGCAGTAGATCTACGTGCATTATTGCAGCTGCAATAGCAATTAATAAATTGGGCCCTTAGTACTATTAGATAAATGCTAATAGTGCACCCTCCCCTTTAGACTGTAAGCTCTCACAAGCAGGGCCCTCTTCCCTCATGTGCTTTTCCTTACCTCGCTTACACCATCATCGCCTCCCTACTGCTATCAACAGTACCAAACATTTGGTTTCTGCCGACCTGCTGCTTATTTGGGTATTATGACTGCTGAGGCAGCAATGTTTATAAACCTTGTTCATGTCCTGCAATATTCTGTAGTGTAAGTCACTTTTTTATTGTTCATACTGATTCTGTTTATATACTTTGTAAGATGCTGCGGACCCCTTGTGGCATCATATGAAGAAAGGATAATAATATTAAGATGCACAACTCAGGAAAAAGTTAGTAAAAAAGCAAAAAACAGAGCTACTACACGAGTGACTCAAGGTACGCATCTTTATGCTTAATCTGCTACTTTATACCAATTATTTTAAGCAAACAATACTAGTCCTAATACTTACTACAATATTAGCTACTTAGTACACTATTAGCGACTTAAGATACCAAATTTGTGAAAAAGTACTCAAGCACAGAAATCGATACCCATGGCATGTGTAAAAAAGGATAGCTGTATGAGGACACATCTGTAATTAGAGTGTATTATGTGACACAATGCTATCTATTCAGGAGTGGCTCAAGGGGAGGGCTGAAAGGATGCTCGCCTGATGCGCTATGGTCTGGGGGTGCAGCTGCAGTCACTTCGCCACACTGTACTAGCTAGCCTGGGGGCACAGCCGTACTTTAGCAGTCAGTCACCAGTGTCACTGGCTAAACTAAGAAGTGGTACAGGTGTGAACTGGACCAACCATTAGACAGATCACCACATATGAAATCTAACAGTATGCTGGCAAGGCCCTCCCTGCCAAGAACAGGAGGAAGACTAGCAGCTGCAGCTCCCGTCCAAAGCTCCTCTTCCTACTAGTTATATGTTCAAAGTGACTTGATTACATAACACTGTGCATGCTCTCTATGTGTAGCTGTGTCTACAAAGAAGAGCTGTGGAGGAGCAGTCAGTGCACAACACCTGGCAGGAGCAAGAGGAGGATGCTGTTGAATCACCTGAAAGTAGGCAGGCTGTCCAAGAAGATAGTATATTGCAGAGGCCCCGGGGGGGCTGGCTCATTAGGTGACATAGTGAAGCAGGGGGCTGGATAGAGAGGAGGCCTCACAGGGGGCACAAGGATTGAGTGACACAGGGGTATGTGGCTGGAGTGTCACAAGGGACTGGAGGGAATACAGAGAACAGGAGGCTGGAGTGACACAGGGGGCACGTGGCTGGCATGACTCAGCGGGAAGGTGACTGGAGTGACAAAGGGGGAAGGAGGCTGGAGAGACACAGGAGGCTGGAGGTGACTCAAGAGGCATGAGTATTGACTAACACAGGGGGCATGTGGCTGGAAATACACAGAGGCTGAAGGGCACACAGAAGGCTGGAGTGAAATAGGGGCACAAGGCTGGAGTGACACAGGGAGCACAACACTGGAGTGACACAAAGGGAAGGAGGCTGGAGTGAACCAAGGGAAAGGAGGCTGGAGTGACACAGGGGGTAGGAGGTGGAGAGACATGGGGCAGGAGGCTGGAGAGACATAGGGAGCAGGAGGCTGGAGAGACACAGGGAGCTTAAGGCTTGAGTGACACAGGAGGAAGGAGTTTGGAGTGACACAGGGAGTAGGAAGCTGGACTGGTACAGGGGGATCGAGGCTGAAGTGCCACAAAGCATGAGGCTGGAGTGAAACAGAGGACAGGAGGCTGGATTGGCACAGATGGCTCGAGACTGGAGTGACATGGAGCACAAGGCTGGAGTGAAACAGGGACAGAAGGCTGGAGGGGACACAGGGGGCTTGAATCTGGTTGACCTCTGTTGTATGATGATGACAGTAGTTATATTCTTACAGAAACAGGAATCTTCCAGACCATATAATCTCTTACATGTATAGTGAGTACTATCTGCCCATGGAGGATCAATTTCTTTAGAGGTTACCCATTGCAGTGAAACCGCCATATATACGTCAGGTGTGTATTTATTTAGAGAACACAAAAAACAGTATAGATTTTTTTTATAAGGGGGGTACCAAAGGGGCTTTTCGCCCTGGGCTCTGCTTGGTCTAGAATCAGCAGTGTATCTATTATTCATATCTTACCTGCCTTAAGCTGGGGGACACATGGTCAGATCTGGTTGTATTTTAATGGTCACCCTCATCACATAAATAATAACTATTCTACTTAAAATTTTACTTATATCTAATAAAATATCTATATTTCTCTATGGGTTACTGTAGATACTATTGACAGCTCTTTATTATAAAGCAAATAGGATTTTATGTTTGGTGGACTTTTAATACCCCTATAATCCCAGCCACAACTATGGAATATGGGGTTATAATACTGAACTTTACAACTTCACACATAAAATGAGATGATAAGACCATAATGTGCACATACCGATTCTCCTTTTGACCCTGGCATTCCAGTAATGCCTCTTGGTCCTGCAGTTCCCTGCATGGAGATAATAAGGATATTACAGTTTACTGTTGATTTTAAAACACTTGTGTCACATTTCTGATTTGAAGAATATCATTCGAGAACATTTCTGATTACATGAACTAACTGGAGCTAGTTAAAAGAAAAAAGTTTGATGCATAATAATAATACCGTAACTCTATATTCACAATTTCACAAAGTTTTTTTTAGGGATCACTATTGGCGAAAGTGATCCTACAAATGGAAATTGACACACAATTTTACTCAAACTCATGTTGTGAATGTGGTATTAAACAGATCACTTCTAAAATGCAAATTTCATCAAGTTGTATTGTGTAGAATTTGCAGTGTTCATTTACCCATTGAATAAATATGAACTCAGTAGATATCTACTCACTCTGTCTCCTTTTGGCCCAGCTTCTCCTATTGAACCTCGCTGACCTTGGTCACCCTAAAGAAAACAGATAAATGTATGTTTCAGATGTTACAGAAAAATCTCATAAAAACAAATTGAGTACAGTAGCAGATGTGCTATTGTGCACTGTGTTTTGTATCTGAGTGTTGTGTGGTTTGTAGACTGCAAGAATCCATACATTTTGTGTGCATATCCTCAGACACCTACAATAAACATTATTAAGAGAAAACGCAGCACAACATGTGAGTTCACCTAACGCTGAGGCTAAGTGAGGATAGATATTCCTGAGTGAAACAATGATTTGCTGGTAGGATTACACAGTAGTGCAAGATGTTAATATGCATTGAAACTACAGAGGGAGAATGTATAGTGCAAACAAACTGAAAGTTGTTACCCATTAGATGGACAATAACCCTATCCTACATAACTAGTACCCACCCAGTAGTGAGTCTGAGCATTTCATCTGTATGGTATCATTTAAAAAGGTGTATATGAAAGATGTATACAGCTTTGTGATGGATAGTAACATATGTATTATTTATTTTCCATTTTTGTCCTCTATATTATGAGCTGTAATAAGCAGTGTCCCCTCTACCCTGTGTTCCATGCCTGTGACTACCTCAATAGTACCTTGTATATATTTATTTTGTATGTAGTATGTGATTGTTATGTCTCTGTTTATTTTCTCTGTATAATTTTTTCCATTTCTGGACCTGTTTACTTGTACTTGTAAATGTTGTACCTGTATATACACTCCCTTGTTTTGTTATTGTGCATATTTGTTGATGTGTTTATTCATATCCATATGTTTGTCATTCTGTGTAGTTCTGCAGATGTGTGGCACCTTACAAATAAACATTGATGATGATGGTATTTAATGTTCAACATACAGGTGACCAGTTTGCTCAAAGCACCTTTATTAAAAGCAAAGATTATATGAATGGGATTTGATAAAACAAAGATATCCAAATAAGTAACAGCAATAATTATATATGTTCATTGTGGGATGAAATATACTACATTCATTACAGATGTGTCCTCATACTGTTGTTCAAGTCGCAGCAAATAGCCCCTCTCAGTGCACCAAGTCCTTGTCAACTCGGCTGCGATGAGCTTCTTGTCTTATTCGCATAAATAAAACAACTGGCAGCAACAAAACCATTTTGCTAGACTGCACTGATTAATTTCATGTGTGGCATTTTTACATCTTTGTGCCACTGAGTCTGAGGGGTCTATTTACTAAGCAGTGTTAGGAGATAGAGTGAAAAGTGATAAGGTGCCAGCCAATCAGCTCCTAACGGACATCTCACAGAATGTGTTTGAAAAATGACAGTTGGGAGCTGATTGGCTGGCACCTTATCACTATTCACTCTGTCTCCTAACACTGCTTAGTAAATAGACCCCTGAATCTGTGTTTAAAATGCTGCAATGCAGCGTCCGCAGCAGTTTGTCATGACAAGTTCCATTGTGCGTCATCTGCGAATGTATGTGTTTAAAACTAATTCTTGTACAAAATGTAATGAAAACTGTGGTATGCTACTACGGCGTGTCTCATATGCTCCGGACATCTTGCGCCATATGGCGTATAGACGCTAGGTGTATGAGGACACATATGCACTTTCATTCAAAGCACTAACGTTATCTCTTCTCTGATAGTAATACTTACAAATGCACCAGCCACACCTTGAGGACCAGGCTCTCCATCTGTTCCACGACCACCCTAATAAGTGAACAAAAGCAACTGTAACAAAATGCAATGCATGTGAAGACAGCTCATCAATTTTATGAAAAGTTGCATAGAAATAGACTTATTGTATTAATCAGGGATTTACTTTTGTGACTGAAATGCAACTTATTTGTTTCTGAAAATTATTTTGGTGGTCAGCTCAACAAAAGCCTCCTGTCCAATATAGGACATTATTCTGGTTGTTTTAAATTCAGGAGGTTATGCCAATAGATGGATAAGGTCACCAATCTCAATTAAAATCAGTGAACAATGTAAGTGAGCCTTTCATATCGATGTTCTTCATTATCAAATTGGGGGAAAGAAAAGCGTTTACAGGCATTTGTAGACTCACTCATGAGAGAATACCCCGACTCCAAACAGTTTTGGGGGTCTAGTTACTAAGCAGTGTTAGGAGACAGAGTGAAAAGTGATAAGAAAGTGATAAGGTGCCAGCCAATCAGCTCCCAACTGTCATCTCACAGGCTGTGTTTGAAAATTGACAGTTGGGAGCTGATTGGCTGGCACCTTATCACAGACTTATCACTTTTCACTCTGTCTCCTAACACTGCTTAGTAACTAGACCCCACAGTCCTTTCAGCACACACTTCATGATACAGTTTGTCAATTTTTCATCTATGAATGAAATGAATTTCTGCAAAAGTAAAATCCTGTCCTCAATGTACAGATTGAACATTAAATAATGTTACCTTCCCATTGTTATACTAAAATGTTTATTTGACTGCTGATTGTGATACATATTTCTTATAACAGTTAGTGGAGATCAGGGGCACTTTCGTTTCAAGTGTCATCATTTCACATTGTCATTTGTTTCATACATTGGGGGAGGGTGGTTTGTGCATATTGCACTTCTAAGCACCTTAATGAAGCACCATATATGGGGCGGGGGTAAAACTGCCGAAGTAAAGACGATATGCAGATTTATACTAAATGAGTACAATGCTGAGTGCTCACATCTCTGTTATCCCTAGATACAGGGTAAAAGGACTCAGCTTTAGACAAGAAACCCCTCCACCAAATTAGTAGAGGTTATCAGAGCAGCTGACTGGATCTTTGTTACATGCTGGCCATTTGGCTCTGTCAACAACCTTCCAATGCCTGTAGTTTACTCTCATACTTCTCCCAGCTGTAAGCATGGGATAAAGAATGAGCTGCTGGTCTGACCTGGGTGAGTCTGTATGTTACCATCTCAGTCCTGGATGTGGGACCACCATTTAAACTAGATGGAGAGTTCATTTGGAAATGAATATATATTTTTTAATAGATGTTATATTTAATTATCTTGCATACAGTAAGCCAGTGCCAAGCTTATATTAACACTATCAGGATATTTTTTTATACTTAAATGAAAGTCATCCTGATTATGACAATAGTCTTTCCTAAAACATTTGTTATATAATAACTTACCTTGGCACCTTTTGCTCCCATTTCACCAGTTATTCCTCTTAAACCTTGTGGTCCCTAAAAGTAATAAAGATATATTATCAATGTGTAGACCTATTCTAGTGTTAATATACAGTAGATATACAGAATAGGAGTAACATTCATCTTTATTATGTACTGGATATCTATTGTATGAAAATGCATTAACTATTTCTAAATGTGTATGTGAATAACTTCAGGCAAGTTGCACTCTTGAGCTATGTGCCATGTAATGTTATAATTCTTACATAGTAACATAGCGGAGGTCCAGAATGCCAAGACGCTATGAATTACAGCCTAGTGTTTCAATTAAACTTAAAGTTTAATTAGATTACCGAGTTTGACTCATGTTGTAACCCATGGCAGCCAAACATTAGTTTAAATTAACATAACTGCACTATTTTGCTAAAATCTGATATTTTATTATTTACTATAGGTAACCTTATACCCATAGGAGCTAGCTCTGTGGGTGCTTGAGCACCCCAATATCTGTGCTGCAATCATGCCATTATTCAGGCATATGGAGAGGAACCCCTAATAATTTTGAAAAGCTGTCTACCAGGCTCATACCAATTGTGCAATAGCTGAAACATGCTGTATCACTAACTTGCAAAACTAAATATCTTATTTACTGTACATAATACTATTACCAGGACTACAGGTGTGGAGTTTCCATTTGAAACTATTTGAACTATTAATGCAGCAGATATTCCTGATGTTCTTCAAAATAAGCCCAGTTTGTTAATATACACAATGCTATGCAAAATACTAAATCTATCAAACTATAGTTGGTACTAGGAGATTTTAGAGGGGTTCATAAGATGAAACTCCTCAATCTGTTTGTAAATACAAAAATATAATTAACTATGGTACAGATTAAATCAAAGGTGAGGCTCCATCTTTACATGGTTATAGCTGGAATAAAACCTTGCTTGTTTTTGGCTCGCATCTGAATGGGCTGTGAGTAAATAGAAGCAATGTACTCCTACCTTGATAACTCGCATTGAATTAGTATGAGAGGTTCGGGCAGAACCTTGTGGCTAATAAAAGCCGCTTATATGAGTTTCTTAAGGTCCTAATTAGACCATATATTCAATTCTGGTTAGAAAACACTTGCACTTAGCTATAGTACCTTGATTTTTTATGGTCACTGATTACAAGCACATCATTTACATGGTATTAATGTTGCTACAGTAAATGTTACATATATATGTTATTTTATATGCAAACGTATTGTGTCTATATTTCTTAAAAATAAAAGCACTTTACTGGAGGGCCTTGGGCGCCAATTTCGCCAATAACTCCTTGTTCTCCTTCTTCTCCCTGGAATCATAGGAAATAGAAAAATTAGACCAAAACTTTGCAAACTGTACAATAAAATGAATGTTATATAGAACAGAATGGGTACAAATGTATACATTTTAATGTGCTTTAAAATATGCAGTTCATACAAATGATTGAATGATGAGTTGTATTCTCATTAACAGTTCCAATTACTAGCTGAATAAAGCTGTACAACATGCATTTAGTATATTTTTGCTTCAAATTTACATTTCTCAATTGAAAGTGCTGGTACTACATCTAAAAATCTAATAATTTCAACTTCTAAATTTTAGTTACCAATTAAAATAATGAAAAATACAATTGTTCATAAAATAACATGATGTATTGCTATAATTCCTTTTTTATGCCTGTACTGTATGTGGTGGTTCAGTTTAACTGATATATCAGTGCTAATAAGAAATAAGTGAAAAGAATTGTTGGGTAATGCAGTTTTTTGTTATCTGTTATACATGAAGGTATGGAAGTATACATACTTGCAGTCTAAACACCATGTCCAACTCTCAAATGTAAAAACCGGCGAGTTGCGGGCAGCAGCTAGGATTTTGTAATGTAATCTCAATATTTAAAGCAGCAATTTTCTTTTAAAGGTAAAACCAGCCTAGTCTTGCCTTTAAAAAATTGCTGCTCTAAATCTTGCTGCTGCCCCTAACTTGTAGGCTAATATATTTGGTCCATGGAGCTTGAGAAATATGTTTTTCAGATAGATACAGAATAAAGTTCATATTAGAGAGGAAAAAAGGAGATGATGTTGGTGATGCGCTGAAAGATCAATACTTGTATAGTGATTAATTCAAACTAAGTTGGGCTCTATATAACAGAAACGTGTTATTATCCGTATTAAAGTGGTGTATGAGAAAATACCTATTAATGCAGAGGTTCCCAAACCCAGTCCTCAAGGCTCCCCAACAGTTCAGGTTTTAGAGATATCTAGGGTTGAGCACAGGTGACTTAATTAGTACCTCAAATAATTTGATTTGACCACCTGTGCTCAACCATGGTTATCTCTAACACCTGAACTGTTGGGGAGCCTTGAGGACTGGGTTTGGGAACCTCTGCATTAAAGTATTGTAGCAAAATAGCAAAAATAAATATATCTAGTATGTAAAGATAGAAATAAAATGTGATTTAAAATTGAAATCAATTCAGTATACTTAAAACATATTTGGTTATCTTTCACCTTTATGACAGATTGCACATTACAGATAGGGTAGGGTATCTGAACACTTAGTATAATTACTAGCATTATCACTAGTATAATCACTAGGCAGTAGGGTTGAATAGGTGATTGTATTTTAATAGGCTACAGTTAACACAATCGATATGTTTCAGGATTTCCTATCATCTAATGTTCCATAGACACAGATTATTATTATTATTATTATTATTATTATTATTATTATTAATAATAATAATAATAATAATAATAATAATAATATGGAGTATATTATTTTATCAGTATATGATTATTTTGTCTCCCCAGAGGCTAAATTAACAGAACAGGTGTATATTATTATTATTAGTGTTATTATTACTACTACTACCAGTTATTTAGGTAGTGCACATATATTCTGCTGCGCTTTACAGAGAATATTTAGCAGTTCACATCAGTACATGCCCTAGTTAAGCTTACAGTGTACAGCCATGGCCAAAAGTTTTGAGAATAACAAGTATCGCTTTTTACAAAGTTTGCTGCTTCACTGTTTTTAGACCTTTTTGTCAGATGTTACTATGTTATACTAAAGTAATATTACAAGCATTTCATAAGTGTCAAAGGCTTTTATTGACAATTACATTAAGTTTATGCAAAGAGTCAATATTTGCAGTGTTGACCCTTCTTTTTCAAGACCTCTGCAATTCCCCCTAGCATGCTGTCAATTAACTTTTGGGCCACATACTGACTGATGTCCGCTCATTCTTGCCTAATCAATGCTTGGAGTTGGTCAGAATTTGTAGGTTTTTGTTTGTCCACCCGCCTCTTGAGGATTGACCACAAGCTCTCAATGGGATTAAGGTCTGGGGAGTTTCCTGGCCATGGATCCAAAATTATGAGTTTGAGTTCTCCGAGCCACTTAGTTATCACTTTTGCCTTATGGCAAGGTGCTCCATCATACTGGAAAGGGCATTGTTCGTCACCAAATTGTTTTTGGATGGTTGGGAGAAGTTGCTCTTGGATGATGTTTTGGTACCATTCTTTATAAATGGCTGTGTTCTTAGGCAAAATTGTGAGTGATCCCACTCCCTTGGCTGAGAAGCAACCCCACACATGAATTGTCTCAGCATCCTGCCAGTCAGGACCAGGGAGGAGTCTTCTCTTTCAAACAATGTTGCACCTTAGTAATTATTGTCTGATGATTACATATGACCCAGACAGTAACATCCTACACTACAGATTTACTAGAAGAGCCAAGGGATGGAGAGATGTCTCTAAAAGTGCCAAATCACCCTTGAATTGGTACCTAGAGTGAAGGCACACTTGTTTGAAAGAGAGGATTCCTTTTTTTTAAAAATGTGCCCCTTTATTATAAGTAGAGATGTGCGCGGACCCTCGTGTTTGTTTTTGGTTTTGGCAAAACCACTCTCAAATGTTTTGGTTTTGGTTTTTGCAAAACCACCTCAAGTGTATTGGTTTGGTTTTGGTTTTGGATTTTTTTAAAAACTGAAAAAAACAGCAAATATCATGTGACTTGGGACTGTTTTTGTTCCTATAGTATTATTAACTTCAATAACATTAATTTCCAGTCAATTTCAGTTACTTTTGACCAACTCACAGCACCTGAAATCACAAGGAAGGAACTTAAATGCAATTCGAGAGATCCGTTTTTGAGACCTGAGATCCAGTATTCCTATGTCTATCCCATGCATGTTTAAATTGATCTACTGTCGTAGCCTCTACCACCTCTGATGGGAGGCTATTCCACTTATCCACCTCCCTTTCCTTCAGCGCATGTCCTCGTGTTCTAATTCTTTTTTTCCGTTTAAGAATGTCTCCCTCCTGTTAATGTTTCCCACCTTGTTACAACCCGTGATATATTTGAAAGTTTCTATCATGTCCTCCCTTTCCCTTCTTTGCTCCAAACTATACATATTAAGCTATTTTAGTCTTTCCTGGTAAGTTTTGTGATGTAAGCCATGCACCATTTTAGTTGTCCTTCTTTGTATATTCTCTAATGTATTTATATCCTTTTAGAGATATGGCCTCCAGAACTGAACACAGTATTCTAGATGAGGCCGTAACAATTACCTATACAATGGCATTATTACTTCTTTTTCCTACTACTGATTCCTCTCCTTATGCAACCAAGCATCTGAATCTACTCAGAACCCCAAAGTTCGTGTAAGTTTGGTTTTCAGCAAATCTGAACTGTTCATCTCTACTTATTATTTATTGTCTGATGGTCATAAGACAATAACACTTTACACTAGTATTTAATTCTAGTTGGTGCAAACTGGCAAAAAAAACATGCACTGCAAATATACATTTTAGAGATTTTATTATGAAAACATATGTGGAGTATCCTGCTTTTTCCTGTTTTGGAGAGGTGGATTGATACCAAAGCAACCACAACGTATTTCATGGTGGTATTTAAAAAAAAAACAGAAATACACACATTTCCTTGCAGGTGTTTCCATGCAATGCTTTAGTTCATAAATGCAATATCAATAAACAAAAACAACAAATGTTGCTAATTTTGAATAAACTTTCCTTTCCTGTGACAGGAGATATAACCAAACTTATAAAATTTTATTACAAATTCAAAGTCTTCTGAAAAGAAAGGTATAGTATGTGTGGGTACCACATAAATACATTACTGATATTATGCTGGAATGTGGCCAGCAAGAAAAGTGCCAATATAGGCTCAACACAGGGGTGAGTGAGGGACATTAGGAATATCTGTAATCACATCTTTGCATGGTCATTTGAGTGTGTATAACTGTGCTTATCTATTGTGAATGTACTGGTATAAATGCCATCCCATTGAAAGTATAGAATGGCACATGATTGCGGCACCCTCAGGGAACAAATAAGCAAATCAGTTCTTTACAAAAAGAAATTATAGTAATCACTATCCAGGCAGTGTCCCTGTATTGTTCTGCTATGTAAACCTCATTTTGTACTCAATTTGAGGCGTCAGTTAGCTAAGAACACCCTCATTCACCTAACTCCTACCATCAGATGTTCCAAACGTTTTGATGCCCCACAAATGCTGTAAACTTTGCACACATACACTGGCACAGAGTCATACATGATAGGTGCATGACATCACAAAAAAGAACAGGCGCTGCAGGTGCGCACGTTTGCAGCCTTTGAGAGTTCAAATATGCTATTCACAGAATTGATCTGCACATTTATTTATTAATATTATATAAATTATTGACAGTTATTCTGCAGCTCAGTCTTTTCAAAATACAATACTATATATTTTACCTTATGGCCTTGCTTCCCGGGCTCCCCCGCTTCTCCTTTTACACCTTTGTGGCCCTGTGATATAGAAAATGATACAAATAAAACTTATATATGATGAAACATATCCTGCTTAGTAATATAACTAACGTATCTGGCCCCTTGTCTGGTGGAGTAGAGGACAGTATCATACGGACTCCTGAAAACAATCATTATTCTTTCACATCTGCATTAGAAGAAATGTGCATGTACTTTGTATTTTCGCAGTGCATTTTAAGTAAAATGTATAGATAAGGCCACTTATTCCTTTGATCAAAGTGTCAGGAGACACAGAAACTTTTCAGTAGACTAGCCTGAGTCTCCAATACTTTGCTGATATTCTCTGCTGCAGTTCATGGGGATTATGTCTAGCGTACAAGCTTTACAAGTCATCTCTCTCTCTGTGTTCCTGGAAGCTTTGTGGATCATGCTGTTAACTTTAAGGATCAACAGCCTCCTATAGGAGGCTGCTTACAGCCATAGGAGTTCTATAAGAAAGATCCATTACATTTGTGCACTGTATGTGTTATGACACTGATCCTATCTCTTTTCCAAAAATCGCCACTGTACTGGCTCTATAGATAAAGACTTTGGTTTGAAAGGATATGCTATATTTATTTGAACTGTAATAAACATTATATTTGGAACTGCTGATTTATTTGAAGCAATAGCCTTATTAGGAATGGTTCCTGGTACACTTTAGTGTTTATCAGTTTAAGTGGTGCACAGAATTGATTCCGCCTTAGAAGAGATCTTATTGTATTATATTGTATAAGAAAAGTATTCATGCTTGTTACTTTTAAACATACTCTTATGCCATCAAATTATTATTAAATGGGTTTTTTTTGTTGTTTTGCACTTTTGTGTAGTAACATTTTATAGTACAGGTCTCTATTACAATCCATATACATATACTAAACTAAAAACACTGTCATCTGACAAACATAAAAACTGTATTTATAAGAATTAAATAAATTCACAAGTTTCTTAAAGATGTTTATTTTTAATATATCCCCATTTTCCAGTAATTTTGTATATGTACATTTACTTTCAATAAATTACGTCCATTTTTACAGCTCATTTTCTCTACTCATTTCTCTACTGTTTCTAGGGCCAAGTCATGTTTAAAAACTTTAAACATTTCACAAATATTTTGTAAATGTCAATGTTAAATGTTTTCAGTAGTTCAAAGCAATGTTTTATTATTTTTCCAGCCCATCGCCTTCTCCTGCAATGGCAGAAAAAAACTGAAACTACTTCTATCTTCTTAATAAACTGATCCTCTTGCCCTACCCTTCTCTTCCCCATTCCACATTAGTAGTTGCTGCACCTAGTTTAGGTGTAAATTTACTGAGCAGCAGGTTTGCTGTCAATTGCAAACTGACAGGCATCGATGGTGGATCTATGCATCGGTTTTGATTGTAATTTGTAATCTGCCATCGATACCAGTCAGATTTGAAACCCCTATCCCACCGCGAATCTGCAGCAAATTTAAAACACTGCACAGATCACTATTATCTGTACACACTTTGTTGTAGTAAAAAAAAAGCTTTAAAAGGTTTAAAATAAAAAGAAATGGTGTGGGGTACCCCCTCCCACCAAATGATAACTAGCCGTGGTTCTCTGAGCTTAGACTGGTATTGAAAAATAAGGACAAACAGCATGAGGTGACCCCTGTTTTCCAATAACCAGCACTAGGCTGAACCAGCCGGGGCAGCTGGCATTATAGCAGGGAGGCACACAGCGTTGGGTCTCCCTACAATAAAGGCACCAGCTCTCAACTGGTTAGCCCAGTGTTGGAATCCAAGGGTGTATAAAGAGAGGAGGGGGCCTGTGTGCAGTCTCTGTGCAGGCCCCCTCCTCTCTAGCCACCAGCACAGATCAGTAGACTCTGCCACTGTGCCAGAGTCTACTGCGCATGCACTGGTCTCCAGGAACATGGCGCCCATGACATATCCCAAGTGATTTTTCTACTTGCATGCATAAATACCCCAAAAATTAGAAGCCGCAACCATTTTCCCAATCTTTTCTGCAGCGCTGCAACTGCTGACGGAGGACTCTGGAGAATTAAGTATTAAATATGGGTGCAGTTTGGGCCCCCCTGAACCCATTGCACTGCACACTCTGCACCAATTACAGATACGCCACTGCTGGAATCCCTAAGGAAGTGGGAACGCCACAAAAATGGGGTCCTTCCACCTCAAGGTCAACCAGCTCTGGGTTGAAACCTTAGGCTTCTTCTCTGCAAAAGGCCATTTGTGACTTAAATGTTGCTGACTTGCACAATAAAGACACCTTACTGCAACTGTTCCAGAGTACCGTCTATTTTTTGCCTACATTACATTGTACTTGGCACCAGGACCTTAATTTTTTGATTAATATATAATGGTAAGTGTAGCACAAAGAAGGATCCCTGTTCCATTCAAGCACTGTTGAAGCAAGAGCCAGGAACGCCCTTAGTTGTGCCTCTCTTCTGCTCTGAGCTGCTGTACTAGGTATTTATACCTAGTAAAAAATTAAAAATGCATATTCACTCTTGCAAAGTGCATTCTTTTTCAACAGTTGCAATACAGTTGTACTTATCGTTAAAATGTATTTAAGCTATGTAGCCGCAATTTTACCTTCATTCCACCCAGACCTGGATATCCCGGACGGCCTGGTGGGCATGCATTAGGGCACTGAAAATAAAATAACAGTCTTTATAAATAACAAATTGAAAGAAAACAGAACATAGCTACAACTGTTAATGCTTTTCACACATAACTCACCAGGGGATCTCCTTCAGGCAGAGCAACTGTCCCCTGTTGAAAACAAAAATAGACGTTTTCTGTATTCAGTCAGAAACACATCACAAAACATAAAGAAAATCAATTGTAATTGAAAATCTGAAGAAAATAAAATACCCGCAATGTCTCATATACAGTCACATTATTTAAGTTCTGAAAAACGTTTGCTTCATGATTGCTGTTTACTTGACTTGGTTATCATAGTTTTGCCAATACCACACATCTTACAGAAAGAATGTGGTTGAATGAATATGTCAGAGCTATACTGTAGAATATATATAACATCTTGAGATAATAAAAAAATAGTACAAAGTAAATAAACAGTAATAAATGGATCATTTCAGTGTAAATTGTTTTCTTATGATTGTCCTCTCTAAGTATATTGGGCACTACAATCGTGAATTCTGCAGATCTCATTCTGATGCTGACTACACCAATAGCAACTTCATCAACATTATCTGCAAATGGGTCAGGTTATGTCCCATATTTGGCCCCAAATTGATCATGAAAGGCAAACTAAAAATACGAATCAATCAGAAGAATTTTGTGCATATCTGGTGAGGAGGTGGCCATCATCTGCTTGTGTGTGGCCAAGTTTGTAATAAAGCATATCTGTTAGAGCTCATATTTAACAATAGGATTGGCTCATTCTTGGTCAACATTTGAATAGTTGGTCATCATGAGGTTTCATGAGGTTGCCTAAAATATCTCAATGTGTTACAAGATCTATAAGGGATGATGACATATTTATGAGAGTGTACATCTCTAACATATTTACATAATAACTGTTTTGAAACTACACTCTACATTAGAGAGTATCTAATGGCTGCATGTTCATTTTTGATTTCCATCCATTTCAAGTTCTGCTGGCATTTAACTTTCCGAGGCTTCCCTTACAAGCGGTCAGGTGGACATGGTTAATCCAGAACACAAAATCACATTAAAAGTAAACAGCAGGTTAAATCTGTGGGAGGCTCAAAATGCCCTGATAGCAGGGTGATTCCATTCTTTTGATTGGTAATGTGGGTACCCACCGTGTTACAAAATGAACTTTTAAGCTGGGTGCACACTGGACGATATATCATTTGTAAAGCTGATGTATAAAATATTGTCCCGACCATCTGGCAATATATATGTGATGTCTTTCACAAATATATTGCATTGGCTGTGCTGCACAGCAGATGCGATATATCGTGCAGATTTATTGTTCAGATCTTCTTGTGTGTACACATGACCAAACAACAACCCATATGCTGGCCACAGGAACCAATGAAAATAACATCACAACTGATTCTTCTGCCAAGACATATTGTGCAGCTGACATATTGTGTATGCACAATGGGCCTATTTCAGACATGTACGTAAACCTGATGTTTACATACAACTCCAATGCTTTTAGATATACAGATCTAAAACTGCTATGTTGCTCGCAGTACCCCAACCACTGCTGTATGTTTGACATGCTGCTGGTGTTCGGGGGCGGCGACAGCAGAAAACGGGAGTGTCAGTCCTGCTTTCGGGCATGCTGAAGCCAGTGGCTGCATCCTTGGAAGCAACTTCATTGACTTCAGCAGTGTAAATTTCCTGGCCATCCTGAGTAACCTGAGAGTTACGCAGAGGACCGATGTTCACACAGATGATCCAATGCTGTATCCTCAAATCCAGCAGTGGTTCAGAGAAGCCGGCTGGAAGCCTCTATTTACACAAGACACCGCCTGCTGCATTAGTATATTATCTCTGAATCAGGCCCAATATTGTTTCTGCATAACTTTACCAAATCGGCAGATCAGTCGGCCGAATGGTTGGACGGCTGAAATGTCGTTTTAGTATGTACCCCTCATTAGAATGCCTGGAGCCAAGCACAGAAAAGGGCTAGCTTTGAACAGGAAGTACAGTTACAACGCTTGAGACCTTACTAATGCCAATCCGGTTAGGAATCAAACATTTGAGCTAGCAATACCCAAAGCCATACCACAAAGAGAACCTTGCAGGGAATAAAAAATGGGACCATTACCCCATCCACAATGTTGTTCACAGGAACAGTACTGGGAAGAGGTTACTACTCCTGTTGAGTTGATCACAGAACATGTGGTTTGGGCTTTAAGCCTCCAATGACTGTGTTGTGCTGTGTCACTACCACCTTGGTAGAGAAATGAATGGTGTGACTAAACAGCTGGCAAAGAGCTCCAGGATGACAAGTTCCTTAATCGACAGTGATAATTAGGCTTTGGTGATTGTGCCTCTAAAGGTGCACACACTGTGGGCAATTAGGAAAGACGGTACAATTATAACATCGTAATCGTACCATCGACCTGATCCCCTGTAGTGCCTGCACTGAACGATCAGTCGTTCAGTGCAGGCACATTCCATCATTCCTGAACATGGCCAATCTGTCGTTATCGGCAGGTTGGCCAGCATATTCAGGCGATGGACAATGTCGGAAACAACCAGCGGGAGTGTGCATCGCTGGTCATTTTTGACATTAGAGTGCACGATTTGTGCACGCTTACTGAGCAATTGCACAATTACGATGTCGTAATTGTGCAATCGCTCAGTAATATCGCCCAGTGTGTACGCACCATAAGAGTTGTAATTTTTCTGTGTTGTATTTTTACAATTAAAACACATTTGCTTTGCTGACTGACGAGAGATGTTGAGTGTGCTAGACTGACATATAAGGCTACTTCCATGCAAACCAGCCATTGGTGCTGCAAAAGAGCAAACATTAATCCGGCATCCTTACACTAAGTACAGTAAGCTGTGACAAATGGGGAAATTAAACTCCACAATTCTGGTAAATATCATGTAAAGATGAAGGTGTTCATTTACAGTGACCTTGCCTCCAGAATTAGCTGGGTGTTAAAAACCAGGAACAGCTAATTATTTCATGTGCTCTAATAAGAGGCAGATCTTCCCCAGAACAACAGACAGGTAGAACATTTAACTGGCAAAAATATACTTGGGTTTATGTATGTTAGGAGTTTACAGTCCAATAATGGTGATATCACTGCTAAGAATAAAAGTTGCAATAGGGCAATATACTACCCATCCCATATTTTATACGTGTTTAATTTAATAGTGATTACAGTACTGCAAGTGTATTTCGAATGACATGACAAATATTTGCTAATTACAACACATCTCACTTTAATTACAACAAAGACAATAAATGATTAAAATATATCATGGAAACTTAAAACCCTTATGCTTAATGGAGACCTGGGCATTTCAACTAATTTGCATTATTTTAATATATATGACAGAGCATATATGAATTTAGGAAAATGACATTATCTGTTCACTTTAACACAACTGTTCACTTGACTTTGGGGGAAAATTGAAACATCACTTCATTACCTCTGAAGGCTACAATCACATAATTAAAGGTTAACTCATGAATACTTACTCTAGGTCCTGGTGGTCCGGGTGGTCCTGGCACACCTCTTGCACCAACATCGCCCTACGCAAAAACAGGTATATAATTATATTTAATTTATTTTGTGTTTTGCTATTTTACACATTGCCCATTTGCTTTTATTGACCACATAAAGTTGGATGCACTTATTAATTCAACTGAGGATGAATCCACAATAGGTAAATGATTAATCACATTTATTTTGATAAAACTACTTAGCTTAAATAAAGATTGTGAAAATTCCTTTCATCAGTGGGTTATATATGTGCATGTAATAATAATATATAAATATATTTGTGAATGGCCAAAATTACTTTCATAAGGGAACAGTTGCAACTTTGGCTACAGATAACCTCTAATTATAAATGGCTTACAACAGACTACAAAGTTATAGTTTTGGGTGTCAGTGTCTAACATTTGTAAATCCTATCAATCACTGAGTACACTAGTCATTGTGCAATGCTGTGAATGTCATTGTTCCTCTAAGCACCTTTTGAGGAAGTTGCAGTATGACATCTTGCCGTATTGCAACAGTAGTCTGTCTTGCTAGTGCAAATTGATGTACTCATCAATGTTTATTGAGCTATTTAATCAATAGCTCAATGCCGCGTTGAAAACAACCTTTGTGGACATTCAGCCTGTGCGTGTGTGTCAATAGGTTATATAGCCTAGGCAGACCGCTTCATTAATTAGTACATCAGTTCTTTCTTCTAACAATTACTCTTATGACTATTGAGATGAACCACTTTGGAATACTCCCCTATCTAAGTGACACATACAGAGATAAATGGTCAACAGGTGAACGTTAGCCAACATGAATAGTTAATATAATACAAGTGATAACATGTAAATCTTTTCACAATTTAAACAAAATACAACATGTTATATGTGGAATGTTCCTGTATTAACTATCTTTGTGGCAGTACTATAAACCTATTTTCTTATTTCTCTGTATTCAAGCTGAAAACAGTTTACATTAGTCTAAATGATGTTTCAGCAATGATCAAAGCTGTATTATGATTAGAATCACTTCTGATCCTTTTGCTAACCATATTTCTACCGCTGAGCACAGAACTACTACAGTGCCTATTCCTAGGCATGCTACTGCTGACCATGATGCTGGAACAAAGGATTTCAGATGGCTACAGCAGGTGCAGCTACTGTACCAGATTATTTGGATCAGACACAGAAGAAGTGTTAGATTTGATAGTAGGCCTGTATCCTGCTAAAAATCCTTAAACAATTCTGTTTTTAAAAATCCAATAATTATTTTATTAACATTATATATATGTTAAAAAATGATAAAGAGAAGTTTAAAAACTTACCAATGGACCACCACGGCCTAACTCTCCTAAAAGTCCAGGGGGGCCAGGTACACCCTATAAATATAAAATTTCTTTTTACTTCAAATACAGATGAAGACAATATAGTGTTACTTAAGCAATTTATTGGTAGAGTACACTGTGTACCATTTGCATTGTTTTGTATTGTAGTTTTTAATTCTTTATTGAGCTTGTTAAGTGTTTGAGCTTTAAAAAATTTCTTTATGTTGTTTTCTAACATATGTTTTGGCTGTAGTTTATATCCCAGCAGTCAAGATGCCGGCACTTAGAATGTCAGCACCGGCATCCCGACACCAGTCAGAATCCCGGCACCAGCATCCCCACCGTCGGCATCCCGATGGTAAGTATTGGGGTTAGGGGGAGGGTTAGGTATGGGCACTAGGGGGAGGGTTATGGTTAGACACTAGGGGGAGGGTTAGGGATAGGCTGTGTGGGGATGTTCAGTTTAGGTGGTGGGGGAAGGGTTAGGTTTAGGCTGCGGGTAGGATGGTTAGGTTTAAACAGCATGGGGGAGGGTTAGGTTTAGACTGTGGGGAGGGAGGGTTAAGTTTAGGGGTAGGGTTAGGATACTTACCTGCAGGTGTCTGTATGCTAATCCCGTCGGAATGCTGGTGTCTGGATTCTGAGCGTCGGCATCCAGTACCCAACCCATATGTTTTGTTACTAACTGGTTCATTCATGCTTATGGATACACTAAACCAGTGCACTGAAAATAATAAACTATTTGTAAATCATGTAGACCAAAACTGTATCAACTATTTCTTAAAGTTATTTCAATTAAGTGTCAGTGTACATAAATTATCAAATTCTTGTTTAAAAGAAAACACCATTTGTCATAATTTAATTAACTGTAATATGTAATTGTTAAGTATGAGGGCCTTAGTTAGAGTTGTCCTTCCACCTGTTCCATATAGCATAATTGCAAGGTTGCAGCCAGGGTACTGAGAGGGAAGTGCAATAGGTACAAATGACTTGGCCTGCCTTGGGAACTCTATAGTAGTGGACATCATGGGGGCAGTTGGAGCTCCTAGGCCACAGTGAATCAGCTGCATTTTCCGAAGCCAAGGTCAGAATATAGGCTCTTGAGACTACTCTGCATGCATACTAAACTGTTAGTCTGCAGTTAGAGTTTAGCATATCTTATGCTTGTAGCCACTTATGTCTGCAGATGTGGTAGGGCAGTGGGCAAACATTAGTGCAGGATTATAGATATAATTGAAGTTCGCCCTCTAGAGATGGAACTTAATGAGACTTGGCTGCATCTCTAGACATGCTTCTTAGGAGGTATATCTATTGTGGTGACCAGAGGCCTTGTGTAAAGATATGTGCTAATTATGATGATATCAGCTATCATGCTGCTTTAGATTGGTTGGTTGTGTATGTACCCCTACAGCTGAGAGTACTTAATTTATTATCGTTGTAGCTGTATTATGTCAATATGAGGCAATATATTCAGATTTCTCATTTGTCATCTCCATTTGGACTACTGCAGGATAGGAAATTTAATTACATTTTCTATGGAAAATGTGACGTTCCTGTTTATAACTAACAGTTACAAATCATATGTAGTTACATGCAGATATGACCACATACATCTAGCATCCTTGCTTGTTAAACAATCCTTCTAGTTGCGCCATGCCATGGCATGACTCGGTAATGCCAAGCGTCTTTTCATGCAACTTTTTCCCTTAAAATGTGCAAAGTGATGTGAATAGGACACACAAGCAGCTTCTGCTGATTAAAATGATATATGGCATGCCTATATTCTGTGTGCAACTGCGGGTGTATCTGTAGGTGAAATACAGCTGATGACACTGTAACATAGGATTTCGCATGCAGATGTAACCGTAGTCGCACACAGAATATAGGCAATGCCACATATCATTTTAATCAGAAGAAGCTGCTGTCCTATTCGCATTAATTTGCGAATAAGATGCATTTGAAGGTAAAAGGTCGCACAAAAAAAATGATCGACGCTACAGAGTCACACGGCTCTCTCACGTTATGAGTAACGCAACTTGTAGCGCAGAGGATAAATGTACGTGGACACATCTGTACACAAAGATCAAGTTTCCAACTGATGCAGCTGAGAAGAAATCTATGTACTTTTTATGTAATATGACTAACAAAAAGGGTTGTTGCTCCTTTAACTGTCAAAGAGCGTGCACTCTGGCATAAGAGTAATGCTACCTACCTAACACATTAGAGGTTAATGCACGGTTTAATTAATTTCAAGGAAGGTTTAGTGGCTTTTTTATTCAATTTGAGCACATTCTAATAAATTAATAATAAATTAAATATTTATAGTCATGGACTGAATTGCTCAGCAACAACTTTCATTCATTATTTTCTTAGATTAAATGCTGTAAACTGTACACTTACCCGTGGTCCTGCGACTCCTCCACCCTTAGAAGTAGAAAATAAAACATAATTACATTTTAGGCAAGACAACTGTACCATGTTTACACAGGCAACAAGCTCAGCCACTCTGATAGATGTATAAACATGTAAGCATAAAATAATTCCTTTCATGTGTGTGGCTTTGGGGAAAGCTATGTATTATGGGAAGTTGGATCAGAATGTCTGCAAATGTGTTTACATCTACCAATGAATACAATCAAAAGCTATTGTGTTTGTTAGTGGAATTTGGGGTTATCTCTTTGCAATATGGATAACAATAGTGGGGCATTCCCTCTTCCCATTGTAGAGGTAATTTCTATTTATATCATCATATTTCTAGCCCAAAAGTATTATCATTGCTGGTTATAGTAATGTCAATATCAAATGTAAAATAATGGTGGTCATTTGTTATGTAAAAGAATGACAATCATTTACTGGAAAGAAGAATTGCAGCCACTTGTTGCACAGGAGAATGGCAGTCACTTGCTGAGTTAGAAAATGGCAGTCATTTGTTGGGTTAAAGAATGGCACTTGTTAGGTAGGAGAATGGCAGTCACTTGTTGGGTATGAGAATGGCAGTCACTTGTTGGGTATGAGAATGGCAGTCACTTGTTAGGGTACAGAATGGTAGTCACTTGGGTAGGAGAATGACAGTTACTTGTTGGGTATGAAAATTACATTAACTTGTTGGGTAGGAGAATGGCAGTTAGTTGTTGGGTAGGAGAATGACAGTTACTTGTTTGGTAGGAGAATGACAGTTAGTTGTTGGGTAAGAGAATAGCAGTTAGTTGTTGGGTAGGAGAATGGCAGTTAGTTGTTGGGTAGGAGAATGGCAGTTAGTTGTTGGGTAGGAGAATGACAGTTACCTGTTTGGTAGGAGAATGACAGTTAGTTGTTGGGTAAGAGAATGGCAGTTAGTTGTTGGGTAGGAGAATGGCAGTTAGTTGTTGGGTAGGAGAATGGCAGTTAGTTGTTGGGTAAGAGAATGGCAGTTACTTGTTGGGTAGGAGAATGGCAGTTACTTGTTGGGTAGGAGAATGGCAGTTACTTATTGGGTAGGAGAATGGCAGTGAGTTGTTGGGTAGGAGAATGACAGTTATTTGTTGGGTAGGAGAATAACAGTTACTTGTTGGGTAGGAGAAAGGCAGTTACTTGTTGGGTAGGAGAATGGCAGTGAGTTGTTGGGTAGGAGAATGACAGTCACTTGTTTGGTAGGAGAATGACAGTTACTTGTTGGGTAGGAGAATAACAGTTACTTGTTGGGTAGGAGAATGACAGTTACTTGTTTGGTAGGAGAATGGCAGTTACTTGTTAGTAGAAGAATTACAGTTACTTGTTGGGTATGAGAATGGCAGTCACTTGTTAGGGTACAAAATGGCAGTCATTTGTTGGGTTAAAGAAAGGCACTTGTTAGGTAGGAAAATGGCAGTCACTTGTTGGGTATGAGAATGGCAGTCACTTGTTGGGTATGAGAATGGCAGTCACTTGTTAGGGTACAGAATGGTAGTCACTTGTTAGGGTACAGAATTTCAGTCACTTTTTGGGTAGGAGAATGGCAGTTTTTGGGTAGGAGAATGACAGTTACTTGTTGAGTATGAAAATTACATTTACTTGTTGGGTAGGAGAATGACAGTTAGTTGTTGGGTAGGAGAATGGCAGTTAGTTGTTGGGTAGGAGAATGGCAGTTACTTGTTGGGTAGGAGAATGACAGTTACTTGTTTGGTAGGAGAATGACAGTTAGTTGTTGGGTAGGAGAATGGCAGTTACTTGTTGGGTAAGAGAATGGCAGTTACTTGTTGGGTAGGAGAATGGCAGTTACTTGTTGGGAAGGAGAATGGCAGTTACTTATTGGGTAGGAGAATGGAAGTGAGTTGTTGGGTAGGAGAATGGCAGTGAGTTGTTGGGTAGGAGAATAACAGTTACTTGTTGGGTAGGACAATGGCAGTTAGTTGTTGGGTAGGAGAATGGCAGTGAGTTATTGGGTAGGAGAATGACAGTTATTTGTTTGGTAGGAGAATGACAGTTACTTGTTGGGTAGGAGAATAACAGTTACTTGTTGGGTAGGAGAATGGCAGTTCCTTGTTTGGTAGGGGAATGGCAGTTACTTGTTATGTAGGAGAATGACAGTTACTTGTTGGGTATGAGAATGGCAGTCACTTGTTAGGGTACAGAATGGCAGTCACTTGTTAGGGTACAGAATGGCAGTCACATGTTAGGGTACAGAATGGCAGTGAATATTTGGGTAGGAAAATGGCAGTTACTTGTTAGGGTACAGAATGGCAGTCACTGTTTGGGTAGGAAAATGGCAGTTACTTGTTAGGGTACAGAATGGCAGTCACTGTTTGGGTAGGAGAATGGCAGTCACTTGTTAGGGTACAGAATGGCAGTCACTGTTTTGGTAGGAGAATGGCAGTTACTTGCATTGATTGTTAGGTATGATATGCAATGCTATGTATTTCTATACATGTAAGTCTCCTTTGATAGAGTATTGAAAAAAAACAAATAACTGCCAAATATAGCCACACCCACTCTTCTGCATAATCACATCCATGTACAATTTTGCTTGCACCATAGCTCATACTTTGCCAATGACTAGTCACTGGTGAAAATGTTCTCCCTAGAACAAATTCCTGCTCTAAGATTAGAGGGGGATATTGCTGGTCAGTAGTCTGTAAGGGTGACTGCTTTGATAACTTAACACAGAAAGATACGCTGACAAACAATTGCTCCAAAAGATTTTAATTCAAAATAACCACTGTGTTGCCTTCAGATAAGATCAGACTATAGAAGGTGAGAAAGAGTCAGACAGGCTCAGTGGAGAGGAGCAGAGTGAGACCAAAACATGGAAATACAAAACGGAAATTGTTACACAATGTTTCATCTGGTGCAAAAAAGTTAGGATGTGTAAAAGATTGTGGGCCTAATTCAGACCCGCTCGCGAGCGTTGAGGGCTCGCAAGCGGGTCGATGGTGCCCTAATGCGCATGCGCACGACGGAGGGAGCTCCGTCGTGCGCAAGCGCGAGACCCGCATAGCGACAGCCAAGCTGTCGCTATGGGTCTCGCACCAAAGGGGGTGTGCTGTCGATGGTGACTGACAGCACGCCCCCTTTGGTGGGCGTGCCGGGGGCGTTGCTGCCCAGACGGAGGCGTTCCCATGGGAACGCCTACCGTCTGGGTTCGGCCCCACTGACATCACTAGTGATGTCAGTGGGAGTGCTTTTGGCTCTGATAGAGGCAAAAGCACTCCTGGGCTTGCGGCAGCGAGCCCGATGGTCAAGACCATCGCGATCATCTTTTTGGCCGCTCGCACAGCAATGCGAGCGGCCAGGAGGCCGTTCCATTTTTAATTAGGAGGGCCCTGATTCAGAGCGAGCGCTCTGGTCAGAGCGTCCGGCTCTGAATCAGGCCCTGTATTCTGCTGTGTTGCTATTTGGATGTATTATGCACATTTTGCTTATCATGTTGCTCTGAATAGTAAATGAGTCACACTTCCCATGTGTGTCATTCTTTTGCAACAATTCTCTGCTAACCCTATAGATAAGTGCTCCATTATCATTTCATATTTCTTGTTTTTATGATAGTTTAAAAAGAATTTGTACTTCACATAAACAAAAAAACTTTTAATGTATCTGTTATTATTAGGTTATTTACATTGTATAAGTTTCCATTGCAATCTTAAAACAATGTCCCTTTTTTATTTTTACAACCAAAGACATTAACCACTTGTTTTCTGTATGTCTCTCAATGGGGCTTCTGTGCATGCAGCAGAGAAGATGGCACCTCTAAGGCACCGCTAAGGCACTCTAGGGCACTTATCCATACCGGTAGATAAAGGGCACAGGAGTTTCGAGGAGACATTTGCAGAAACAGGTTTACAGCATAAAATGAGACACTTCAGTATAGCACCTACAGATGTAACATTTCATGCCAGTTACGATGGCTACAAATTGGCCACAATCAATTTGCCTCCTGGAAGTTAAGCCTGGCTACCCTAGGAGCCCTATTGACATCTCCTCTAGGTAAAATATCTGAAAAATATATCTAATTTAAGCACAGAATTCACTGCAGGCTATTTTATGCCTGAAGGACAATAATTTCCATTGGCCAGAACCAAGAAAGGGCAGCCTATGAAGAACTCGTACTATTAAAAGAAAACTTATTATGTTTGCTTGGTCATATTTATTCTGACATGAATTAAGTTGATAGGCATCAAAATGTGACAAAAAATAGAAAGGTTGTCAAGGGGAGATATGTATTCATAAGTTTTTAACCTTTGTCAATGATCAATGCATTTAAGCCTTTAAACTTTAAACCAGTTAACATTTTTTCAGTTTAAACTCTGTGATAGCAGCTACCAGGTTTCCATAAGTATGTTATATAGTGCAGGACCCGCAGAGAAATGGGGTCCCATGATGTGGGCTGCAGGCTTAAATGCATTGATCAATCCATGAACCAAAACCCCACCATTTATTTATATATTATTGTGAGTGATTTAACAATGGTGAGTGCTGAGTTTTCTGTTTTTATTTAATTAAGCAATGTGGTCACCCCATGCCTGGGAATGGCGAGTGCAGGTCTGCACCCCAAATCTGGGAGTGGTGAGTGCAGTGGATTTCTGACTTTGTATATTTGGTTAATTTTTAAGTAACCTTTTTGCGATCACAGCTTTCTCATGCACCCCATGTGCAAGCTCATTTATAATGACTTGTGTCAGCTGCCTTTTTGGTAGTATGATAGAAGCTATGTTTGGTGACTGCGTTGCCTTTAAAAGCCATTAGTTGGCAGGTGAGCTTTAAACCAGTTAACATTTTTTTCAGTTTAAACTCTGTGATAGCAGCTACCAGGTTTCCATAAGTATGACAGATATTGTAGGACCTGCATTGATCAATCCATGAACCAAAACCCCATTATTTATTTACATATTATTGTGAGTGATTTAACACTGATGAGTGCTAAGTTTTATATATATAGTAGCAAGATCAGGATAAGGGTGCCATCTCCTGGTGTAACAGCACAAAAGTAAACAAGACATAAAAGTAAATCCTGGCCTGTCTGGCTCTAACTAAACAAATGATTCCCTCTCTCAGAGTGGAGGGATCTCGCGTTCCTCTCACAAAACAGAAGTCTTTAGCATAGCACTCACGTTATATATATATAAAACTATACTGAAGTGTCAAAAGTCAAGGTTTTTGGTGGTGCATGAGCAGTCTGCTGATCATCTTGAGAAGTGTCTGCAGTCAGAGCTTCATCTGACTTAGAATCGGGGCCCTTAGAAATTATCAGTATTTCTCTCATGATGAAAATATATTTACTGTAATACACTGAAGTGCCAAAAGTTATGGGACAGTAGCATGTAAAGGTAATGGTAGGTGGCATCATCGTACTGTGATATCTTGGAAATGCCCAGACCTGCATCATTTGTATTCTGACATCTCATGAATCAGTTTGAACACCAGGTAGACTGCTCATGGCAAGATGATGTGAATTATCAGAGTTCAAACGGGGCATGATAGTGGGTGCTCAAAGTATGGGACATTCCATTTCTGAAGTTTTGCAGACATTCAACATTCCTCAATCTACAGTGTCACGTGTGTACCGGGAATAACTTATGGAAGGCATTACCTTACACCATTGACAGCGCAGTGGCCGACCATGGGTTCTTAACGATCATGACCAGCGGCATCTGGCCAAAATTGTCCATGGTAACAGACAAGCGACACTGGCTGAAATCACATCCACATTCAATGTAGGAGGTACCGGATGCACATCCAGTAGGTCAGTGCAGTGTTTTTTAGCTTCCATGGGATATGAGACCAGAAGACTAACTAGAGTGCCCCTGTTAACACCACAACACTGGACACAGCACCTCACCTGGGCTCATGAAGGCCCTATTTGGACCCTGGAGGACTGGCAACATGTGGCATTGGCCAGTGAGTCATGGTTCCAGTTGTTTTGGGCTAATGGTAGTTTTCAGTTGTGGCACAAATCCATGAGGAGATGAACCCCAGTTGTCAACAAGGCACCGTGTAGGCTGGTGATGGTTCCATAATGGTGTGGGGTGTATTCAAGTGGCAAGGGTTGGGTTGCTGGTCCACCTGAACATGTAATTGACTAGTAACGTCTCTGTTGTATTGCTTGATGACCATTTGCAGCCATTCATGGACTTCATGTACCCCCACAACGATGGAATATGCCAGCAGGTTAATGCACCATGTCATTGGTTCCAAGCTGTCCAGAAATGATTCGAGGAGCATTTTGAAGCATCCAGACAAATGTTGTGGCCACCACATTTGCCCGTCATGAACCCAATCAAGCATTTATGGGACGTGGTAGAAAAGTCCATTCACACCCAAGATCCTGCACCTACAAATATCAGGGAGTAGTGGAAATCTGTCAATATAGCATGGATCAACATTTCTCCAGAGAGCTTCCGTCCAATTGTGGAATTGATGCCATGTCGAGTTGCTGCATTTTTCTGAGCTAGAGGGGGTCCTACACAATACTAGGCACCTATCCCATGACTTTTGGCACTTCAGTAAAATGCCACTGTATCTTACTTTTCAGGTTCTCTTTTATGTTACCTTGTTTCTATGGTGACGGCACTTGCAGACTACACCACCTTGTTGGGTCCGGGATGCCGATGCGTCTCACAGCAGTGATGTCATCGACACGGATGGCGGCGGGAGGTGGAGCGGCAGAGATGGACACTGGGTGATCTTACAGGTATTTATTCGTTGTATGTTTTCATATGCTGTATGTCTTGATAAAGTGGATAATCCACTGAAATGCTGACAATCAATACTGGCTTTGCCTGCAGTTTATTGAAGGTGTAGGAGATCTGGAGTGCCATCCCCTGTGTTGCATATATATATATATATATATATATTAAAATACCCCAGTGCCTTCGTAATCTTGAAACACGTGCAAAATAACTCACATGGCACTCAATTAGGATTTTTCAAAGACTCCATAATTCCCGAGTGTATTAAATAAATATAAATCATTGCAGCAAATGCAACAAAGGTGTAACAGCCAATTGTATCAAACAATCAGCAGTCCTTGTGGCTCTTGTGAAAAAAACATAAACACCTTTTCACATTATAAATTGCATCATGAAAACCTGAACATGATCTAACTACAAGTATCATGCTGAATGGTTAATGAAAAAACAAGAGAGATCCAGCTCACCACCCACTGCTCAACGTTTCAGGACATCTAGGTGTCCTTTTATTCAAGGCTGCATACAGGACTAAAAACACTGAAGCACTGGCCTGTGTTAGCAACCAATACACACTAGAGAGATTGCATACACTGCCGAATCCTCTACTTCCGGGTACAGATCAGCGTGGAGATCCTGTAATCCTGCTCACGCGAGGAAACTGTAACAGGCACAATTTAAGGTAAGTTCCTAACACAGACCAGTGCTTTAGCACACAGACCAGAGTGTCTCTTAGTGCAACAAGTGAAAAACAACAACAGTGCTGAAAGAAATATATGTATATAAAGGCTTATCTAATATTCAAAACTATTCCAAAAATGGCCCCATGTTCTTTTGTCGCAGTTGCACTGACATGTTCAGGTGGAGATTTTGTACCTACATAGGGCTGTCATAATGACCAATGGTGTGTCTAAATATACATAGCGGTGGATTAGCATCACAGCTGGTGGGCGTCTCTGTACGAATACCATTGGCCACAGCATTAACATAAAGATGCAGCTGTAACTGTTGCAAAAGATGAAGTTGCGGCTGCAATAGCATGCACCTTTAGATCGGCCCCAATGTGCTTATCTGCATGTACCCGGAAAAAGACGTCCAACAAGCATAAAATACCCAATGTGTTTCGTCTAGACAAAACTATGTCTTGTCACTCAGACTTCCTCAGGGGTAATAAAAAGCACTTCCACTTCCCTAGTTTATACAGTATAGCACATCTCATTAGTAAAACACGTTACACATGTAAACATCCAAAATGTCCGAAACCGAATTTCCTTAAATCCGGGATAGATAAATACAACCCACAATGTGAACAGTAAAATCCAAAAGTGAAGTAGCTTAAAACACCTCACTTCTCTGCTACACAATCAACATAGATTATTTCTATCACTCACCAAAAACATTTTTTAGGCTAATCACTAAAGTGGAAATGATATGATGCTATCTCTTCCTCGTGAATGAGAGAGTCCTAATACGCTCTGCCATACCGGTGCTGTGTGAAGCATACATATAGTGATTACCCTGGATTAAACGCAGGACCAGAAGTGGAGCAATGCTAGCTGTGTATTTCACCAAAAACAAAGCCCCCCAATGGAACAATATGAAAACTAATCTGTTACTCCTTACTGGAAAGATGAATAAACTAAAAAACAGCTAAATGAACCCAAAAATAAAATTATATATATATATATATATATATATATATATAAAGTTGTGTTAAAACTCTGTACTCCAGGGTAAAGTTCAAAGTGTTTACTAAGCAAACATAATGCAAGAACACCGCTATATGAGGGACATAGCTGCTCAAAACTTTAATGTATGCTTGCATTTTGAACTGTAAACTGGAGTACCAAACAACCTTATACTAGTCCTCTCTCTGGCATCTACTAAGATGAATGAAATATTGGAGTGCCCAATTCATTCTACAAAATATACATCTATGAATACATTGTACATGAATTATTGTATGGTTTATTCTTGGTATGCTAATACCTAAATAGGATTACATTATGTGCTTTTGTTCATTTTATTTCATGTCTTGGAGCTTTATTTAAAAACAGAATACCTCGTCACTAGGACTATTTATGGAATTATTTGGATACGCCTTTTTATTCAGATATTTGGAACCGGTTCACTTATTGTTTATATTCACATATCTGGTATGGGTTCACATATTGTTTGTACAGCACTATTTGAGTTTTACATTTGTTGTTTCACTAGCAGGCACCCTTGTCTTTTTTATCTTTTATAATAATATATCTAGTAATAAGTATGGGCAGGGGTGGATTGGGTCACTGGGAGCACGGGACAGTTCCAGCTAGACTGGCCCCATGCTGCCCTCTGTGACTTGCTAAAGCCCCTTGCTGCCACCCACACTGGGCAGTTTCATAGGCCAAGTGACAGAGGAATGTATGGGGTCCAGAGAGCTCTGTCACTGGTCTTCCCCTTCTGGCACTGACATTTGGTAGTAAAAAGTATTATTATGTTTATTGCAGCACATGACATCATGAATCATGGTGACAGAAGGGGCTGAAGCTGCAGAGACACTGGGGGCTGGAGAGACACAAGGAGTCTGGAGCTGCAGAGACACTGGGGAGTTGGAGAGGTTGAAGGGACTGGATAGACAGAAAAGAGCTAGAGCTGGAGAGACACAAGGAAATGTAGAGACAATGGGACTGGAGAGACAGAAGAGGCTGGGACTGGAGAGACAAAAGGGGAATGGAGCTGGAGAGACACAAGGGAGCTGGAGAGACACTGGGGGCTAGAGAGACACAGGGAGGCTGGAGCTGTAGAGACAGAAGGGGCTGGAAATACACTGAGCTGGAGAGACAATAGAGAGCTGGAGAAACAGGAGGCTGGAGAGACACCGAGAGACTGGAGCCAAGAGACACTGGGTGGAGTCTGGAGAGACAGAAGAAGGCTGAAGCTGCAAATACATTGCACTGTAAAGACAGAAGGGATGAAACTGGAGAGACACTGGATGAATGGAGAGACAAGAAGTTGTCAGAGAGACACTGGGAAGCTGGAGAGACACAAGAGGCTGGATAGACACAAGGTATCTGGAGAGACACTAGGGGTTGGAGAGACACAAGGTAGCTGGAGAGACATTAGGAGACTGGAGAAATGCAAGGAGGCTGGAGAGACACTAATGAGATGGAGAGACAGAAGTGGGCAGGATAGACAGAAGGGAACTGGAGCTAGAAAGAAAGAAGGGAACTGGAGCTGGAGAGACACTGGTGAGCTGGAGACACAATAGTGAGCTGAAGAGACAGAAGGGAGCTGGAAATGGAAAGAGAATGGACTGGACAGACAATAAGGAGCTGGAACTGGAGAAACAGAAGGAAGCCGGAGAGACACACAGAGACTGGATCTGAGAGACACTGTGGGAGATTGGAGAGACAAAAGGAGGCTGGAGTTACAAAGATATTGGGGACTGGAGAGACAGAAGGGATGGAGCTAGACAGCAACTGGGAGCCTCTAGAGACATAAGGAGGCTGGAGCTGGAGAGACAGAAGGGATCTGTAGCTGAAGAGACAAGGTGTCAGAGAGACACTGGGGAGCTGAAGAGACTAAAGGCGCTGGAGAGACACAAGGTAGCTGGGAGACTCAATGAGGCTTGAGAAACACAAGGAGGCTGGAGAGACACTAATGAGCTGGAGAGGCAGAATGGAACTGGAGCTGGAGAGACAAAAGGAGGCTGTAGCTGGAGCAACACTTTGGGGCTGGAAAGTCATAAGGAGGCTGGAGTTGGATAGACACTAAGGGGTTAGAGAGACACAAGGAGGCTGAAGCTGCAGATACACTGGAGGGGCTGGCCAGACAAAAGGGCTGGAGAGTGAAGGGGGCTGGAGCTGGAGAGACACAAGGAGGCTGGAACTGGAGAGATAATGGGAGGGCTGGAGTGATAGAAAGGGGCTGGAACTGGAGAGACACTGGGAGGCTTGAGAGACACAAGGAGGCTGGAGCTAGAGAGACAGAATGGGGTTGGAGCATCAGAAAAGTTAAAAACTGGCATATCAGGGGCAAACAAACTTGTTAGTAGAAAGTGCGTATGGTGGTTACCGAAAGCTGTTCCTGGTTTGAAAATGAAGTAATGGTACTTTCTACTAACAGGCTTGTTTGCCCCAGATATACCAGTTTTGTAGCAGCATTAGCATAAACTCACAGACGCAACTGCAGCAACAGACACAAGTTGGAAGAAAATAAGATCAAAGCAGTGGCCATGACTAATGACAAGTTTTCTTTCAGTAGTAGACACCGAGAGAGAAGGTTACAGAGTAGTTTGGAATCAGGAGGTGTAATTGGTGATTAATTCTATTAATGTTATATATTATATATGTCCCTTGATGAAGGTTATATAATACCGTCCGAAACGGGCTGTCGGGATGGCCATGTGCTATGCAAATATGCTGCTAATCCTTACCCGCACCATTTGGATGAGTATAACTGCTTTTTATATGTGATGGCTTTTTATATATGGTGGCCTTTTTGATACTATATTAAAATAATTTTGGATACTGACAATATATTAGTGTGCTGGTCACCTGAAGTATGTAATTGATGGATATCTTTAGGTGCTTATTCTTGATGATTTGACCTGGCACCCATATGCTATTACTGGAGGTGTGTGCTGTGTGCTACTTGTGTATATATATATATATATATATATATATATATATATACACAGTGAGAGAAAGAGAGAGAGAGATTCAGCAAACCAAAGATTATACTTTGCATTGCACACGTGTACGTGTATGTGTGTGTGTGTGTGTGTGTGTGTGTGTGTGTGTGTGTGTGTGTGTGTGTGTGTGTGTGTGTGTGTGTGTGTGTGTAGAACACACTTTCCATTATCTCCTAAACTCCTTTCATCTCCTATCTTTCTACCTTCTACTTGGTCACACATAGTCAGTGTGAAAAAATAAATAAACCTATCGGGTCATAATTTGCTCTCACTCTGGGTGCCAAACTTCCTTGCTACACCCCTACCACTGCTTTCCCTACTCTTCCTTCCCCCATTGAGCTCAGCAGAGTCGGCCAATGAGTAATCTTTGACAATGCAAGTAGCAGAGAACACATCTTATCTTAATAAAAATAATGTTCTATAGCAACTTTAGTGAATGTGTGGATTGAACTAAGAGTGAAAAATAGGATTGATGAGCAGGAATGAAACAAAAAGAATAGGAAAGTGAAGATAGTGAGCACTAGGTTACCACAAATAGATAATCGAGTCCTAATACACCATATAAACACATGCCATGAACATGTTAATAGTTTTGACATTTGAGGTTGAAAAAATGATTTTATTAATCAGTTAGTTAATTCTCACAAGTAATGTTTACTTACCGATAGTCCACGAGAACCCGGCAATCCAGGTTCACCCTGAAAGTAATAATTGTATTATTTTAAGTTATTTCATGTATACACCATAAGATAATATTCTCAGATGCAATATGCTAAATTAAATCAACTATACTATAGATGTTTTATGTGAGAAGTATATTTAGAAAAAATGGAGAATTGCTTCTAACAGGAGACTAGGATACGAGATTTTTACCTGTAATCTGACAATAGTATTGCACATGTCTATGGATGCCAAGTTTTGCAAAGGGGAAAGTGTTTGCTGAGGACATTGTACAGATCTAGTTTGTCTGTGTGCAAGGAATTATGAGTGCAATTGTGAACTGGCCTGTATGCCAAAATTGCAAACACAAGTCGCACTCAGTTCCGAATGTGGCTGCATCAAGTGAATTTTAGCGAGCTGCGCATACAGGTACAACATGCATGTTTGCGTATCTCCATGCAATTCTCTCCATCCGAGAAATGGGCATTTTTGGGTGGTAACTGGATGGCAACAATGAGCATTCGTGCAAGAGATCCATTTTATGACAGTGTCATGGGAGTGGCGTGGATGTGTAATCAGAGTTGCGTCCTATTCTGAGTCACGTGAATGCCATCAGGGCACCTATTCGGAATGGATCTCTTGTATACAGCGAGGGGTGGAAGTGGAAGTGCCAATACTAGCGATAAGGGCTGCCAAAAAACAGTAGGTGATTTATACACAGGGAGACTTATAGGAAATGTGCAGGGTGTTATTGGGTGGTGACTGTTTTCCATCATCATTAATATTGTGGTACTTAAAGACGGCAAAGTTGGCATCTTAGTCCTTTCACATATTCAGATTCATGGCGGTACACCAGACAAAGACTTGTAGCTATATTTGCATAAAGTCGCAGATGCAAGACCGGAAAGGGAAGCAGACACATGGACGCTACAGCATCTGACTCAGTGTCAGGCTCTAAGAGCAGTACTTTGACAGCTTGTATAAGACTAACATTTGTGCTTAACAGGAAATCATTCTGACCGAATATTTTTGAAACAGCCATATGGACAATAGTATGGTCACTGTTATTTTCCTGTACTCTTATGCTGTGTACACACTTTAATGACGGATCAATCAGCAGACTGATTCGCCATTCGAGCGGCTGATCTGTAAGCTATACACACTTGCCAATCGGCCGCTCAATATGTCTGGCCTGACATCACAACTGGGCATGCATTTTAAATGCCCGTCCAGTTGTGATGTCAGTGTTGGCAGTCCCTGCAGCCAGTGTATGGGTGGTTGGCGGGTCGCCCGTATATTGGCATCGGCTTGCTGCAAGGCCAGCCTGATATGTCTGTGAACAACGTCGTTCACAGACATATCGTGTGTACACACACGCTCATGCACTCATGATATATTGTTCGCCAATCAAACGAATGATATATCGACAAGTGTGTACACAGCATTAGAGCGATTAGGTTCATTTTTTCAAAGTCTAGGTTTAAGATTATACTGACCTTTTGCCCTCTTGGGCCGCCAGGGCCAGGAATTCCCTCAGGTCCTGTCAGTCCCTGTTATAATGAATACATAAAGTTACATCATTAATACTATAGCTGATAAAAGCACAGCATTAAAATATATGTAAACTCATCAGCCTCTTTGCAGCATAAATGAAAATTGTTTTGCAGATAGCTGCCATATTGCTCAACAAAGTACAAAACCCATTGCATCCATCAATGTGGGTAAATAGCAGGCATTTGGATCAGCTTCATTTTAGAACTCACAGTTAATTGTTTTGCAAACGGCTGTGACACTTGTTGCAAAATCTGTACATATGTTACTAAGTGCTCAGGCTGTTGTTAGTCAGCACCAATTGAACACCAGCTAAAACAAAACATGGATTGAGATTGTTGATCCCCATGCCAGGGCACCTCTTCTGTTCTTATTGCAAATGCAACATTTCTAGTACATTAGAGCTCTTAGAAGCATTGGCCGCAAGAGAGACGCTGGCATCATACTCAATAATACAAATGATTGCTCTATTTCCATGTGCTGAGCATGATTTTAGTGCAGTCTAATCATAGACAAAGCACATCCCATGCCCAGTGTATCTTCAGAGCTACATGTAAACGAGCCCTAACAGTAATTGTGGCTGCCTGCCAAGTTATATTATAGTGAATAAGGAAGACTGGGGGATGTAAGGGATCAGACTACCTGACATTTCTAGATGCTGAGTTCTTTACATTTTTCTCATCCAGATATCACACATATTGATTTCATTGGCTGCCTAGTACTTGCCTACTCTCTCAGAATGCCTGGGAGACTCCCAAATTTCCTTCAGTTTCCCTGGGAGAGTAGCCCACCCTCCCCGAATCAAGCCCAGACCTGCCCATTCCATATGCCCAGTGAAGTGAGTGGGATGAAGATTTGATTACATGTGAATTGCTGCTTTAAACCCTGCCACCGCTGTCTGCCGCAAATCTGGGAATTTTACAGCAGGGGGATGGTTCATGATGGTGCAAATCATTTTAATGACAACAGCTTGTATAAACATGCTATAGCATATGACTGGACATCAGTTCACAGCCTATGTTACAAAATTAATGATGTCACTGAATTTAATGATGATGTCAATGCGTTTTGAGGCTACTCAAGATGTAGATCACGTGGTACAGTACAGAGCAGGGGCAGAATATTGAATGAACAGGGCCAGTGATACCTTTCTAGCCTCTTGTATTCCCCATTCTTCTCTCAAAAGAGCAAAACACTCCGCTCAGCATATTTTCACTTTGGGGGAAGGGGGAACATTTTGCTGCTGGTGCTGCGTACCAAATTAAATAGATAAATCTGGACTTTTTGTTTAATTCAACCCCACTCTGTTTGTCCCCTTGATGTTGCTATTACCAGCCTATCTGATGAGTGCTGATGCTAGCAACACTTTTGGGGGCTGGGAGGAGACAACTTTTTGTTATTTTATTTTACAATACACAGAAAAGATCTGCGCTGATTATCCTGATCAGCAGATATTTGCACCAGCTGACAGGCATCTGCCAATGATATGCCTACTGACAGTCAGATCTGTAGTTCTGCATGAGCCACGTTTGCATAAACACGCTCTTACTTGCAGTCTATGCCATGAAACTGTATATAGCTTTAGAAATGTTTAATTTGTGAAATACATTATTTTAATACATTATCAAAACATGTTCATATTAATATAACAGCTAATATATATATTAAGAAACTGTAATTAAAAGTAGCTATATCAGCTGTATACAATTCTTCCTGTGTGAAGTTTCTGCACTAACACAAGGTCACCAGACATACTTTTAAAATAACTCATGAGGAAGAGCTCTGTTAAAAAAAAAATAACAAATATCACTGTTGTCTAAAAACTGAAATATATGTAATCTGGATGAGTAGTGAGAACAGTCTCAATAGACCAGTTACAATGTAGAAAACTACAGCAAATCAAACACTGAGCAGAATGTAAAACAGAATCAAACTACTGCAGTGCCATCTAGTGGAGGACTGAGGCATCACACTAGATTTAGAAGGTAAAATATGTAAGACGCAAAAACTCATGCTGAAATAAATACGTAATAAAATGCTATAATTTAAATATGGTTAATTAGGGTAATATTTATAAACTGTGTGTATGGAAAATCATTAGTCAATGAAGCAAGACAACATTATAACATGATATTATAGGAACACTGGCCTGTATATCGCAGCTGAAGTTTGAAGTATACAAAAGTTGTTTTTGACCAGTGCATGCATCAATGTGTTATTTATAGAGAGAGAACGGACTAGGGGCCTGATTCTGCAGGGATTGGGATCGCAGTAGCAATCACGTACGCAGTTCTGCTGCTAAAGTATGCTAATAATTGCCATCGCAAAGCACTTTCACTTGACAACATGTAGATGCCCACTTCTCCTCTCGAATATCCGTAATACCTTGCAATCCAGCCAAAACATCGGTAACATCGAAGTACATCAGAGCCACTCACACATTTAAGGCAGGTCTGACCCTACAACTACATTTCTAACTTTCCTGCACGCAGTGAGAGCTAAAGCTGCATATGAAATCGCAGTGGATAATTTATGCACTCCCCTGCCATGGCGTTCAAATTCACAGACACCCCTGCGTTTCTCCGACCACTCCCCCGTCACCACCCCCAAACAGTACTTCCTGTCAATCACTCTGCGATGGGTCTGTGTAGTCACTGCAATTGCAGACCCGATTGCAGTGGTGCCTTCGTGCATATGCATGCGCAGTGAGAGACAATTGACCATCTGCTCACGCTTTAGCAGTTGCGATCCTTGCTGAATCAGGCCCTAAGAATCTACACTATAACACGGTACTGTCATATAAATGAATACAGAATCTAACAGTTTCCAGTCTATAGAAAATAATTGTGCATTAAGGCACTTTTATCTTAAAAGATAACTTATTTTCAGTCAAAGTCTTATGCTAGGTACAAAGCTGAAACTTTATGATTTTCTTAGTGATTAATAGATTTTGAGGCCATCCCATTTCAAGTGTACACACTAGTCATCTTTCATTCCAATCGGAACGATTATCTGTCCCAAGACTTAAAACAAATTTTACATTTTTAAAGTAGTTGCGGAAATGTCAGACAGATGATCAGAAATTTATACACACATCAAAATGTGCACAATGTCAGCTCATCATTTTTAACAAATGTCAAGCAAGCAGGTCAGATCCAATCATCAAATACTGTATGACTGCTTTGGAACAATAATCGGCCCTGTGTGCTCTGGGCCTGATTCAGAGCCACTCACTCTGAATCAGGGCCGGGCTTTTTTTTTTTTGGATCGGCCTCTTGGCCGCTCGCATAGCTGTGGGTGACCACCCACAGCTATTGCGAGTGGCCATGATGATGGTCGTGATGGTCAAGACCATTGCGACCATCGGGCTTGCGACGAGACCCTTGTGGTAGGGTCTCGTGACCGCAAGCCCCAGAAAGATTTCGGCTCTAACAGAGCCGGAATCTCTCCACTGACATCACTCGTGATGTCAGTGGGGCCGCCCCCAAATGGCAGGCGTTCTCATGGGAACGCCTCCGTATGGGCAGCCACCCCCTCCGCCCACCCACCAAAGGAGGCGAGCTGTCACTCAACATCGACAGCTCGCCCCCTTTGGTGGGCGGGCCGGAACAACGGAATGACCGTCGCTAGCCGAGTCTCGTGCATGTGCACGATGGAGCTGGCTCCATTGTGCGCATGTGCTGTGGGCCACCATCGATCCGGTTGCGAGCGCTCAGCGCTTGCGACTGGGTCTGAATCAGGCCCTCTGTACACACTCTGAGAATATCGGACTGAGCAGCAGAAAATTGGTTGATTGGCCCGATTATAGCATAGTGTGTACCTTGCTTAAAAGGTTCCGACATTGTTTATAATAAACTACAAAAGTGGACATGCTCACTTAATTAAATTCAATTAGTAATTTTCAGACAAATTCGGTTATGTTTCTGTGTATTTGTATAGTGCATTTATATAACCTAGTGCAATATTTTATTTGTCTAGTAATCCACAATGCAATGAGTCATTAAGGGGTCTATTCATTATCACTTAATTTATACAAAAGCAGTTGAAAAACAACATTTTCACCTACTTTTGTATAATTTAAGTGTCAGACCCATTCATCATTCATGTAAGGCAGGAGATATCACAGATACTGTATCTCCTGGTCACATATGTGCCTCGATAATTTCCACAATCCCTATGCTTTAGTATGGGGATGTAGAAATTATGAAATTCATCAAGTTCTGAAAATGCTTTTTTTTCAGAACTTGACTGAGAAACTGTACGCCACCCTGAGATGGCATACAGCCCCCAATTATCTTCACAGGCTGTCAAGTAAACAGTCATGCCAGCCTAGCCACTGCAGCCAGCAGAGGAATCTATTAAAATTCCTTCCCTGCTGTCTCTGCACTACAGAGCCCCAGGAGCTGAGAGCTCCGGGGCACTGCAGACACGTGGCCCGGACTCACCGGCAGAAGACACAGAAGACAGAAGAGACAAGTGAGCTGGGGGAAAAGGATGCAGCAGTGGTGGCTGGGTGGGGAATCAGACACCCGCAATGCTGCGGGGGATCAGACACCCGCAGGGGGAGGGGGGCCATATCAGACACCCATGATGGCTGTGTGGGGGGGCAGAGTGGACATTGGAGGCTGCCGGGGGAGGGGGTGAAAGATCGCGGGGAATAGAGAGGGGGGGACAGATGCAGTGAGGAAATCCTTATGGATTCCTCATCTGTAGGGGGAAAAATATCACTTTTCCGAAAAGCTGACACCGCAAAAGAGCAGCTTTTCGCAAGTGATACTTTTGTTAGTGAGGCACGATGAATGCCTCCAAAAACTTTTTTAAACTCGCAGCGAGTTTAAAACATAATGATTACTAGTGATAATTATGTCATGATGAATAGGCCCCTTAGTCTTTTCAATCTGGACGTTGCTCTTCAGCACAGTTTCTTAACATCATTTGTATAAATAGCAACTTGTGTAAAAATTTACCTCAAGTACCCTATAGAAGATGTGCACTTTTCCCAAGCACCAACTAATGTAAATTATAAACCAAGATATCACAAGGTTTTTTTTGAGTACTTAAAAATATAAGTGATATCTTGGTAGTGAATAGACCTTTTTTAGTGTAACAGGGGGGAGTACCCACAGGTTAGGGGACACCCTTCTGCAGCAATATGGGAGCAAAAGAAGGAAAGGAAAGATAAAGATCTATGGTGCCCAGAATTGGTAATTATATATTACATTTTGTCAAGTATATTAATTACTGTGTGAGTACACAGGTTTTAGTATTATTTGATGAGCAGAAATTTAGTTACTAGCTTTGTATAAGGTACATATTGTTATTTTCAGCATACTAACTTGCACTATTACTAGGTACTGTAATCTAACAGTGATGTGCGCTACCTCTGGCTTTGGCTATGGACAGTGTTTAGGTATAGCTTAAAGTATCTCATCTACATTTGTAGGGGTTGTAATTTTATGTTACAAATAGTTAGTAAAATAACTTTATATTTAGAAATCCTAATGTGTATTTGTGTTTGTCCTTAATGATTCTGATACTGGTCACTATACTACCAAAGCATTGACCACACTCTAAAACATAGGTGTCTATTATGCTATACAGGAGCTCTGACTTCCTGTGCCTTCATGAACTCTATTTATATTTACAGACATATTTGCTTTAATAAGGAAATAGTAGTATAGTGTTCCCTTTGTCCATTATTCTGTATTCTGTATTACGGTCAGGTCTGCTCACTGCAGGCACATATGGTTCTATTTATTGGCCACTGCTGTTAAAGTACATATGTTGTCAGAGAGCGCAGTCAACTAGTGCAAGTTGTATTTATATTATATGGTTACCAGGTCAATCATCCAATATCATACACACATGAAAGACATGTTAGACTTTGCAATTAGTTCAATAGAATAATGTAATTTTATTATATGGTATCTAGTACAAACATTAAGAAAGTCTGTGAGTTAAATATGATAAAATTACATAGTATTTGATTTTTCATATGTGTCCAATGTTTAATGGCCAGACAATAGTGTTATCTTGCTGTGCTGCACACAGAATGGAACATGAGAACTGCGGGGAAATAGCACAATTTAAAAACCAATTGTTCTTCATGGCGTGCATGTAGTATAGGAAGTCAACATAATGTCAACAACAAAATGTTGACAGATTCGGAATGTCGACAGTCAGAATATAGACTTGGACATTAGGTCGACAAAAAATTTGTTGACATTCACAAATGTCAACATGGTTAAAATGTCGACATGTTCATAATGTCAAAATGTAACCTGTTGATACCAGAGTCTGAACATACAGTCATTTGCTTATTTTAGCCTTCCCCTAACCCCTAACCATATCCCTAACACTATACCTAATCCTAACCCTAAACCTAACAATAACACAAAAATGTACTGGTGTTGACATTTGTGAATGTCAATATTTTTCTTGTTGACTTTATGTCTATGTCAACATTCTCATTCTAACAGTAGACATTCAGAACCTGACAACATTCTGGTGTCAGCATTCTGATTGTCAACATTCTGGGGTTTATGCAATAGGGTGCGATCTGGTGCCGCTGCGGGAACTCCTGTGAGTCTTCCCACATTTTCAAAGCGGCTATCATTATAAAAGCGAAACCAACCTGGTTTTGCCGCTTTAAAAATACGGATCTCATAAATGTCATAAAGAGAATGCTTTCCTACAGGGATATATGTGGCATGGGTAACAGTGATTTGTTGCAGTTTGTGTAAGCAGCATACAAAACAGATCTTATAGTGCAACTGGTGTCTATCTGATCTATCCCCTGTATTTTCCTTGCACTCAATTCTATTTGGAGCTCAACAACCATGGTGTTATCTAGGAACGTTACCATTTAATAATGTATGTTATTTTTTTCTGTTTATTTAATGAATTTGTGAATAAAACATTAAAAATTATGTCCATCTTGGTATACAGCCACTCTAGTGGGTGTCACCTCTGAGTAGCTGTTCAGTAAAGGCCCTTCCCCTGTTACCATACCTACTGTGTATCTTATATTCAGGGCCACTTCTGAGGAGGATGTGTATTTCAAACATTCAACACAGGGAGCCTGTAGTGGTCATAGCACCTGATTGGACTGGTACAGTAGCCAATAATCTAGTGAAGTACCGTACCCACCACACACCCCTCCTGTCCATAGCACAGTGTTTCTGCAGTCCTACAGTGTTAGGAGTGATTTTTTTTTTTTGTGAGAAGTAGCACTGAATACAAGGTAATTACAAATCTCTCATACTGATTCTCTAAAACTTTTTAATAAATCTAAGTTGATTAACGATATTAATAAAAAAAAGATTGCCATAATCATACATTGTTATGCAGTTCAGTATGTCAGTATGGTTTAACCTTATTCTTAAGGTGCCCACACACATACCGACTTGCTCCCAATCAGCCGATGTACACGATTTCCCCTGAACTCTCCATGAACTCTCCCCAGGCAGTCGTGGTCACGATTTGGAGTTAAAAATGTCCAATCTGACTTAAGATCTATCTTGCAGACAGTGCATTGTATCCCAGTTGGCCAAATCAAGAACACTCTCCAGGAGGTAGGTGTATATGTGTCAAAGTCAACAATCAAGAGAAGACTTCACAAGAGTGAATATAGAGGGTTCACCACAAGATGTAAACCATTGGTGAGCCACAAAAACAGGAACCAGATTACAGTTTGCCAAACAACATCTAAAAAAGCCATTACAGTTCTGGAACAAAATCCTATGGACAGATGAGACAAAGATCAACTTGTACCAGAGTGATGGGAAGAGAAGAGTATGGAGAAGGAAAGGAACTGCTCATGAGTTTTGACTATAAACATTATAAGAAAAATGTAAAAAAAAATATAATAAATATCTTCTTTGTATTATTCTAATCAATTTTATAGTCAAAACTCTGCAGCAAAAAGTGTATGGCAGGTGAGGCACTGCCTCCCCTGTCTACCTTTTCTGCATATCCCAAATTTCCAGCACTATATACTGCTGCACCTTTGTATAATGCCCACATGAACCCCTGGGGTTCATATTTGTATCTGAAAATCTGGCTCTGATACTAGCCAGTGCCACTCCAGCGTTTTACCTCACCGCATGTCACTGGTATAGCATATGTATAAATTAAATTATACACTGTATAGATAGTGAATAGGCTAGCAGCTGAATCTCTGAAGAAAAACAGGACCACGCACCAGATGCACTGCAGCTTATAAATGGCCAAGAGTGTCAACTCACACCCAGAGCAACAAATAAGAATATAAAAAGCTAATTTACTTAAAATGCTGTGTAGAGTACTGTAGCACTGGCGAGCACTTAAGGATGGCAACCCACACCCTGTGCTGTCATAAGTAAAAATATACACTTGCTTAGCAAAGCAACTGATCGTGGGCACATTGATGATTAAAATGTGTTTGTACCAACTGGCATAATCTTTATTAATTTAAACATCAAGAAATTTGTTCAGACCACAGTTGGTAACAGAAGGTTTAAGCTCTAGGAGTCTGATGTACACTAACAGAGTGACTTATTAGAAATGACAAGGTTGGGACCTTTCCCTGAGCTGGAAATTCACAGACATATAACCTGCTGTGATTTTTAATTGTTTTTCTGCATCATACCAGTAAAGTGGATTTACTGATCATGCATCTACTTGTTCCAGTGCAGTTTTCAGTTAGCAACGCATATCATTAACAATTCAAGATAGTTTGGCAAAGCCCACTTACATAGTAAGTAAATGGGATATATGGGAGGTATATTGTATACAGGTGCTGCTCAGTATAAGTCTGTATAGACTAAAGTCATTGGTATTTGTTAAAAAAAATCAAGCTAACAGCAAATGAAAATAACTTCACAGACCAACAACACATAACATTGTTTACGTAAGCAGGAAGAAAGTCATATATAGTTATTTCCTCATTAGCATATGTAAAATATTACAAATCATGTAATTGACCCAGACTTTATACAACATGACAGGGCAGTGCATTCCGTGAAAGACATGTGACTGTGGGTATACTGTACAAGTACTACTATGTAACACTGTGTATGTAATACATGTAATTACAATAATTACAGACAGTCTGCAGGCTACAGATATCCTGTTTAAACATTTACTATCAGTGCTATTTGACAAACTGTAACAAGCAATTACCAAGCAATTTGATTAGTTTGAATAAGTTGCAAACCAGAAAAGTATGTGACATCTCAATTGCAGTCATTAAGTAGAGAAATGCAATGTATAATATGGGGAACCATGCTTAGACCACGTGTCAATGTATATGTAACAACTTTTACTACACAAGAAATCATTATTGTTTCAATGTCAGCATATAAATGGACAATCATGCACTTTACAGTACGAAACAAGAGCAAATACTAATCACTTCTGCCATAGAGTGATGCTCAGAGACTGCAGTCTTAGGCCTCAGACTTTGGAACAGTGAAAGTAACATGAATGAATTCCAACTTCTTCTCCAAATTGGCATTATGCTGTGCTGTGTGACATTCATGGGAGTCATTTCATTTTAGCAAATAGGCCAGAAGGTACTTCCGGTTTAAACATTTTTTCACACACAAAAAAAATCACAAATAATGTAATGAACCATTGTATTACCTAATATCTCTATCTCTTATCACTACACTGACATGTCTACCTCTACAACAGTGCACTAACTCACACTTCTATCCATGCCTCACTTGTGTCTTGTGTCTTGTGTCTTGTGTCTCTACCTGTGTATTACTCACTGCCTCACCTGATATATTATGTTACATTTCCACCTCCACATCTCTGCACTACCTCACATCTCTACATCATGAAACTGCATCATATTTCTCATTCTACATCATTGCACTACCTCATGTCTCTACCACTGTATCATTACACTGCCTCACATCTCTTTTTCCACATCACTGCAGTATTTCACATATCTACCGCTAAATCACTATACTACCACACATCTTTACCGTGGCATCACTGCACTACCACACTTATTTACCTCTGCATCACTACATAACCTCACATCATGTATTCTGCATTACTGCACTACCTCACATCTCTACCTTTGTGTCACTGCTCAACATCACATCTCTACATATGCATCACTGCACTACCTAATGTCTTCCTCACATCTATACCCCCACATCATTATACTACTTCACATGTCTTCTTCTGCATCACTGCACTACCTCACATCTCTACCTCTGCATTATTACACTTCCTCACACCTATACCCCTACATCATTATACTACCTCACATCTCTACCACTGCATTATTACACTTCCTCACACCTATACCCCTACATCATTATACTACCTCATATGTCTTCTTCTGTATCACTGCACTACCTCACATCTCTACCTCTGCATTATTACACTTCCTCACACCTATACCCCTACATCATTATACCTAACGTCTTCTTCTGTATCACTGACCTACCTCACATCTCTACCTCTGCATTATTACACTTCCTCACACCTATACCCCTACATCATTATACCTCACATGTTTTCTTCTGCATCACTGCATTACCTCACATCTCTGCCTCTGCATTATTTCACTTCCTCACACCTATACCCCTACATCATTATACTACCTCACGTCTTCTTCTGCACCACTGCATTACCTCACACCTCTACCTCTGCATTATTACACTTCCTCACACCAATACCCCTACATCATTATACTACCTCACATCTCTGCCTCTGCATTATTACACTTCCTCACACCTATACCCCTACATTATTATATTTAAAATCTTCTTCTGCATCACTGCACTACCTCACATCTCTACCTCTGCATTATTACACTTCCTCACACCTATACCCCTACATCATTATACTACCTCACATCTCTGCCTCTGCATTATTACACTTCCACACACCTATACCCCTACATTATTATATTTAAAATCTTCTTCTGCATCACTGCACTACCTCACATCTCTACCTCTGCATTATTACACTTCCTCACATCTATACCCCTACATCATTATACTACCTCACGTCTTCTTATGCATCACTGCACTACCTCACGTCTCTACCTCTGCATTATTTCACTTCCTCACACCTATACCCCTACATCATTATACTACCTCACGTCTTCTTCTGCACCACTGCATTACCTCACACCTCTACCTCTGCATTATTACACTTCCTCACACCTATACCCCTACATCATTATACTACCTCACATCTTCTTCTGCATCACCTCACACCTCTACCTTTGCATTATTACACTTCCTCATATCTATACCCCTACATCATTATACTACCTCACGTCTTCTTCTGCATCACTGCACTACCTCACATCTCTACCTCTGCATTATTACACTTCCTCATATCTATACCCCTACCTCATTATACTACCTCACATGTCTTCTTCTGCATCACTGCATTACCTCACATCTCTACCTCTGCATTATTACACTTCCTCACATCTATCAGGGCCGCAACTAGGGGAGGGCTAGAGGTGCACTTGCACCGGGTGCCGGATTGCAGGGGGTGAAATAAGCTGACTCGAGGTGACTAGGGGGCTGCAGACTCAGAAAACGGACATCCAAAAATGGCTGCCGCCAAAGAGGAGACAAATGCTAGAGGTCCTGACTGGCCCTCTAGTGTCTTTCTCCTCCTTGGCGGCGGCCATTTTTGGATGGCCGTTTTCAGCAAATTCCATGCGGAATGAGCATAAACCCCCTGGCAACGAGCATATACCCCCCTGGAAACAAGCATGAAACCCCATGGCAAGAAGCATAAACCTCATGGCAACGAGCATAAACCTCATGGCAACGAGTATGTAACCCCTGGCAATGAGCATAAACCCCCTGGCAATGAGCATAAACCCCCTGGCAACAAGCATGAAACCCCCTGGCAACAAGCATGAAACCCCATGGCAACGAGCATGTAACCCCTGACAATGAGCAGGTAATTTTAAAGTAATTAGAAGCCTTACTATGGTGTATAAAATGGTGTTGGGCAAATATGTAAGTGGCACTTTGGTAATAGGCATTACAGTGTGTGGCATAATGTGTAACGGGCATTATGGTGTGTGGAATAATGTAAGTCACTATACCAGGGATGTCTGAGTAGTGCACTGCCTTATGGAGGAGCAAGGACAAACTACAGGTACAGAAAGGGAGGGGGCGCAAAATTGTTGCCTTGCACCGGGTGACAGATATCCTAGTTTCGGCCCTGCATCTATACCCCTATATCATTATAAATCACGTCTTCTTCGGCATCGCTGCACTACCTCACGTCTCTACCTCTGCATTATTTCACTTCCTCACACCTACATCATTATTCCTCACATGTCTTCTTCTGTATCACTGACCTATCTCACATCTCTATAACTGTATCATTGCACTAGCACACATTTCTACTTTACAGTACATTGCTACAGCACAATGGCCTTATATAGAGTAGCAAGCCCTCAATATAGTGTGTACATGATTGGGCCAAAAGTGCATTTAAAAATGGCACCTTAATGTTCTTTAGGGACTTTTATTGTTTAGATAGGAAGGATTATTGTGTAGTGTGTACACTGGAAATCAGATGTTCTCAGGATCAGTTCAGCTGATCCAGATTCAATGAAGAGTGAGATCTTTCTCATTTCAAGTAGAATTAATTTTGCTTAATGTTTTAGATAATCTGCATTGCATCTAAAGGGACAACATACATACAATTTTATATATCACAGCACTGGATTAGCAACCATGATTAGGTAATTGGTGAGTATTAAACCTGCACCGCAATTTTAGCCTCCTGACCGTTTGATTACCCCGAAGATCTAGATCACATCATGTGAGGTGGACACAGCGGCTACTGCACTGTCACCTGAGCCCAGATACTCTCCTCACCAGTCTCTGTGCTCACACCAAGCCCTCTCCTAGCACAGAGACCGCCCACCACCCCTTATATGGGCACCGCATGTTTACAGCCGCATTCCAACCCAGCGCAGCAGCGGGCACACAGCCCTACTCACATCAGCTCCGGGCTCGCCTGGTAAGCCGGGCGATCCAGGTTTGCCGTCATCTCCATCTGAACCCTGATGAATGAGAGAACATACTGTAGGATTCACTTAATAATAAAGCGCACACAGCGGGTCGCATGCAATCGATGCTTAGGCAATAGTAACTTACCGTTGGGCCTGGAAGCCCGTCAGGACCTCTGTCTCCCTGTTACAGAAGCAGAGATGGTACAGAGTCATTACCCAGTCACATGATACACCTGAATTTACTAATGCTTTCACATACAGGTTCCAAGGCTAATGGTACGGTATATCTTTATATACTGTATGCCTCAATACATAGGATGCCTCTATACACAGAATGTCTCTATACATAGGATGTCTCTATAGACAAGTCTGCAAGTAAGATGTAATGGGCATATGCTAAACACTTACATCTATGCCATCAATTCCAGGAACTCCGGATGGTCCGGGGGGACCCTGTGGCCCTCGGGGTCCGGCTGGTCCTCTCTATTGAGAAGAAAGGATTAGATTAGGTGTCACACATCCCTGCACGTCTCAGAATAATTTCAAAATATTTTTTTTCAAGAGTTGATCGAATATGTCACAGACCATTACTTCTATTAATACATATCAGTTACATCTGCCTCTTAGTGGATGAAATTAGATACTCTGTAGTTCTAAACACACAGGTATACACATACACACACACAGGCACACTCACACACACATGTATACACACACATACACAGGTACACACATGCACACACACACAGGTACACTCACACACGTACACACAGTCACACACACAGGTACATACAGAAAGTACACGTGCACTCACACATGTACACACCAACACACAGGCACATGCATAAACGTACACACATAGATAAACGTACACACGTGCACACACACAGGTACACTCACAAAAGTACACACACAGGTACATACATAAAGTACACACATAGATAAACGTACACACGTGCACACACACAGGTACACTCACAAAAGTACACACACAGGTACATACATAAAGTACACACATAGATAAACGTACACACACACAGGTACACTCACAAAAGTACACACACAGGTACATACATAAAGTACACACATAGATAAACGTACACACGTGCACACACACAGGTACACTCACACAAGTACACACACAGGTACATACATAAAGTACACACATAGATAAACGTACACACATGCACACACAGGTACACTCTGGTATACGTGAACTATTAAACTTCTTATTTGTAGGAGGTTTCCTGGGGTGATCTATAGGGAGAGTGGTAATAATTGTGTTTATTCATACACTGGATAGAACGGATCATGACTGGAAATAACATGCACATGTCACTGTATATAGAAGAGTGCACTGAATCCAGTCTGTTACGTTGCTGCAGGCAGGATGAATGTGCTCTTGTCCTTCTTTGCTCCTATGTTTGCAGTGGCCTGTGGCTGGGCTTACAAAGAGGACTATTGTGAGGTGGAGGTCTCCCCCTGTTCCCCTCTCTATTTGCAGGATTGGTGGGAAGAATCCAAGAGGAGGGAGGCAATAGTGTCCACCCTCTGACACTGATCTGTCCTGGACCCCTTACACTTACTGCTACCTGATTAACCCTATGTTACCTGTAAGTGTCTATACTCAATGTAACGTTACTTGTTTCGCTTACCATAACTTATTTATTACCCGCGATGCTACTAGACTTTCTGAGCATAGATACAAAGCATCTGTAGAGTAATTAGCATTACCCGTGTAATAAAGAATGCAGGCTATAACAGTAGAAGCATTATAAGTAGTATGCTTCATCTATGTACCCAGGGCGGTGTGTAAATTAGAGGATCGGTTTTGAACACACACTGCAATAAACACTGTATCGATGTTAATTCACTTATCACGTTAGACTATACACATATCATTACTGCAAAACTTTTACTTTATTAATTATAGTGAGCTGCCAAAACAGTAATGACACAGTTAACTCTTTCCATGCTGCAATAGTGTTTGCCCCAGCAAAAGCTGCAATGAATATCCGTTTTCAAACCTCATACAAGCTCCAAAACTTTGACATAATGCAGTTTGATAAAGCCCATCTCTCCTTACCTGGAGCAGCGCCTGGCTGACCTGCAAAAGACGAATGAAGTTAATTGTAACTTACTTGAGCTAAGGAGAAGATGCTGAGCTGTAAGAGTAGCACCATCACTAGGACCCCGCCATCCCTGACAGTCTTAGCCATAGTATAACCTATAGCTAGCCAAGAAATCACAGGATCCTTTCCCCCTGACCAACTTTAGGACCCACAAGGCAAATCCCCCAACTGAATCAGCTAACACTAGTAGGAAGGTAAGCCCTGCAGAAGGCGTCAGATCCTTATGTTTATTAATATCCTGGGAGGAGGATAGTAATGATTGGAGGATACCCTGTCTGTGGGATGGGAAAGGTAGGCTACTAGGAGCATATTAACCCTTCAGCTGGAAACTGTAACTCTAATACAGTGTTGTCACATTCATTATTAACTGCAAACAAGGGGTTACTGACCTTACATAACACCCCTCTATATCAGGTATATTAAACTTCCTTATGGCCGACCAATATGACATTCCCACGCCTTCACTTTATAACCTATTTCTTCATTTTCTTACAGGATGTTGCTTTTCTGAAAGTGGCCAGTAATGTTCCCAATATGATAAAATAAAATTATCCATTATTTTAACTTACATCAACTTTATTGAGACTAAAAATCATAAAGAATCTGGATTATCTAACATTTAATACAACTACATTAAATAATATTTATACTGTCCTATCAACCTAATATCCTATTATTTCATGGTATTAACGGCGCTCTTTATTATGTTGTCTTAATCTTATAAAAAGCTACTGTCTAATAGTAAACACTTGGTTTAACATTGAATCATTTAACCCTTTGTATCTGTTTTAGTGACACAAATCACATTTTAAAGTACTTGTTATGGTACATACACACGGTGCAATTATAATGCACAATATGAACGATAACGATATTGTCCATCGACCTTGTATGCAGGCCAACCTGTCGATATCGACCAGGTTACTATAGGGACCCGCGAACGTTGATCGCGGGTCGTTGGCGGGTTGGTGGTGTGCTGGATGATTGATGACCGATATCGATCATCCAGCAGACTTGGGAGATCATTCAACAATATCGTTATCATTGACGATCGTCTCTTTGTGCATGCATCATTACATTTTGTTTTAAAAAAAATTTAAGCATTGGTTTCTTTGATTAAAAATCAATACAAAACACAAGCTGAACAATGCATGCAAATATAATCAATCTTGTGTTCAATTTCGGGGGCCTCTGTATGTTCCTCTGCTGATGCTACAGCCCCAGCAGGTTACTATCATCATCCACCTACCGCTCTCCTGGCCTCCAGCTCAGTGCAGGACTCTCTCTCCGGCCTCAGAGGATCACAGTGAATTAACATCCACTGGAGGTCAAACTGTTACAGAAAATGAATTGTGTCAGATTAAGGATATAGTTACAATATAGTGATAGTTTCATACAGAAAAGTTTTGTTTGTACATCATGTCAGAGTAACAACAGAATAAAAAAATACATTCTTTATATATGTCTGTGCATTGACACTGCTATCCAGATAGAACATGGCTATGTTGGTGCCATGGGGCAGTGATGGTTTGCTGTGGGCTCTTAACACACTTTAACCAGGCGGGGACAGAGCATAGCCTGGGAGGCTTTGATGAAGCCGGCAATGGCTGCTGCTGGGTCCGTATATGCAATGGGGACCATAATGCTCACGAGTAAGCAATACATGACAATCCACAGTAATCTTAGATTACCGCTGTTTGTTAAATATTGAAAGGAGAACAAACCCCCTTTAGTGAGTGCTAAAGAGGTTTACATCTCGTTGCTAAATGGGGCCCTATGTTATTATTTACTCATTATAAGAACACAAAGATGTTTCACCAATGTGATAAGTAGGTAAACCTTTACTGTATCTATACCCAGAAATAAGGTCATTTGAGCCTGGTGCTGCTAAACAGTAATTTATTAATCATCAGGAAATTTTATCATCACTGTATGAAAGTAAAATCTTTGTTATTTCAGTCAGCAACATTGAGGTTTGTTAACATTATGAGGAGGAGAATAGACAACTACAGATGTCTGCTGCTTAGTGGTCTGAGAAACATTATAGGACCATTTAAAAAATGTTCTCTTTGGCGAAAACTAATTTTCAGCATATCACCACAAGATCATTTTATAAAGCATGATGGTGGAGGGTGATGGATTGGGGTTGTTTTGCAGCCATAGGATCTGAACACAGGGTTTGATTCATAGATGTATGCAAACCCAATTGTTTGTGTACAGTACATCTCAGGTGGCATGGAGACTGCGCAAGCACAGGACCTATTCTCCACATGTGCAGAACGGGTCTTGCGAGATCGCTCGCAATGCCCACTAAGCTTCAGCCTGATCGACAGGCTGCACCCATTTGGGGGTGGGGAGGGGGCAGTGACCAGGTCCATTTTATAAAATGGGAGCACGTAGGCCCCATTTTGTAGGCGTACGGAGGCCAGGCTCTGCGTCTTCCAATGCAGATTTCCTGGCCCCAGGTGAGCAGTTCTGGCAGCCAGTCTAAATAAGCTTAGGATTATTCAGATGGCCAATGGTTGCGATCATCTCACTGATGATTTTGATGGTGATCTGATGCTGCATCCTTGGATGGAGCACTCAGACCTGCAATGCTGGCAGGAGGATTTTTTTGCCCTCATATGCCTCCTGCTGCATTAGCATATGTTAGCATTGCTGCTCCATCCAAAGACGTAGGCAGCAACAATGCTATTAGCATCCTTCTCTGAATCACCCCCACATTGCAATCATTAAAACCAGTCATTGGACAAAAAATGAATTGTGAAACATAAAAATGATCCTGGCCACACATGCAAAGCTACAACAGAATGACTGGGGGGAAATTAGGACTTTTAAAGGTAAAGTCAAAGGGCCTGATTCAGAGTCGTTCGCTATTTGCGGTCGTTCGTTCAAAAACAAGGGGTGGCTATTCAAATGATCCGTTCGCAAATTGCAGTCTGTTCACACCTCTAAGTCTGAACGAGCGAGCAAAACATACGCTCGTTTATTTGTTAAAAACGCCCCCTGGCCGCTCGCACCGTACGTCATGTCCGCTATTTATTAGATTAATCGAGTACATCGACCAGCGTATGAACTGCTCGCTATTCTTGTGGTTGGTTTTGCTACCACAATCTTGCGAGCAGTTCTGGCTATAAAATAACCCAGTGACGTGGTCAATGACGCTGCTGTATTAATTATGCACACCCATAAAACGCCCGTTTTGACCTTTAAGCACGCCTGCGTTCGGATCTCCACTCCCCATTTTCAAGCACCTTCCCCTGTTACCACCCACATACGCCTCATTCTGTCACTCAAAATAGCAGGCATTCGCTATATTGCGAGCACATGAATTTCGGCCGCACTGACTGGTTCGCGCATGCGTATAACGATCCGTACGCATGCGCAGATGTGCGAACATCGCTCGGAACGAGCGTACTGCCGCTAGCGAGTGGCTCTGAATGAGGGCCAAAGTCAGTGATAAATAGATGCTGTGGTGGGACCAGCAGAGATCTGTGAATTAGCAAATGACCTCGAATATCAATGAACTAAAAAAGTGTTATAAGGAGGAGTGGTCCAAATGATCTCATCATATTATGTAATAAAAATGATTATCTGAAGTTATTGCTGCAAACAGTGGTTCTATAAGCTGCTGAGTCATGGGGCGTGATTACTTTTGCTTACATTGCATCTTAAGGTTGGCTTAGTTTGTTGGAAAAATAATGGAAATGGAAATCTATTGGTTATTTGACTAATGAGATGAGATATATAAAAGTTTAGGACCTGGTCATGATTAGAATAATGTTAATTATGTCCTGATATGTAAAAACAAGTTTGAAAGAGATTGTACTTTCTTTTTCATATACGTAGCTGTACATGGTTATCTGGTATCTGCAGAATCCTACTATAGTGTGTATGCAGGAATATCAGAGGTTTTTCCTCGCAAGGACAAATCGAGAATTCATCACACCTTAAGTAGAAATTGTACAGTGTGTGCCCAGCTCAAGATATAAATGGTTTAGTAATGTTTCTCAGAAGCTTATCTAGCAACAGTTCAAGACAAGATACCCATCATTCTGATTGTTATGTAATTCTATTAAATTCCAAAGGCCTTCTTGTCTATTACCTCCTATCAATTCTAAGCTCATGTGCAAAGTGGTGTAAAGAATTTTCTCTTTCTATGTTCCCTATGGTAGTTCATTTAAAGTAGTATGTAGTTCAATGTCAGGCTGTGATAATGTTTTCTGTTATTAGCATACTCACACTACAACCTGCACTGTATGATCAAAATCTCCCCTACTTTTAAAGCACAGTATTGCATTTTAAGAAGCATTGGATATGTGTCAGTTTAATTATACTACTGTGGACCTGTATTTACCGTGTGTTCTGATGGAATGTGCTGCAGGAAGACAGGCACACAAGGGGCTCTCTATAACTGACTGCTATGATCCTGTGAAATGTTTCACCATTGTGAGATATGTAGACTGGCCTCCATAATGTGACCTATGATGAAGAGCTAAAGTCTCATGCAACTGCCTGCTGTAACTGCTATGGGAGATAATGAATTCCTTTCATACATAAATGATCATTGCTATGGAAACTAGGAGACAGAACACGTAGCTAGAAATAGCGTGCATATTATTTCTACAGAAAAGGAAATACTGGGGAAATATACGTTTATATGACCAGACAGAATCATTTTGCAAAATCATGGTCATTGAACTTAGGCTTCACTGCCCTCTGTGTGTATGATGGTTATTCGTTCTCTCATATAGGAAATGAGCAGTGCAATGAAACAGGCTGCCTCACCACTGCTCAGCATGCAATAGATCCATGCTCCATCACTTCACACTTGGGGTAGTCTAATTGACATTTACAAATTCAGCCTCTCATGGCAGAATGAGGAGAGGAAAGTTATGCTTTCAAATACTATGCAAATTACTTTAGTGAAACAAAGATCAGTCCTAGACACTTCCACATTTATTTATCATGTTAAGCCTGAATAAACCGGACTTACTTTGCAGAGCTCCGGGGAATGAAAAGATAAGATTTATATGTTTAATGCCTAAAGCTATGAGTCTAGTCATTGTCAACATTAGAACAATAATGTGTAGATGAATCATATTCCATGGCTAAATTCAACAATAATGAGTGCAAGAAACATTTTAAAACGAGTTTAGCCTGTAGAGCTATAGCAATACACCACAGAGGAGTATTACATGATCACCAATCTAAAATAAAAGTTTAACTTAAATCATTCATACAGGCAGGGCCATAACTAGGGGCGGGCGAGCGGTGGCACAGCAGGGCCTAGGGGGCGACGCCATCACTGCCCAGTGGCACCTGCATTTAGCATGAAGAGTGCCTAGAAAGGCACAATGCATCTTAGAAAGCCACAGACATGTTCAGCTTCTGCCTAATCCTGATGGCAAGTAGCTTGGAGCATCTTTGGAATGTTTAGCTTCTGACTACTGTGTCTAGAGCTGGTGGCAAATCACCACAAAACTGCCCCGTCTCCTGGTCCCACCAGCCCTCATTGTGATGTCATGACATCACATGTTTAGGGGCAGGGCTGGCACAAGGCGCAGTATCGCTAGGTTACGACCCTGTTGGGAACTGATTGATTGGTACTTTATCACTCTCCAAGGCTTAGTACATCTACCCCAAGGTGTGTGCTTCTGTGAGACCCTATGTGTTTGTGTATGTCACTCTGTGAATATCCATGTGATAGAAACCATGTAGAAATTAAATTAGATGGATGGTTTTAAAGAAGAAATAAAATGAACTTGTGTTAGGACTTTGTTTTGCTATGTTTCCCAGCTGTCTGTTTCCCCACCACCAGGGGTAGCCAAGTCTCCTGTTACTGTATGTGAGCTGCAGTTCTAGATCTTTCTAGAGGTGCTGCTCTTCTAACTCTGGGCCTGGAGTGCTCGCAACCGGGTCGATGGTGGCCCGGAGCGCATGCGCGTGCGTATGCACGAGACCCGGATAGCGACTGGCAATCCGTCGCTCCGGGTCTCGCACCAAAGGGGGCGTGCTGTCGATGTTGAGTGACAGCACGCCCCCTTTGGTGGGCGGGCCGGGGGCGTGGCTGCCCAGATGTAGGCATTCCCATGAGAACGCCTACCGTCTGGGGGCGGCCCCACTGACATCACAAGTGATGTCAGTGGGAGAGCTTTCGGCTCTGTTTGAGCCGAAAGCTCTCTGTGGCTTGCGGCCACGAGACCCTACCACAAGGGTCTTGTCACAACCCCGATGGTCGCGATGGTCTTGACCATCGCGACCATCATCCTGGTCGCTCGCATTAGCTGTGGTTAACCCACAGCAATCCGAGCGGCCAGGAGGCCGCTCCATAAAAAAAAAAAGACGCCCTGATTCAGAGCGAGCGCTCTGTCAGAGCGTCTGGCTCTGAATCAGGGCCTCTGTTTTGTGGCCAGGTGTCAGGTGACTGACTACTCTGTCATCAGCATTGATCAGTGGCGTAACGTGGGGGGTCGAGCAGGGCACGTGCCCTGGGTGCCGTCAGAGCCCACAATCCAGGGCACATGCAGTCTGCGTCACTACACATTAAAACAATGGCAGCGGCTGTGTGTTTGTTTTAGCACTGCAACAAATAAGAGTCAGACAGACTCTTATTGGCTGCTGCACCCAGGGCCGAAGCTGAGATGGAGCTCACTCATGTGCTCCACCTTCCGGCTCCCGCACTGGGTGAAGGGAGAGACGTCATGACGTCTATCCCACAGTACCAAGCGGAACAGGAGCAGCAGACAGCGGCAGCAGGCAAAGGAGCAGGAGTGAGGATTCCGGTAAATAAATTATGTGTTGTGTGTGTGTTTGTGTGTGTCTTATGTGTAAAAGGCACTACTGCTGGGGGCACTATATAAGGGGCAGTAATGGGGGCAAAATATATTGGGCACTATTGTGGGCACTATATAAAGGGAACAATATATTGGGCGCTACTGGGGCACTGCACAAGGGGCACTAATGGGGGCACTATATTTTGGGCACTACTGGGGGCACTATATAAGGGGCACTAATGGCACTATATATTAGGCACTACTGGGGGCACTATATAAGGGGCACTAATGGGGCATCATATGTTGGGCAGTGAATAAAGGCAATATATAAGGGGCACTACTGGGGGAACTGTAGAAGGGGCAATGTATAAGGGGAACTACTGTGGGCACTATATATTGTAGCATTACTGGGAGCACTGTATAAGGGGCACTATTGGGGGCACTATATAAGGGGCACTACTTGGGGCACTGTATATTGGGCACTACTGGGGGCACTATTGGGCATTACTGGGGGCACTGCATAAGGGGCATTACTGGGGGCACTGTATATTGGGGCATTACTGGGGGCACTGTAGAAGGGGCAATACTGGGGGCACTATATATTGGGCACTACTGGAGGCACTGCATAAGGTGCACTGTATATTGGCCTTACTAGGGCACTGTATATTTGGCAGTACTGGGGTCACTATATATTGGGCACTGCATAAGGGGCACTACTGGGGGCACCATATAATGGGCACTGCTTAAGGGGCATTAATGTGGGCACTGCATAATGGGCACTACAACAGGGGGCATTGCATAAGGGGCACTACTACTGGGGTCACTACATAAGGGGCACTACTGGAGGCACTGCATAATGTGCACTACAACAGGGGGCATTGCATAAGGAGCACAACTAATGGGGGCTGCATAAGGGACACTACCACTGGGGCACTGCATAAGGGGCACTACTACAGGGGGTATTACCTAAGGGTCACTGCTACTAGGGACATTGCATAAGGGTCACAACTACTGGGGGCATTAAGGTACATATGGAATGGAAAGGAATATTCCCAGAGTGATGAGAAACAGTGGTGTATCATGTTGACACCCCCCCCATTGTTTTCAGTGGCCACTCCCACTTTTTTGATGCACATGCCTTCTGCGCGCACACATGGGCGAGGCTCAATTTTTATCTTGCCCTGGGCTCCAAATACCCTAGTTACGCCACTGGCATGGATTACACCTAACATCTGGCTATTTAGTCTGTTTGATCCAAGCACTCTTTGCTGTATTTTTAAGGTTTCTGAACTTGTGTTCCTGTGAACTCATGTGTTTTGTGCCTGCCAAGCTAAGGAAAGTCTGCAATTCAGCAGGTTACCATCCGTCTGTTCTTGGTTCAGTTATACAGGACTTTATTTACTTCTGCCTTGTTCCCATTCTGCATTTCCAAGTGTATCTGCATTTACAAGATTAAATGCATTTCCATGTGTATCTGTATTTCCAAGTGTATCTGCATCTACAAGATTATCTGCATTTCCAAGTGTATCTGCATTTACAAAATTATATGCATTTCCAAGTGTATCGGCATTTCCATTAGGGATGTGCAGGCTCGGATAGGTTCGAGTTTGCACGCCGAGTTCGGATTTTTCCCTCCAAAAAACTGGACTCAGAAAGAGGCAAAACGTCATCTTGCATGGACAAACATCATCATTCCTGGACAAAAGTCCAGGAATGATGATGTTTGTCCATGCAAGATGACGTTTTGCCTCTTTCTGAGTCCCGTTTTTTGGAGGGAATAATCCGAACTCGGCCTGCAAACTCGAACCTATCCAAGCCTGCACGTCCCTAATTTCCATATGTATATTCATTTCCATGTGTATCGGCATTTCCATGTGTATCTGCATTTACAAGATTATAGCATTTCCATGTGTATCTGCGTTTCCAAGTGTATCTGCATTTACAATATTATAGCATTTCCATGTGTATCTGCATTTCCAAGTGTATCTGCATTTACAATATTATAGCATTTCCATGTGTATCTGCATTCCCAAGTTTATCTGCATTTCCAAGTGTATCTGATATTTGCAAGTGTATCTGCATTTACAATATTATAGCATTTCCATGTGTATCTGCATTTCCATGTGTACAGGGTTCAGTGGCAAATGCAGGATTTCTAGAGGGGGGTTTCCAAATGCTTGATGTTAGAGTGAGTGTGGCCAGTCCATGAAGAGGGCATAATTAGCACTTATCCAGCTTTAATATGCTTCATACAAAGTATATTGTGTGTCATAATTCCAGCATATACAGGACCAGAGATCACAGTAAGCCATTAAATGCGGCAGTAGGGCCATCCTGCCTGAGCTGAATGTTTTCATTTTAGATGTGGGCATCATTCCAGGGCAAGTCTGTTAGTCTGGGGGGGCAGCAGAAGAACCTAGAACTGCCCTAGACATATATGTGAATATTGGGCTCTATGGTAGTGCACCCCTAACAGTGCATGTTTTCCAAATCCTCTAATTGGTGCACAGGTTATTTATTACTGGCTGATACATGTTAAAAGATCCACAGGTGGTGCTATTTATTTCATTATGACACTGAGAATAACATGCAGCGCTAGAAAATTCCATTATATTACTATTTCTATTGTGTCATGGTGTGGGCTGGGGAGGGGGGTTTCCAGGCAGATGGAAACCCCCCCTGCATTTGCCTATGGGGTTGGACTGGCATACAGGGGTACAGGGGAATTCCCCGGTGGATCCCACTGACTGAGGGCCTCCTTCCATCCTCTTGGAGTGAGTTTCTAGATTGTGCACTTGAATTATATGTCAAAAATGTGGTGCTTAGTTCGTTTCTATGGAAACTACATAAAATGAGCCCTCCTGATAATCAAAGTAGGCATTCCTGACACACCCTTGTTCTGTTCTTTATAAAGGGGCCCTGTGTTTTGCATGCTGATTATTATATCTAATGGTTGGCCAAGTCCCTTTGTGGTGGCTGGCCAAACCATCTCTGGAGACTGGCCACCCCTCTTAAATATGGGCCCCTACCACTGCATACCCTGGTGGGCCCTTCATGACCCAGTCTGACACTGCAAGTGTATCTGCATTTCCAAGATTATATGCATTTCCAAGTGTATCTGCATTTCCAAGTGTATCTGCATTTCCAAGATTGTATGCATTTCCAAGTGTATCTGCAATTCCAAGATTATATGCATTTACAAGATTATATGCATTTCCAAGTGTATCTGCCTTTCCAAGTGTATCTGCATTTACAATATTATATGCATTTCCATGTGTATCTGCATTCCCAAGTGTATCTGCATTTCCATGTGTATCTGCATTTCCAAGTGTATCTGCATTTACAATATTATGGCATTTCCATGTGTATCTGCATTTCCAAGTGTATCTGCATTTTCATGTGTACAGGGTTGGACTGGCATACAAGGGTACAGGGGAATTCCCCGGTGGATCCCACTGACTGAGAGCGTCCTTCCATTCTCTTGGAGTGAGTTTCTAGATTGTGCACTTGAATTATATGTAAAAAATGTGATGCTTAGTTCGTTTCTATTGAAACTACATAAAATGAGCCCTCCTGATAATCAAAGTAGGCATTCCTGGCACACCCTTGTTCTGTTCTTTATAAAGGGGCACTGTGTTTTGCATGCTGATTATTATGTCTAATGGTTGGCCAAGTCCCTCTGTGGTGGCTGGCCAAACCGTCTCTGGAGACTGGCCACACCTCTTAAATATGGGCCCCTACCACTGCATACCCTGGTGGGCCCTTCATGACCCAGTCTGACACTGCAAGTGTATCTGCATTTCCAAGTGTTTCTGCATTTCCAGGATTATCTGCATTTCTATGTGTAAGCAGAAGTATATTACATGCACAAAGAATAAAATACCAATAAATATCAATTTACTGTATAAATATATAAGTAATTGGTCGCAACAATTGTTGCCTAACTGGTATATTGGATGCACGTCCCCGGTATGGTGAATATAAAGTCTGGAAGTGGGGAATGATGATAGTCTCGGGAGATGACAAAGTGCGGCGTCCTGCTACTTTGCCTGTGTTTTGAAAGTCAATAAGGGGTTGGTGCACATACGGTGTAGGTGTATCCTCTTCAGTGTGATGTTGCGGGCAGAGTATGGATAGTGGTGGGTATGGGCTGCTCCGGATCGTGCAGCACGATCTGGAGCAGCCCATACCCACCACTATCCATACATGTAATTTACTTCTGCCTGCTCTTGAAGTAAAACACTTCATTGCCATTACCATTTATCCATTTCCTGCCATCATTATTTCTTTGTATCATTATTTCTTTGTATTTACGTATTGCATACTGGTACACACCTTACCATACAACATATTGTGACACCCGATCGCTATAACGGTCACAACAGACCTAGTGATATACTTACTATAATTTAATCCGCATTATTTCTTATTCATTCCCTATAACACACGCTATCATAGGAGTTGGGAGCATTCGTGTAGTTCACTGATAGCTGACCTACCAGACCATTATCCTAGTGTGCAGCGCAATTATCTAACGTTGGTTAGCAACACATCAACATTACTGACAAACATCTACGCACCTATCATCCACCACTCCAGGTGAGTGCTAAGTGCATATTCTTTGTTTAGACTCAATTGTTTTGTTGGAGACAGGACGTCTCCAGTACTAAGCCGCTCCCCCCTCTTGGGATACCCCTTGTTGAGCGCTGATCACAACCTCTTCGAATCTTCAAAAGGACATTAACATTCACTAAGCACCTTGACTTAATCTGAACTTCTCTAATTTCAGTGAGGCACATACAATATCAAATATCTTGATTTTGGTCCCTATATGGGAACCTTTTATTTGTGAATACAACAAACTGCAATTTTTTTACCATGAATCAACATATATATTATGTTTATTGCCCTTTCAAAATCAAAGTTGTGGGTATAGTGGGGATGGTGTAAGTAACTAAAATAGAGGTTCATATATGATTGGACAATTAATTTTGGTCTAAAAAGCCAAAAAGATTTAAGCTAAACCTAGATCACTACATGAACCATAACAGATAGTACATACTGTTATTTCATATCAGTCCTGAAATAAAGTTCCTACTGAATCTGTACACAAAAAACTATTTCTGAGCAAATACATCATAGTCAATGAATAAATGGTACACCTTGAATGCATAAGTCAATATGAAAGACTGTAATAGACAGGTATTATGTAAACATTTTACATATGTATAAAGTGTAAAGTAACTTTGCATAAGAACACAAGTTTACCAATTCCCTCACCATTTTTGTTACATTTATTGCTTCCACTGTATCTAACAGTAGCTAGTAATTAATACAAGTAATTGCTTATCATTAGGCTGGTGTAGAGGATGTAAGTATGGAATAAGATTTCATATAAATAGACACAAATATTGATTTTTCTGCTCTGAAAGAACCACTTAATAGGGCTGAAAACATGTATAAGAGCTTTTGTACATGTAGCAAATGGAACAAGTTTCTTCACTACTACTAAAGGCCCATTCTGTGTCCAACAACTCCATTATTTATATGTCTATGGTGGTGATAACATTAATGATGGATGTAGTTTATATCTCAGCGTGCAGAATGCTGATGCTCACAATGCCGGCACCGGAATCCCGACACCAGTCACAATCCCAACACCAGCATCCCAATGGTAAGTAGTGGGTTTATGGGGAGGGTTAGGGGTTAAGGCTAGATACTAAAGGGAGGGTTAGGGTTAGGCACTAGGGAGGAGGGGTAGGTTTAGGGTGCGGGCGGGAGTGTTAGGTTTGGGGGTAGGAGTAGGGTAAAGATACTTATCGACAGCTGTTTGTATCTTAAGCCTGTTGGGACGCCGGCATCGGGATTCTGACCGCTGGTATCACGATTGCCGGCATCTCGTACCCAATCCCATTAATGACCACTAATTGTGGCAGTATTCTAGAGTTAAGCAAAGTCAGCAAATGTCAAATATGTGACTGTCAAGCCAAAAATAATGTGTGTGGGAGATGTCAGGAGTGAATAAAGGACCAATCAGAATGAAGGGATTTATTTTGGCTCAATAACTGCTCATGCCAGTAAGCACAATTTGCTATTACTCATACACTTGTGACATGTTGATTAGGTTTTTTTATTCTACTAAACATAGTACTATTGACACTTACTACAATAGACTGCTCATACAATTTAACAATGGAGATATTACAATGGACATTTGGAATTAAATAGCCTCTCCAGAAACATTAACAATAAATTGGGAACTAGGAACCGAAACAAATGTAATTTATTTTACTGAACCAAATGCAAAATGGTTCAATAAAAGGGAACATTGCAATTGATCCCTTTAATTTGTGCCAGTAATTCAATAACTGGGCCAGCAGCAGATCTAAACGTTTTCTGAAGAAGGGGTTATGAGGTGAGGGGAATGCTGGTTATATTATACACTTATACCCCTTTACACCAGAGCTAAAACCTGGGTTATTACAGGGGTAAGCCGGGTAGCTATTTGGTGTAAAAGGGTACAGGGTTGGATTGCCGGGTCAAGTGACCCAGCAATCCAACCCAGGTAACTTGCAGGGTTTAACACGGGAATGACCTATGAACCCTGCAGTGTAAAGGGTGCGATCCAGGTCATGATGACCTGGAGCACGCTGCAAACTGTCCGTTTGGCCGGCTTCAGTGGCGCTTGGAAATGACATCATCTGCAAGCGTCCACTTCCACGCCAGAAGAGCCGGGTCACTGGTGTAAATGATGCCGACTCGGGAATATCCTGGGTTGGCGTGGGCTAAATTCCAGGTCTGATCCGGTTTTGAACCCTGTTCCAACCTCCAGGTCAGACCCGGAATTTAGGTATAAAAGCGGTACTACTAAGCTATAAACCTCTTCTGTGGTCCTTCGCTGTCTCTGAGCATACTGGTCAGGCCATGTGACAGCATCCTGCTCTTTGATTGTGGACAGTATCAGACATTCACCAATCAGAGTGTGGAGACATACCACTACAATGATGAATGGCCAGCACCATACACCATTCATTGTGCTACTGGGTATGACACCGCTTACTGCATGGCTGTGTCTTGAGAATCAGGTGGATAAATATGATCAGGCAAAATAAATCACCATCTGAGCTGTTCAGCAGGTTCCCCTGCCTGTATCTCAGCCGCCAGACACATTTATGCAATGTGTGGTCATAGACAGCCAGACAGTTAAAATTATTAACTGGCCGAAAGGGCAGATGCTATCCTGTCTTACAGCCCAGCCTTTCCAGTGACAAACACAGGATTTCTAGAGGGGGGTTTCCAAATGGCGAGTCCATGAAGAGGGTATAAGTAGCACTTAACCTGCTTTAATGTGCATCATACAAAGTGTATTGTGTGTCATAATTCCAGCATATACAGGACAAGTGATCACAGTAAGCCATTGAATGCATCAGTGGCGCCATCCTGTCTGAGCTGAATGTTTTTATTTCAGATGTGGGCCCCATTCCAGAGCATTGGGGCAAATCCGAGAGTCTGAGGTAGCAGCAGAAGATCTGGACATATATGTACACAGGGCCGCCATCAGGGGAGGACTGCCGGGTCTGGAGTCCTGGGCCCAGACATTCGGGGGGGCCTGGCGGCTACCACCACCCTGCTGCTGCACAATAGTGACTGCCTGACCACTCCTATCACCTCGATAGTGAGTGACAGGCCTGGTCTAGGGCCCGCTCCTAACAGAGAGAAGCCAGTACTAACCCCCGCCACCATACAAGAAGTACCCAGCCGCCGTCCCGCTCTGCTTACCTAAGCAGTAATAAAGTTTTGCTTGTGACTCTGAGCCAGCGCAGCGTGACGTCATGACGTCGCCCCGCTGATTGAGGGAGGAGCCGGAACACTATGTGTGCGTGTGGCGTGAGGACTGAAGAGCCGGAACAGCCAGAACAGAAGAAGAAGCAAGGTTAGTAAGGTAAGTGATTCTTCTTGCATTATTGCACCATGTCAAATGTTGCAGATGTGGGGAGTGCAACTGGCGAGGTGGCTGTTTTGTTATTTGGTTACTTTCTCCCAGCCAGTAGTGGAAGGGGGGATGTGGGGTGGGTGAGGCAGGGGAAGGGAGGCTTGGGTGAGAGGCTTGAGTGGGGGCTAGGGGGGGAAGGGTGCTTGAGTGGGGGCTGGGGGGCGCTGCCTATTTTGTTAGTCCCGGGCCCCACAGTTCCTGATGGCAGCCCTGTATGTACATAAGGTCTTGTTATGCACTGAATAGTGTACTATTATATGATATTAACAATTCACCCTATTGATTGTCTATATAGTAGCATAGCCCTAACAGTGCATGTTTTCCAGATCTCCTTGTTGGTGCACAGGTGTATATATTGCTGGCTGATATGTTAAACGGTCCACAGGTGGTGCTAATTATTTAATTTGTGATACTGAGAAGAACATGCAGAAATAGTAAAATTCTATTATATTACTATTTGTAGGGAAACAATCATCCGCCTTTGGATCCACCCCTAAATTTGGACATTTTAGGATGACAAAATCTGCCCAGCTCCACCCATCAGAAGATGTAAAATGTAGCTTTTCAAAAGGTGCTACCATCTTTATACACCAATCCATGCGTTTCCTATAATAAACAGTGCATTTGTGCAAAAACATATGTATGGAATCGCAAATGGACAAATGCACATCACCCGCGCACGCAGGGGGAGTTTCCGAGTACCTAGAAACCCCCCCTGCCCGACCCAGCGAGCAGCCCTGAACAAAAAAATCTCTCTATTTTTTTTTTAAACTCAAACTGACACTGCCTGGGCTGGCTGTAGGGAGAGCTGCAGCACGCAAGCCCCTCCCAGTCAGTTCCCAGGCAGTGATGTCGCATGACTCGGCGCCTCTCATGCCGCCCGCCCTGGACACTGTGTCACAAGTGCCAGCGGTGCGCTGTGTAATCCACTGTCAGCCGCAAGAAGTAAGTGGCTGGATGCTGCCCCGCCCGCCGGGAGGGATAACATTTATTGTTTAAGCCTGATGAGTCATACAGTACTGCTGTTTGTCAGCGGAGTACCGGGGGTCTTGCAGGTGGGGGGGGGGGGCGGCGGGGGCTGGGAGTAATATTTTTACAAAGATGCCATTTTTGACTGCTGTATGTATGGGGGGGGGATTGCGGGAGGTGGGGCAGCCAGGAGGGGATAGGGTGTATTACCATTACATTTTGACTGCTCCATGTATTTGCGGTGGGGGGATAGAGGGGGGGAGGATAATATTTATTAGATTATGCCAGCTGTCTTGTATGTTATTCCCGGGGGGTGGGGGAATAGGAGGAATCTTCCCATCCCCCCCCCCCCCTCCCGAGAATAACATACAGCTGGCATAATCTAATAGATATTATGTTGCAGGCTAATTCTGGTTAGACGTTTTTGTCATTGGGTCTGTAACCAATTATTTGGAAACCCCCCTTTCAAATTCCTGCGTTTGCCACTGCACATTCAGATGTGTCATTAATACATGGCAAAATCATAGCACTGCACTAACCATACTCACCAACCAGAAATTCATATTTACCTGTCTTGTGCAAGATAGACAATGAAAGCAAGTTTCTGACTGGTTGTTGTACTTTAGTACAGATTTCACTCCATTGAGCAGTGTTAGTAAATAACCGTTAAGGGGACTCGTATACTTAGTAGAAATGCTTATAATTAAGCACAACTTTTTCTCAAATCTCTTTAAAAAGGCTTCATGTAATGCAACTTGCTTATTTAAAAATAGTTTACTGTGTTCTGCTCACCATTCGCCTGCATCTCATATACTAGGTTTTGTGGATACTACACACCAGACTGAAGATATGCTTTAAACACTCACATTTCTAACTGACAGTTTTGCTGGAGATTTGAAACTGCTACATATTGACAGCACATGCATCCCGATGGAATAACGTTGTCGATCACAGAGAGAATTTATTAGCAAAGTGATTGACAGTCAGGAAACATTTGTAGACAGTAACGGGGAGGTAGCGACTCAAACACTGGAAAATCACCATCATTTCAGTGACATGTCTCAGCCTGTAACTGCAATCCCATATGCAATTGTTAAGGCTCTGGCGTCTTAGTTCTGTCGGCTATTTTGCGAGATCATAGGGTTACTCAGAAATCTGATGATCAACCGATTGTGCATGCGATGATTGGGTCCTTGTACGTAAGCGGCGGATCTGTGAAGCTGCTGGCATGCATCTCAATACAAATCCCGGTGGTGGTGACATTTGCATATTTTTTCACAATTGCTGCGTACAAAAACAGGGGCGTACCTAGGTATTTGAAGGCCCCATAACAAAAGTTTGTAAGGGCCCCTATGTACCATCCTTTGGTGAAAAATGCATATATCAACTGTAAATATGACAAGGAGGATGGGCCCCCCAAAGCTTTGGGCCCCATAGCAGCTGCACCCCCTGCACCTATGGTAGTTACGCCCATAGTCGCGACCTTGGTTCCTTCTCTGAATCAGGCTCGATGTCCAGCGGTTTACAGGTTGCTAAACCACCAGCTGTTTGCTCCACATCACTGGAAAAAAAGCCAAAAACCACAGCATGTATCTGACCGGATTCAGTCTGATTGACCGCCGGCCGCATCCCGACAGCAGTGAAAATCCCGATCGTCCCAAGGTAAGTATTTCCTACCCTATTCTACCCCCTAACCCTAACTCTCCATTAAGAGTGCCTAACCCTAACCTCCCCCCCAAGTGCCTAACCCTAATCTCCCCTCTAAATGCCTAAACCTAACCTCCCCCTGGGGTGCCTAACCCCCCCTTCCCCGCCGCCTAACCCTAACCTCCCCCCGGAGGTGCCTAACCCTAACCCTCCCTTCCCCTAGCCTAACCCTAAACTCCCGGGGGGGTGCGTAACCCAAAGTCCCCCCCGGGGAAACCTAAACCGAACTCTCCCCCCCCCGCGCGGCTGTCCGCACCCAGCGCCCGGCTTACCTTCGATCGGTAAACCAGGTGTTGGGCTCTCAGCGTGGGTAAAATGACAGGCGTCGGGATTTCTATACCTGTCATTTAACCCCTTGCTGGGATTAGACAGTCGGGAAGCCCCTTGTCATTTAACCCATGGCCGACAGCTTCCCGACTGCTTCCCATCTGACCAATCAGACGAAGAGGATTCACAATACACTTAAAATGGGGGCAATCATTATGTATTGAGTAAAGAGGCAGATAACAATAATTCTATTATAACATCAATATTATTTTAATAATATAGTAAGGTTTAAAATGAGAGCAACATTATTTATTAAGGTGCAGTAATAATTAATTGTTAATTGTTGTTAAAACATGTTTTTAGGATGGTGGCAACATTTATAAGTTTATGGCTACATAATTGGCACCAACATATAAAGTAATAAAAAGCTCAAACAGCATCTCATATGTCACAACCACCTCATTTGTTGTGACAGTTTTGGCAGCGGTTTTCTTATGGTTTGCAAATTCACAACTTGATAAAATTTAGTGGTTTCTATTCTTCACCGAAGCCGCCATCAGGGGGGGACTGCTTGGACTGGAGTCTTGGGCCTGCACACTCAGACGGAGTGAGGGAGGGGGAGGGCCTACCACCCACCCTCTGGGCCAGACCCCATGCTCCCCTCAGTGGACTGCGATGCTGCAACAGTCCCTGGGTCGATTCAAAAACTGGGCGCCGGGCCGGTTGCGGGGCTCCGTTCGGGCAGCGTTTAGCCTCTTTGGAGCATCTGCTCATGTGCAGAAGCAGGACTGTAGCGAGGACGCTCCAGCCCAGGTTATCTGCCCATCCAACTGCCTACAGTTGCCTGGCCGTTACAAATACACGAGTGGCTGCCCGCACCTGTCTGTTCCTGCTGGCCTCCCTCCTCCGGCAATGATGAGACAGCGCAGCACCGCTGGGGAACACCAAGAAGACAACAATAAGTAGGCTTCTTCATATTTAAAAATTTGGGAGAGTGATTATTTTTTTAAGCTGGTTTTACAGCTTTGCCTTAGTAACTCTGGGGTTTTCAAAATTCCTGGGAAAACCACAAACTAAAAACCAGCAGCTTTACAAAACCAGTGCTTACTAAATTTACTCCTAAAAAAGCAAGCGGGCTGATTCAGAGGTGCACACGGTAGCGGTTGAGTAGTTTGCCAGAGTTGCGGGCAGGAGCGCAGAGAGGGGGGGAAGGGATTAATTACCCAGGCTTGTTGGAGGGGCTCGGGTCTGACGCCACCCCCTCCCTCTCACCTGCTGTGTGCTGGACTGCAGTAGGAGACCAGGGAGACTGCTTGCTGCTGCTGATCAGAAGCAGTCTCCTCTCCTCCGCCAGTGGGGGAAACCGATCACACTGATCGTGCTTCCCAACTCCTGGATTTGCACTGGGCTGAGAGGCTTACAACACCCCCCTCCCCAGCGCACAACGGCTCTGCAAATAGTTTTTTTCTCCAAAGGGGGCGTGGCCACACCACACGCAATTAGGCCTTAGCAGTAATGGGGCCCTGTTTGCAGGAGTGATAATATACAAACTATTGTGTTCTAGAGTACACCGGAATGCTTCAGCCCTGAGATGCCCACTTTCAGTGCTCACTGTAAAACAGCGGGTGGTTTTGGACAATCCACCATCAGCAAACCATCGGTGCCACCTATGGTAGATGCAGTTTTTCCATCTGCAAATGGCCTCTGTGGCTACAGCTCTGTGTCTGGGAATGCAGCAGCTTTCACTGACACGCCCACAGCACTCCTATAAAATGACCACAAAACTGATTTTTTTTGCATTCATTTCAGGCCACTTCCCAGTCACCCTGGGGTGCCGAATGGGGTAATAATTAATAACACTTCTTGTTTGCTGTCTCTGCCTGTATGAAGTGCTGGGGGGAGGGAGCAGTGTTCGCTCCCCCTGCTTTCCGGGATCTGCCCCTGGCTGAGAGGTGTGTGGTGCTCCAAACTCCCCCCCCCCCCCCACACCTTCTTGGGCAGAGCGCAGCAATGCAACACATAGTGGTTTTCATAGCTTTGAAAGGGGCATGGCCAGGCCTCCACAATTTGCCACACCCCCTCCAGTACCCAGGCTCTCTACGTCCCTGCAGTCACCACCCAGGAATGCCCATCACTTTGCTTCTTGGTTTCTTATAGCCTCTCTTTCATACACAACAGTGCCTTTGTGCACATATTCAGGGCAGTGGCGTAAGTAGGGCAGAGCGAGCGGGGCATGTGCCCTGGGCGCCGTGGGACCGGCGGTGCAGGGGGGGTGCCGCCGGCCATGGTACCGGCTTGCCCTAGTTAGCCAGTGTAGCGCCGACTGCAGTGTATGCGGTCAGCGCTACACACTTACACTGGACCAGCGCTAGGCTTCCCAGCGCCAGTCCTGTGCTGTACTGCTGAGCCCCTTCCCTCCCCCTGAGCGCTTGCCCAATAGCGCCAGGAGAAGGGTGGCAGGTGGGTGGGCTCAGGCTGTGGTAACACACATCGTGTGTTAACCAGCAGCCAATGAGAGTCAGACAATTCTCATTGGCTGCTGCTGCTACTGCACACACATCACCGCCGAGCGGCAGCGATGTGTGTGTGAATCAGCAGCCAATGAGGTCAGACAGACTCTCATTGGCTGCTGCTGCACACACATCACCGCCAGCGCTGGTGGCGATGTGTGTGTTAAACAGCAGCCAATGAGAGTCAGATAGACTCTCATTGACTGCTGCAGCAGCAGCGCCCACTACAAGAGCCAGCACCCTTCCGGATCATGCAGTGGGTAACGGGAGAGACGTCATGACCTCATGACGTCTCTCCCATAATGCAGAGCGCGCCAGCCTTGGAGGATTGACGTGCGGACGGCACCTGGGCTCCCAGTACCCTAGTTACGCCACTGACTCAGGGTAATGCATGTGCCATGGGGGTTTTCTGAATATTTTGTGCATGTGCAGTAGCAAATAATTGCTCAACTACATGAACATGCATTGCGTGTGGTTTGCGACGATAGCACCTCTGAATCAGGCCAAAAGTGCATTATACTTTGTATACTAGTCACTAGTAAGGATTGTATATTAATCAACAGAATGAGGAGCAGGATGGGCCTTGCTTAGAAGATTGTAGGTAGTAGGATGTCCCAAGATTTCCAATGGCAGCCTTAAGCTAGGTACACACTGTACAATTTTTTTGATGAGGACACCAAAAGGGGTGTTTTTTCAGCAAATTGAAAGCCCCAATAATTGTGCTAAACATTATGCAATTGTTTTATTAGAAGCTAGCGATTTTCCACCACACCACACTGATTTTGCATATGTCTGCCCAAAAGGAGGATTACATAGTGATAGGAGTACATAGGAATTATGAGCAGATTATTGAGAATGCACACACACTGCTCGATATAGGGAAATTGAGATTATCGGTCTTGACAGACAGATTGGCTAACCGAAGGAATGCATTTGTGGATGTTTTCTAACAGTTTTATTGGTGAAACGCTTAAAGTATCGTTCATACACACGTGTTATGCAATAAATGAGACTGATCACCCAATTATTGGCAAATCAGCCCTATACTAGTATAGAGTGTATCTAGTTTTAGTCAGATGTGATTATTAGTTAAATCACAAACTCTACTCAGCAATTCAGTATTACTAGTTTGAGAAAGGATAAAAAAAAAACTTTACTTAATATTGCCATCTAGTGGAAATTTTGTAGAATGCAAAATGACTGAATATAGCAAAATATTCTTAATGGCAACTTTAGATAAATTAATTATTGTACAGTAGGTGATACTGTATTTCCTAGTATTTTGCATCCTCATATTTATCTATTGATGTGCAGTTATAAACATCATAGTCTTAATTTAAGCAAATACTTGTACAATATGTTAATTCAGCCATTTGAATTAGTAACGTGAATACAGAGTTGATATATGTCTACTAAACTTGTACTAAGAGCATACAAATATGGAAAACACTTCCTAATCCATGCCTGATCTATGCCAGAACAGCTTTCTATACTCAGACCTCCCCCCCATTCTGTGCTGAGAGAGAAGGAATAATAATAATAATAATAATAATAATAATAATAATAATAATGTTAAAGATAGTCTATTACTTTCTGGTTAATTGCAGTGCTAATGGCTACTGAATCTCTGTAACTTATTTGCAGTTCACTAATGTAGGCATAGCACATCATAAGGGTTTTAAGAGGCAGCAAGAGGTTGTTCCTAGCTACTCAGCAACATACAATGTTGAGGGAAATTATAATTAGTATTGTAGAGTAATACAGAGACATATAATAATATATTTATTTGGGGCATTACGTATTTTGCTTTCCATGGGGGATTAGTAAAATGATCAGGCCACATACTGTATTTAAAACATTTTTGGTCTTGTGTGTAGAGGGTACATGAGTACAAATTTGTTACATAAAATGTTACCGGTTCATCAAAACACAAGTTGGAGGTGCAATATTCTACCAAATACTTTACATTTGGTGACAATGTCCCAAGATCACTTCTAGCTGCCCATCTGTCATCAAGATTTTACAAATACTAGATGTCCCAACCAATTTCAGATTATGGCTTTTTAACTTTACAATTATGCCCATTTATAAGTACAGTATAAAAAAAATGTTAAAACACATGAATAATGCCATAAAAGCAGTAATACCAGTACTATAGGAAACTCTCAATTCTCCTTGAATCCGACTGGTGTAAAAGAATCAAAGTAAGGGAATGGAAGAAATTACTCTTCCGCCGATGGATAGATATTCTAAATTTATATCCTCCTGGTATTATCATTGGCTAGAGATTAAGGAATCAAATGAGTACCTCAGTTTTATAGGTTATTTTTAACCCATCCCTGACATCCCTCTTTAAGCAGGTTTATCACAGGGACTACACTACCTATTTCTCAGGGGTGTCATTGGTCAGGCATTAGCTTAGACCACAGGTTATCAAACTCAGTCCTCAGGACCCCAAACAGTGCATGTTTTCTATGTCTACTCACAGAATCAAAAGTGAAATAATTAGCTCCATCTGAGGATCTTTTAAAAAGTGTCTGTGAGTAATGAATACACCTGTGCACCAGCTGGGTGACCTGGAAAACATGACCTGTGTGGGGTCCTGAGGATCGAGTTTGAGAACCACTGGCTTGGACTTTACCTATAGATTATTCCCTGAAAGCACATTACTGCACTGCGGGTGGGGCATCTATTAGTAAACTTGAGACATTTATTGTCATTGTAAAGTTTATGGACAGATAAAGACTAGGGGATAAAATACTACTCATATTAATAATTTCTGATAGATAACCACATCAACAGCCACTGGCATACTTTCATAAAATACAGTAGTTTATAGCAATTAATGGCAAATAATCAGAACAAATATGGTCACATCCTCAATCAATCCAGACCACACTAAGGGGGAGATATATCAAAGCTTTGTTTTTCTTTAAAAAAAAAAGCAAAAAAAAATAACAAAACAAATGGAGAAGTTGTACTTAGTCTATAAGATACTTTGGATGTACCTATGATTTGTTTTGCCCTGTGGTTTTTGCTGTCTGGGTTGAACAGCTACTGATAAAGTGCATTCAATGCTAGTTACTAGCTCTGCCAGTTACTAGTTTTACCAACAAGAACATTTAACTCTTTGAAGACTCTCCAAGACTATTATTTTGCTTGATCATAGAAGCCTAGCCTTATATCCAGACCCCAGCTCTGCCAGTTCACTCTCTTCTCCCTGCCAGTCTCCTTCATGAGGCTTATTCTGAGGCCTATATTAATTCTGCTCCTTTTCTTTCTTCATTATAGCTTACCGAATTGATTAGTGGTTGTCCTTCTGTAAGCTTTCTTTTGTATCTGTATCTTTACGCCCACCTATCTGGTCATTGTCCTCTATCATGATTGCAACTGAGACCTGATAAGTGTACCGTTTGAAAAGTGAAAATGGGCTGCCTTTGACAGGAGACCCCTGAGCTGCCCTCTCAGTCCCCATAAAAGATTGCACTGTGCACTGTTTACAACTGTAGCCATTGGCTAGCCTATCTTGTCTGCTGCCTGTCTTTTAAACTCATGTTAAAACTCTGTTTGTGTTGACTACTGTCTACTTGTATCTGACCCCTTGTTTCTGGCTTCTTTGATCTACCTACTCTCTAAATTATTTACTTAGTTTATGGTGTTTCCTCTACTGTTTTGGTTCCATGTATCCATTATGCCTCCGTATTAATGTTTCCCTTTCCATATACTGCTCATTCAGGGGCTTATGTAGCTTATTTCAGTACTATGCATGTCAGTATAAAACAGTACGTCTCAGGATGTATGCTGACTGTATCTTCATGTTGCGCCTCTCTGCAGCACCCATGTGTGTATGTTTTGCCGGTATTGCTTCTCTGACTATATACAAATACAAGCCCCTCCCTGGTGTACAAGCACACATCTGAATCTGCATGAACTGAGATGCTCACTTTGAGTGTCTTTAAATGTTAAAATACCACTTGGTGCATCTTTAGACACAACCATCAGAACTTGCACCAGCTCCATGCTAGATGCAGATTCTCCATCAGAGTATGGCCCGCAATGTGTTTGATTATGCATATGACTTCACAACCACTTCACTGACAAGCCCCGGACACTCCCATAATACGTTTATAAGACGGACCATCTCCATGCATCCACATAGCTACCTCCATGTCAACTTCCAGTCACTGCCCAGGAACACCTTATATATTTTCAAGACATTTCTGAGACCATTCTTCTGAATCTGATCTATGTCATTGTTCGCAGTGACTCTGAACACAGGCACAGTGTGATGGTGCTCAACTGTATGCGACATTGACTCAGAATCAGGACCTATATGTGGTGGCTTGTGCTGCATTGTCAGGGGCTGAAGTTAGGGTTCTGTTGTAGAAAAGATGCAGCATGACCAAGACAGGCCAGCCCTAGGAGAGAATAGTTGTTTTAGTGAAAATGGGAAGGGGATTGGATTGAGAGAATTTAAGTGTCATTATGTATGTTTGAATTTGGTTGCAAGGGTTAAGCATGAGGTATGGCGAGGCTAAAGGAAAAGACAAGGTATGGCGAGGCTAAAGGAAAAGACAAGGTATGGCGAGGCTAAAGGAAAAGACAAGGTATGGCGAGGCTAAAGGAAAAGACAAGGTATGGCGAGGCTAAAGGAAAAGACAAGGTATGGCGAGGCTAAAGGAAAAGACAAGGTATGGCGAGGCTAAAGGAAAAGACAAGGTATGGTGAGGCTAAAGGAAAAGACAAGGTATGGTGAGACTAAAGGAAAAGAAAAGGTATGGTGAGGCTAAAGGAAAAGAAAAGGTATGGTGAGGCTAAAGGAAGAGACATGGTATGATGAGGCTAGAGGAATCGACAAGGTATGGTGAGACTAAAGGAAAAGACAAGGTATGGTGAGAATAAAGGAAAAGACAAGGTACGGTGAGGCTAAAGGAAGAGACATGGTATGATGAGGCTAAAGGAAAAGACAAGGTATGATGAGGCTAAAGGAAAAGACAAGGTATGGTGAGGCTAGAGGAAAAGACAAGGTATGGCGAGGCTAAAGGAATCGACAAGGTATGGCGAGGCTAAAGGAAAAGACATGGTATGGCGAGGCTAAAGGAAAAGACAAGGTATGGTGAGGCTAGAGGAAAAGACAAGGTATGGTGAGGCTAGAGGAAAAGATGTTGTTGTCAGAGGCCAAGTTAAAAAACACTAAAGATGAAGCAGAAGTAAGAGAAACAAGGTCAAGGGAGTGTCCATCATAATGGGTGGGAGTTCCACTGGGAGAGTCCACAGGAAGAAAAAAGAGAAGGATGTTTTGTGTCAGCAATTGGGGTTGTTAATTGGAAAGATGAAATTGCTTAATATAAGGGGTAAATTTACTAAAGTGAGAGTTTTTAGAAGTGAGTTTTAAAAGAGATGTTGCCATAGCAACCAATCAGATTCTATTTAACATTTAACTAGCACCTTCTAGAAGATAATATCTAGAATCTGATTGGTTGCTATGGACAACATCTCTTTTAAAACTCACTTCTAAAAACTCTCACTTTAGTAAATTTACCCCTAAGAGTCAAAAAATAGGAAATAATTGATGCAGGTAATAAAGTTGGTGGCGATAAATGAAAGTGATACAAAGGTGGAAAGAAAATCAAAGGTAGAGAAAGAGAGAGAGCGTCCTGTGGTTATGACTCAGAAGATCCAGTATGGAGAAAGTAGAATTACTCTCTCTGTTTCCAGGTCTGGAAAGCATGGGGGAGGGAGAATCCTGCAAAGTGGAGAGCTGTATGGGATGGTGTGATAGATTAAGTAAACTGACTTTCTGTAATGTCAAGGATGCTGGGGCACTTTAAAATAAATAGATAATGGATGTGAGTTTGTTATAAACAGATTTTGCATTCCAAATTACACAAGAAAAGTGGAAGGAGGGTAGTTGATATATGGGTACAAAGTTGGAGGGATTGGGAGTACATTGTACTGTGCACGCACTGGTAATGGTGTGTGCATTTTGCTAGTTTTTGCACAGCGCATATACAGAAAGCAAATGTACACAAATGGTCTTTTCAAGACTGGGATGCATTATAGACACATTGAGCTTTATGACCAGAGAGATGGAACAAGGGCCCTAATTCAGAGCCACTCGTAAGCGGCAGCTCGTTCGCTCCGAGCGATGTTTGCCCAACTGCGCATGCGTACGGATTGTTATACGCATGCGCGAACCAGTCAGTGCGGTCGAAATTCATATGCTCGCAAAATAGCGAATGCCTGATAATTTGAGTGACAGAATGAGGCATATGTGGGTGGTAACAGGGGAAGGTGCTTGAAAACGGGGAGTGGAAATCCGATCGCAGGCGTGCTTAAAGGTCAAAACGGGCGTTTTAAGGGACTGCATAATTAATCCAGCAGCGCCATTGACCACGTCACTTGTTTTTTTTTAACTCAGAACTGCTCGCAAAATAGTGGGTTGAAAAAACCAACCACAAGAATAGCGAGCAGTTCATACGCTGGTCGATGTACTCGATTAATCTAATAAATAGCGGACATGACGTATGGTGCGAGCGGCCAGGGGGCGTATTTTTCAAATTTACGTTCGCATGTTTTGCTCGCTCGTTCAGACTTAGAGGCGTGAACAGACTGCAAAGTGCGAACGGTTCATTTGAATAGCCACCCCTTTTTAGAAAACGAACGACCGCAAATAGCGAGAGGCTCTGAATGAGGGCCAAGGATATGTTGGGGCAAAGTAGTAGGCAAAGTTCAGTAAGTGTAGCTTATGTTAGGAGTGACCAAACACCTATGTTTTTCATTTTTATTAGTTTAAATGGTGGAGAAAACTCTGTGACATGTAGCACTTGATAAGCCTATCTATCACCATTTGAATGTATAGATAGATAGATGGATATCCTGTAGCGGGAGGACTGCAAACGAGCATACCCGATCTGCACATGTGCAGAACACATCCTGCATCATTGCACGCAGTTCCCCCTGTTTGGGGGCGGGGAAGGGGTGCCCCCATTTTTTAGGAGTGCTGAGGCCAGTGCCTGTGTCACTAAATGCAGATTTACTGGCTTCGGATATGAATGTGATTGTATGAATGTAACCTGAGGGTTATGAATGTAACCTGAGGGTTACTCAGTGCCTGTGTCACTAAATGCAGATTTACTGGCTTCGACTATGAATGTGATGGCTATGAATGTTACCTGAGGGTTACTCAGATGGCCGATGTTCTCACAAGCGATCTGATGCTGCATTCTCGGAAACAGCAGTGGATCACACAAGCATGTAGGAGGCATCTATTAACACAAGATACCTCCTGCAGCATTAACATATTTACACCAAAGACGCAGCTGCTGTGTATACCATATACCGCATTCATCTCTATATCAGACCCACAGATCGATATTTTAATATATATATATATATATATATATATATATATATAGTGGTGAGAGGGATTGTCTATCACCTGATTTACCCATATTCTGGTGAAACCTGCGCTTTCTACATTAGCAGTGGAGGTGTGGAATTCCAGGCTTTTACATTTACACAGACCCAGCTGGAATAATCACTGGAGCACGGGAAGGGTTTAAAACTCCTACACACCTGATGCTCCTTGCTCCTGATGCCGGACAAACTGGCCAGGTGATAGGCTGGGGGTGGTGGTTAGCATTAGGGTGCCAGGACCTGGAGGGTACTTCTTATGTTGTTTGCTTATTTTCTGTTATGTGCCTGTGTGTGTCCAGGCCTATGCTCATGTATGCTAAGGTGCAGTGTCTGCTACCATTAAAAGGGCAATGCTTTACCAAGTACCTGCCTGTCTGGAGTCCTCATTTCAACACGCTGTGTTACTATATATATATATATATATATATATATATATATATATATATATAGTCAGGTGCATAAATATTGGGACATTGACAGAATTTTTATATTTTGGATTCTATTCACCACCAAAATGGCTTTGAAATGAAACAAACAAGATGTGCTTCAACTGCAGACTTTCAGATTTAATTTGAGGGTAATTACATCCAAATCAGGTGAACGGTGTAGGAATTACAACGGTTTCTATATGTGCCTCCCACTTTTTAAGGGGCCAAAAGTAATGGGACTATCAACTCAAAAGCTATTTCATGGACAGGTGTGGGCTATTCCCTCAATACGAGATCCAAAGAGCTGTCACTATCAGTGAAGCAAGCCATCATTAGGCTGAAAAATCAAAACAAACCCATCAGAGAGGTAGCAAAAACATTAGGTGTGGCCAAATCAACTGTTTGGAACATTTTTAAATAGAAAGAATGCACCGGAGAGCTCAGCAACACCAAAAGACCCGGAAGACCACGGAAAACAACTGTGGTGGATGACAGAAGAATTATTTCCCTGGTGAAGAAAAACCCCTTCACAACAGTTGGCCAAATCAAGAACACTCTCCAGGAGGTAGGTGTATATGTGTCAAAGTCAACAAACAAGAGAAGACTTCACAAGAGTGAATATAGATGGTTCACCACAAGATGTAAACCATCGGTGAGCCACAAAAACAGGAAGACCAGATTAGAGTTTGCCAAATAACATCTAAAAAAGCCATTACAGTTCTGGAACAACATCCTATGGACGGATGAGACAAAGATCAACTTGTACCAGAGTGATGGGAAGAGAAGAGTATGGAGAAGGAAAAAGAACTGCTCATGATCCAAAACATACCACCTTATCAGTGAAGCATGGTGGTGGTAGTGTCATGGCGTGGGCATGTATGGCTGCCAATGGAACTGGTTCCCTTGTATTTATTGATGATGTGACTGCTGACAAAAGCAGCAGAATGAATTCTGAAGTGTTTCGGGCAATATTATATGCTCATATTCAGTCAAATGCTTCAGAACTCATTGGACGGCGCTTCACAGTGCAGATGGACAATGACCCGAAAGCATACTGCAAAAGCAACCAAAGAGTTTTTTAAGGCTAAAAAGTGGAATGTTATACAATGGCCAAGTCAATCCCCTGACCTGAATCCGATTGAGCATGCATTTCACTTGATGAAGACAAAACTGAAGGGAAAATGCCCCAAGAACAAGCAGGAACTGAAGACATTTGCAGTAGAGGCCTGGCAGAGCATCACCAGGGATGAAACCCAGCGTCTGGTGATGTCTATGCGTTCCAGACTTCAGGCTGTAATTGCCTGCAAAGGATTTGCAACAAAGTATTAAAAAGTGAAAGTTAGATTTAGGATTGTTTAGATTGTCCCATTACTTTTGGCCCCTTAAAAAGTGGGAGGCACATATAGAAACCGTTGTAATTCCTACACCGTTCACCTGATTTGGATGTAATTTCCCTCAAATTAAATCTGAAAGTCTGCAGTTTAAAGCACATCTTGTTTGTTTCATTTCAAAGCCATTGTGGTGGTGAATAGAGGCCAAAATATGAAAATTCTGTCAATGTCCCAATATTTATGCACCTGACTGTATAATCCAATATACGAATACCGACACACTCCACTGTACTAACTCAATACATGCCCTGGTGCCCTCCAGAGAGCAAAACAATCATTCCACCAATGTTACAATATAAGGAAAAAACAGCGGCTCTCACGGTTGTTGAGAGGATGCAAATACAGAAAACTGTGTCTAGGTCAGTTGTCATATATATATATATATATATATATATATATATATATATATATATTTTAAGAGAAGGTCTGTTGCTACATATGCCTATATGTGTGACTGTTATAAAGCCTGCATGGGTAGGGACACTCTTCTCAGGTGTTGCTCTTACCCTGGAGAGCTAGCCTGACGCAATGGGAGTTGTATCACTCCAAATGCACATTGCACCACACCGCAAACTGAAAGGGGGTTACAGACAGACAGACATAGAGAAATATTTAATTGCATGATAAAACAAAGGTGCTCAATAAACAGCATAATGCAAGGAACTGTCATTAACAAAGACATGATTAATCCTGTGCAAGTGTTACATTCAGCTCAAGATTGAAGGGCTTAGAAAATTAGGCAGAAGTGTATATATTATGGCATCATTTAAAATTGCTTAATGGCATTTAGTACATGCACTTAATGTTTTTATTTGTACTGTACAGTATGTCTGATCTGCAGACAGCCAGTGTATCTGTATTTGTATGCATTTATGACTGTATTGTACAGGAAAACAGAGTTCCCTAGGCCTGTGGTTACCACACCTTCTTGAATTACATCAGCCTTGTGTATTATTCATTGTTTTGTGCTAAATGTAATTTTCCCTCTATAAATAAGATTATTTTCTCTTTGTACAGATGTGTCCTTGCTCATCTTGCTTAATTATGTCATTCAACGCGATATGCCTGGCGTGAATGAGCCGTCAGGTCCTGTGCAACTCTGCCAGCGTTGGGCATCTTTATTTTCTGTAAATACATCTAAGTGGTGATGTGACTAGGATGCACCAGGAGACTGCACTAATTAATCTGATATGTGACACTTGTATACTGTGTGCTACAGAGACTGTAAATGGAACTTGGTGTGGAAAAAAAGCTGTGACCACTACATCGTAGCACTTTGCATGCTGACTGAGAGACCTAGTCGCCACACAGATATACAAGTGTCACACAGATTAATCAGCATAGTTTTCTGGTGCGCCCTAGTAGTATCACATTGTGATTAAGATGCATTCTCGGCAAAAAAAGAAGCAAAAAAGTCTAACGGGACCAGGCGCATCAAGAAGGCCTGTTTGACACATCTGTATCTAACTGAATTAGACAATTTGTATGCATAACGATGTATTAAACATCTTTTTACTACATTATTTGTAATTGTGTACATACAACTAACGCTTGCATTTCATATACGCTTGGTAGTATCCAAAAAACATTAAAATAAGAAACCAAATAATAAGTTCTGCTAGCTGATAATGATGTACACATATCTAATCATTGTGCTCCTCCTCGTACAGTCGCTGGTTCTAGAACTGCTATAATGTAATGTGGAAGCGAATGCTATGGGCTGTTTTTAGGGACAGGGTTATAATTTGGGGGTTGTTTCCATAATAATCACTTAGAGTCGAAGGTTACAGTAATTTTATGGTTAGGGCTTGCTAAGTGCTACAAAATCCAAGATGATTTGATATAAAACAGATGTGATTTACAAATGACATGCAGCTACTTTCTATAGTCCAGCTGCAGTCTCCTGAGGGGTGTAAATGTCTCTCATGTTCACAAGCTACACGCACGAAGGTCTTTTATGTGTAACACCTCCTTCGGAGTCAGGGTATGGTCACGCCCAGGAATCGGTATGATTTACCGCCGGACCCCTGGCCGGCGATTCAAATCCCGACAGCGGCTGCCCGACAAGGATGAAAATCTCGATTGCCCATAGGTAAGTATTCGCTAACCTAATTCTACCCCCTAACCCTCCCTTAGGGGAGCCTAACCCTAACCTTCCCCCCCAGTGCCTAACCCTAATCCCCTCTCTAAGTACCTAAACCTAACCCCCCCCTTCTCCGCTGCCTACACCTAAGTCCCCCGGGGAGGTTCCTAACCCTAAGTCCCCTCCGGGGGTGCCTAACCCTTCCTCCCCCTAGCCTAACCCCAACCTCCCAGGGGGTGCCTAACCCTAAGTCCCCCCCGGGAGCCCTAAACCTAACTCCCCCCTCAGCGGCTGTGCGCTCGGCGCCCGGCATCACTTCAATCGGGATGCCGGGCCCCGGTCTCCCTGCGTCGGTAAAATGACAGGCGTCTAGATTTAGACGCCTGTCATTTAACCCTCGCTGGGATTAAGCAGTCGGGAAGCCGGCGGACGGGATTAGGTCCGCCGGCTTCCCGGCTGCATACCCACGCCCATTAGGAACACTAGAGTCATCAGCGGGGCGTTGTCTAACTTACAGTTGGAGGCCGTTAGAGCCACTATGACCAGTAAGTGACAGGTGGGCAGGTGGGAGTAGTAATCATCTCAGAGCTGGGGAGCTGAGAGAGAGCACCTGCACTCCCCGACGAGGGAGCACACTGGGGCCACTATGCCCATCCGATGCCCAGGAGAGAGATAAGATAAAAAGAGTCATGAGAGGCCCCATAGAGGGAGAGAAAGAAAAGAAAAACAGGAATAGAGCCAAGTGGAAGACAGAGGGTAACAATGCCCTTATCTAAAGAGCCCCAGCAGCCTTTAAAGGGAGTCTCTGTAAAGCTACATTGTGGCTACAGAAGATTGTAAGAGGCACTTGTACAGTATATTGTCTGCAGAGGAGCAAAGAGAGACGAGTGTGAAAGAACCCCTATGAATAGAAACACCACTTGTGTTGGGTAAAAGTGCAGCTAAAGGGGGAGATTGATCAAATCTTGGAGAGAGAAAAAAATGGAGAGAGATAAATTACCAACCAATCAGCTTGTGTCATCTTTACAGCATAGCTTGTAAATGACAATTAGAAGCTGATTTGTTAGTACTTTATCTCACTCTAAGCTTTGATAAATCTCCCCCAAAGTGAGAGTAGAGAGAATGAGCTGATGATGTTCAGCTGTCATATGTGCCATTTAATGTCATGTGGAAAATTATTTTATAGTGGTTACCTAAGAACAGTGCATGAGGAGTGGAGTTATTTGTACACTGCAACCAAAGCCACGTGCTGGAGTGGAGGCATTGCAATATAAATAAAGTTCAAATGTTTGAAACAAAAAGATAGTTTGGCGCCCAACTTATGTGATCTATTGTGCTGCACTACATCATAGTACACCTGTACAAACACCTGTGTCTATATCTTAATTACTTTGCTATAAATCCTGAATAAGCAGGGAGGGGCCGCATGTACACTTACCCATCAGGAGAGGTGCACTACATACACAGGCACCACACAGCACGTGTACAGTGACAGGGGGTTCCATATGTGTCCACATACATCTATCCACCGTGCACTACAAGTCGCGTTACACATAACGCGTGAGTGTCGTGCGACTCAGTAGTGCCAAGCAGAGGAGTAGCGTGGAACCATGGTGCCCGGAGAAAGTACATGTTGTAGCGCCCCCTCCCTGTACTCAACTGTGCCAGTGGGGTATGGCCAGCCTGCGGGGGGAATACTGAAATGAAGAGAAAAACAGCAAACAGTGGCAGTATCACGCTGGGCACTGAGGTCTCATTGGGGGAATAGAATGCTTTGGTGAAACACTATCTGACAGTAAGTGGTAGCTGCTTTGTCACTGCTTTATATATGTATAGCACCTAGGATCTGACTTTTATCTCATTTGAGTCATTGTTATTAGTCAATAGAGGAGATTGTATTATATATTCTGATCATTTCACTTAAATTGACAGAGTACATGTGCTAGAGTGGATTCACCAGGGTGCACAGCTTATTACTGCAATTACTGCCCCAATCAGCTATCACTGGAGTGGGGACACCTATGGGAAGCTCTATTCTCAGCTATGCTACTACTAAGCAAATATACAGTACATTGCACCTGTATTAATGTGAGTACTACTAATCATGTTCTGTCTACCACCATTATTTCAGGTCTCCTAATAAAGTATTTTTTTAAAGACCTTTCAAATAACACTTTGTGGTCATACCTAGGAACACCTCATTACTTTATATAGCAAAGCAGTGACGTTTTTTTAAAACTCATCCCTGCCAATAAGAAAAGGAGAGGAGAGAGGTAGTGACAGCAGCCAATAAGAAAGGAGCGGGGAGGGGCAAAGAGTTGATCAGAGAGGGGTGGTGACAGAAGCCAAAAAGAAAGGAGTGGACAGGGGTAAAGAGCTGATCCCATGGTAGATAGGGGAGGGAATAAAAGATGTGAGAAGTGAATGTAATCAATCTGACAGGAAAGGGGAGGTGACAGAAAATGATCACAGAGGAAGGAGGGGAGGCAATCTGGGCAGCTTGGGGGAGCATGAAATGTAGAAACGGATCTCAGATCTGTAACTTATTTAGGATATAGAGCAAACAAACCGAGATAAAACTAACAGAAGGGCCGTCATACTGTGCAGCGCCCCATGAGTTCCGGAAACCTGAATGGCACCCTCTGTCCAGTTTGGTGCCCCGAGCTCATGCTCCACTGGAACCACCCTCGCTACTCCCCTGGCGCCAAGCATCTTTTTTGTCTGAATAAGATGAATTTTAAAGAAAAAAGTTGCTCAAAAAGATGCTCGGTGCCACAGCATGGTGCGACTAGGGGGGCTGTTTAACGCACAAGGAGGCTAGATGTACAGTATGTGGACACATATGTAACATTGGTATTGTACTGGAAATACCAGGATGCTACAAAATAGATAGAGAACTAGATAAATGATCCTCACCATAGTATAGGAAAGGGTGTTTCTTTATTCTTGTTTGGAATATAAAGATCACGTTGAACATTAAAGTTTGGTGTAGACAGTCATGTGTTGGGTCTATGTACTGAGAACTGTGACTTGTAGGTCTGTGTACTGCTCACTGCCTACCCTTAATAACAGCCATTACACTGCTAGTCTCTTTATATGTGTTACTGAAATTTACTCAATTCAAAAGGGATCACTTAGGGTCTGATTCATTACGTTCCGATGCAATAGTGATTACGTATGCAGTCTTACTGTGATAGTATGCCAATCCATTGCGATCACAATGCCATACACAGCACTACATATGGACGCCCACTTTACCTTACACACATCCGTAGTATTTAGCAAGACTGCAAAACCATCGGTACAATCGAGTACCATCGCAATCTCACACACACTTGCACAAGCCCTGACCTTACTCTGAAATTGCTAACTTCCACGCACGCTATCAGGCCTCAGGCTGTGTAGTGCATCGCAGTGGATAATTTATGCACGCCCCTGTAACGGCGATCAAATACACTGGCATGCCTGCATTTCCCCGACCCCCACCCCCCATTAACCACGCAAAAATGGTACTTCCTGACAATCACTCTGCATTGGGTCTGCAGTTGCTGCGATCGCAGTCCCAATTGCAATGGCTAGTTCGCGCACTGCGATGAATACACATGCGCAGTACGCCACAATCGGCCGATTACATGCGTATTAGTAACTGTGTTCTTTGCTGAATCAGGCCTTTAGTACCTATGGAATACATTGGATAGAATGAGTGTTAGACAGGGACCTATACACTTGATGTCATAGCAGCATAGCAAGAAACCCATATAAAATGTATAAATACATACATGGATTACCCTTGAATGAAACCAGTAATGTAAATAATATGACATAATGGGTTGCAGATTAACATGGTGTGAAATAAACATTTCCTTTATGTGTGCCTGGTGTCATGTCACTGATAGTCTCTGGCTAATACATTGTTCAAGTGTAACATTATTGGTAATGTGGCTGTTACACTGCTGGGCTATCTTCTTTATAGCTAATAAACAGTTAAACAAATTCCCAGTACTATTATATCGCCAGTTACTGAGATCCTAAAAACATAAAATAAGCCATCAGTGAGGCCATAATCTAGCAGTTTTCATTTGCCTTGTGTTAATAATAGTGTGTGATATTTTCCTGATTACTCTGATTGTGCCCTAAAGTGCTATCATAATATCAGCCTGAAATTGTGCCCATCATAGAGAATGGTAAAGGGTTTAAATTAGATTAACTAATGGGTCTAAATCATTTCTTGGCATTCATTTTACCCAAGTCATATCACTTTGAAGAAAGTAACAGTTGTATGAAGACCATTTATTCTTCTTCTTCTCATTAGTAGTAGTATTATTATGATGAGATTTTTATTATTATTATTATTATTATTATTATCATCATTATTATTAGCAATATATGAACCAAATCTTTATTTTTCAGTTTGTCTGGTTTATATTGCCAGTGATAGTGTACTGCCTGTGCTTACTGAAGGAAGAGACAAGCAAGATAGATAGATTGTAGTTGGAATATCTTATATCAAAAAAAGAAACAAAACAAGAAGAAATGGAAAAATATATAGGGCGGGACTTATCAATTCTCGGAGAGAGATAAAGTGGAGAGAAATGAATTACCAACCAATCAGCTCCTAACTGTCACTTTACAGGCTGTGCTAAAGAAATGACAGAAGTAATTTATCTCTCTCCATTTTATCTCTGTCCAAGATTTGATACATCTCCCCCATAGTTTCCAGTTCCACTTCTTTATAAGATGCTAAGTACTGTACAACAATAAAGTCAGTTATATATGGTTGATAATACTGTACCAAAATACAAATTGGACAGGAATTTGATTATAAATAATTTATCAATGACTTCTTTACTTGGGCCCGATTCAAAATTACATGCAAGTTGGCAGCATTCCATGCTCGGAAATAAATGTGTATCTTCACTTGTATTCAGATGGAGGGGCGCCGAGTGAAGGGAGGAGCGGGTACTAATTACCTGGGCTTGTTAGAGGGCCCGGCGAGGACCTCGGACGATGTTGCTCCCCCCCTTATCTGTCAGCAGCCCAGCACACGCTGCTGTTTGCCTGGCTGCAGTGGGAGCAGGGAGACTGCTCGTTGCTACTGAGCAGCAGCAGTCTCCTCTCTGCCTGTGAGTGATCACACTGATCATACCCCCACTGGATTTGCGCTGGGCTGAGGGGCTCACAGCGTCCCCTCCCCAGTCTGCAGCAATTTTTGTTTTACATTGTCATGCCTCCCGTGCTCTCATCAGTTATTGGGCCCCGTGCCGGTTCTTGGCGGGCATGTTCAGATGAAATGAACTGCTAGCGGCTTCTCCTGCAGAGCTCCGTGTGGGGCATGACATTACTTCACTAGTCAATGTTTTAAGGACCTCCTAACCATTAGCACCTTAGGCAGCTGCCTAGATTTGCCACATGATAACATGATAGTACCAGCCCTACATGTATAGCATCACAAAAATCCATTCAAGCTGGTAAAAACTGATTAAAATTAGTTTATATTTGTTCTGTCGAATAAAAAGCAGGTCAGATTATGACCTCCACTACTGTGTGTGAAGTCATCAGTCAACTTGGAAATGACAAGTCCAGGGGCCTGATTCAGAGCCGGACGCTATTTGCGGTCGTTCGTCCAGAAAATAGGGGTGGCTATTCAAATGAACTGTTCGCTCTTTGCGGTCTGTTCACGCCTCTATGTCTGAATGAGCGAACAAAACTTGCGGTCGTTTTTTTTAAAAATACGCCCCCTGGCCGCTCGCATCCTACGTCATGTCCGCTATTTGTTAGATTAATCGAGTACATCGACCAGCGTATGAACTGCTCGCTATTCTTGTGGTTGGTTTTTGCTACCACAATCTTGCGAGTAGTTCTGGCTATAAAATAACCCAGTGACGTGGTCAATGACGCTGCTGTATTAATTATGCACACCCTTAAAACGCCCGTTTTGACCTTTAAGCACGCCTGCGTTCGGATCTCCACTACCCTTTTTCAAGCACCTTCCCCTGTTACCACCCACATACGCCTCATTCTGTCACTCAAAATAGCAGGCATTCACTATTTAGCGAACAAACGATTTTCGGCCGCACTGACTGGTTCGCGCATGCGTATTACGATCCGTACGCATGCGCAGTTGGGCAAACATCACTCGGAGCAAACGAGCGTCCGCTTACGAGCGGCTCTGAATCAGGCCCCATGTGTGGTCAGCTTTCCATTGCTTTCATGTCATTACAGCACCTGAATGACCTTCTGAGCTGGACAAGTTGATCCAATCACATTGAAATGTGTGTGACAAACAAAAAAGAGAAAATCAATGCGTGATATAGTGGCACATTTGTTCATTTTGACCAGAACGCTCTCTCCTCATGTTTGAGTGGGTTTCCACCGGGTACTCTGGCTTCCTACCAAAGTCCAAAAACATACTGGCAAGTTATTTCAGTGTGTGTATTAGACTGATGTAAGCTATATAACATTCTGGGGAAGATGTACTAAGCCTTGCAGAGTGATACCAACCAATCAGCTCCTAATGGTCAGTTTACAGTCTGTGTTTAAAAAAATAATAGTCAGGAGCTGATTGGTTGGCACTTTATCTCTATCCACTGTATTTCTCTTCGAGGATTAGTACATCTACCTCAGTCTGTGAAATAAAACAGTAAAAATGTATCCTTTGTATAATCTACCCAAACTAGATAACAGTACTCTTAGTAAAACTATGTTTATATGTAAATATATACTTTAGTAGATAGTGTTTTAACATACAAATGCATTCAATGAGAGAGTTAAGTAAAATATTTGAGGGGCGATGTATCAAGCCTTGGAGAGAGATAAAGTGGAGAGAGATAAATTACCAACCAATCAGCTTCTATCTGTCATTTTACAGGCTATGTTTTGAAAAATGACAATTAGGAGCTGATTGGTTGGTACATTATCTCTCTCCAAGATTTGATACAGCTCCCTGTTGGACACTTACCGGTACAGACACTTCATGGTTATTCTTCAACTTGCCCAAAATGGTATAGCCATCTACGCTAATTTTCCCTCTTGGAACCAGCTGGAATGAGTCCACTTTGATGCAGTCAATGTAAAGAGTGAGTCTGGACTTTTGCACACTGAAGAGAACTTTGTGGAACTTGGTGTCGAACAGGAAGGGCAGGTGTTTAAAGCTGACGGTATTCAATTTCCCATCTGCTCCTTTGTAAGAGAACTCAAGAGCTTTTTTATTGCCATTGAAGTTAATGGCAGCTTGTTGCTTTCCTTCTGAGTCTACAATTTGCCAGATACTCCAGTATTTGTTCTTTGTGCTGTCTTTCATCCGGAAGGTAAACATAAAGGAATATTCTTCTGGTAGCCCACTGCTATAGATGTGCCTGGAGGAAGCAATACATCATACCAGTTGTTAGACAATATATTAATCCAAACATGAAACATATGAGTATTTAAGAAAGGGTGAGTTATCATGGTATAGAGAAGTCTGTAAAAGGGGAATTTAATTAGCTGCAGGACTTCAATTACTGTCTGCCATAAGACGGTTTTCTGCTCACACTTTAGGATGGTGCACACAGAAATCTGCATTAAGTGCACCCTCTGAGCTTACCATGGGCTTACTGCACCCAGTAACTGCATAGCATTTACCCAGAAACTATGCCTTACCGTGGATTAGCTGCTGTGCTTAATGCAGGATATGGGGCTTACTAAGGTATATAATTGAATAGCTCCAGGCACTTAACCCAGGAGCTAAAAGCCCACGACAAGTCCTGCGACTAATTCAATTCTTCCCTTAATGTTTTATTATTTGAATTTATCTATACCAATGTCACTTAACAACTTTCCTAGACCAAAAGCAAAAATGTTCAAAGACACGAAATCCTAGTAGATGATGGATTAATAAAGTCTTATGATTTATTTGTAAAGAAAAAAAAGTAAGAGTTTCTTAATGGTTGATTAGACATGGACAGAATATTTGGTTGATACAGAGATTTTATGGAAATCAAGTTTTTATATTTAAAAAATGTCAGCTATGATAAAGTGTTTCACCTGTAGTACACCTGGAAGATACCTGTAAATGCCAAGAAAATGATGGTCATATGCTTTACTGACCAGGTGATAGGTGTGGCATTGGTCAAGGAGATGTTCTAAATATACTGATTCAGCCTGCATTCTCAATGTTCTGATTCAGCGTGCATTCTAAATGTACTGATTCAGCGTGCATTCTAAATGTACTGATTCAGCGTGCATTCTAAATGTACTGATTCAGCGTGCATTCTAAATGTACTGATTCAGCGTGCATTCTAAATGTACTGATTCAGTGTGCATTCTAAATGTACTGATTCAGTGTGCATTCTAAATGTTCTGATTCAGCGTGCATTCTAAATGTTCTGATTCAGCGTGCATTCTAAATATACTGATTCAGCATGCATTCTAAATGTTCTGATTCAGTGTGCATTCTAAATATACTGATTCAGCGTGCATTCTAAATGTCCAATTCAGTGTGCATTCTAAATATACTGATTCAGCATGCATTCTAAATATTATGATTCAGCGTGCATTCTAAATATACTGATTCAGCATGCATTCTAAATGTACTGATTCAGCGTGCATTCTAAATATACTGAATCAGCGTGCATTCTAAATGTTCTGATTCCGCGTGCATGCTAAATGTTCTGATTCAGCGTGCTCTACTGATCGCAGATCACATGCTCTGGAATCTGCGCATATGGCTGATGGAGATTTCCTGACACATTTTGAGCATCTGCAATGGCCAGCTTGCGTGACCCCATGGTCACTCATCCGGCTGATGGGATCGCAGATGATATGAATAGGTGTCCTTGGAAGCAGCTCAGATCAGTAATGCATGCAGGAGGCGTGACGCCTCCTGCTGCATTACCATATTATAACTATCGCAGCTGCTATCATGTTAGCAGCTGCTATAGCATATCCGTCCTCTACTGAATCACTCCCTATGTACAGAGCTCTAGTTTCTCCATTTGCTAATGAATAACATGGAGGTAAAGGAGAACATGTATCAAACCCTCGAGAGAGATAAAGTGGAGAAGTTTCCCATAGCAACCAATCATTTAGCTATCATTTATCTAGCACAATCTATAAAATGAAATAAGCTGGTTGGTTGCTATGGGCAACTTTTCTACTTTATCTGTCTCTCAAAAAAAAAAAAAACAAGTAACCTTACACCTTGGTACGACCATGTTGCCCTACAGGTGGGGCAGATGTAAAATGTGCAAATATTTAGATGTGAGAGAGGTCTGTCTACACTCTAATCTAAAGTGCAGTGTAAAAAAAAAACATTTTCACCATTCTTGGGCTACATGCCAGTATTTATATTTGCAGTGCAATAAATGCATTTGCAATCCTGACATTGCCGCATGGCTTGTACCAGATACAGTTACCTGCTTCTTTTGATTTGTTCTGTCCTCAGAATCAGCCTCAGTATGTAATATTGCTGGTTTCTAGACCCCTCCAGACTACACTCTATCTTTCATTGTATGCACTCTGTTGGTTACTGGTGGCCAAAATGGTTGCTTTAGATACATAAGATATGCGCTTCTTGGTTAATATATAACTCCCAGACTCACTCAAATTCTATTTACTGCACCTTTTATTTCAAGATACTGTACCTTGAAATATGCCAATAAAATGATAAGATACATTTGCCCAGCTGATATTTGTCCCAGTGTTTCCAATAAAAGTGTCATATACCTCCTGGCATCCCTTTAACTAGCAAAATATGATCTGGTCATACTGTGGAGTATATGACAAGCATATTGCAAGGTCAGAGAAGATATTTACTATAACTTGAAACCCATGGTTAGAACATTTCAAAGCATCTACACCAGCTCCAAACTTCTTGATAACCCTATTAGCCCATTTGATATCACTCATCTCCCTCCTTCCCCAGATAAGATCTTTTTTTCATCACTGGGGAATACAGTTTTAATAAGTTCCTCTGGCTCCCATTTACCTTTGCTCTTTCTCCTTATTCCCCTACTCTTTTTCCTATTCACTATTTTAGATCAAGTAACTGATGGTATTAGTTATATATTATAGAAAAAGCAAATGATTCATACTCAACATTTCATTCTAGTTAATGTAAAACTTAATATACAATATGTATTTAATATAATTCATTATTTATTCTATTTACAAATTTCAGGTTATTATGCAAACAAAGCTTTTTTTTGTTCTGTATTCACAAACTCTTCTATTGTTCTTATGTTGAGTTTTGCTCTGTATCAACAAGAACTGCTGTACCAAATATAACTGAATAAAAGGTATCATTTTTTTATTTAAAAGTGACTTATAGTACGGTAAAGTATTACTTATGTAAGGCTAAAATAGTAAATCACCTCCTTGTTTGATTAAGTATTTTAATCACAATAGTGCCTACCTGGAATCTCTTTTGCTTTATGTTTCTAGATGTATTAAAAAAATTATATGCACATAATTTGCACCTAAACCTACTGTATGTTGTATTTAAAAAACATATTTAATCATAATTCCCATCAATTTAAATGTAGTTATCCAGACATCATAAAGTATGTCAGATAAAATATAACACTTCATATGTGTCAACAATGTAATTAAATTTAAATATAGGAACTGTACCTCACAGTCTACAAAGAACTACATGCATAATTGCATATAATCACACATTCAAACAACATATTGTTTTAAACAATATCCTTTCAAATCAACTCTAATTCAGTTGTCAGAATGCAGAATGACTGTAAAATAAAACATTGCAAATAATAATAGAAAATATGTTTTGGTATAATAATTTAAGTGATTTGGCCTATGTACAGTATGTTTATTATTTGATAGGATTTAGAATTACTTTCAGCACCACAGCATGAGAACAGCACCTGCACATCACCCTAAATATCACTAGGGGGAGCTAGTTCCTCATATTTTAAATATCAATTATAAAGTGAAACATGCCAGAATGAGAATAGTTCCTTATTTTACTTTGTGCCAGAACAATTTACACTTATCAACATGGCTGTATCATAATACAGAGAAATCCATATGTAACCTTTTATTTTCCATACCATGCTATATTACTTCACTTCTTTTCTATCTACATAATTACTTTAAAAAGGTACAGTAATTAAAGTACTCTGGATAAACAGGATACCATCTAATTAAACTGCAACTATAAACCTCAATACTAATGAGCTACCACAAAGCTAAACCTATCATCCATTCCTCAACATAATTGGTAAAACTCACATTATTTTACTGTGATATTTTATTCTATCAAGAGCTATTCTTGTATATTACAGTGGAACTCATCTCATACAGTTGAAAAAATATAATAACATTTGATTACATACCAGATTAATGAGAGCTTTAAACATTGGGTCATTTGGAAGTTACTAAGCACACAGCAGAAAAATGTATTTAATATGTATACATACCGGGTCAAAATCCGGAAGTCAACATTTGTTCCCAACTGATATGCTACTTGGTACGGAGATGTGCCCACAACAGTCTGTATAGCCCCAACAGATGCAGCTTTATCTATCTGGAACTTGGAAATCAGATCAAAGCCTAGAGCAAGAAGTCAGAAAATAATGCCCGCAGTGATTTCATGACCACCCATGCAAATTTAGAACATATATTACATCTAGTGTGCTGTTAAGGATGACAGGATGTAAAGCTTGTAATAAATATGTATATATATATATATATATATATATATATATATATATGTGTGTATATATATAATTTGACAAAGTAGCTAAATAATAGGAATATTTTCAAGTGAAAAAGATTACACACAAAAATTACACATGACATAAAAAATAATCATTTAGGACATAATCTAGGCTAAACATAGCAGTATTTCAGGAGAAAACCTTAGAAAACGTTATTTAAGTTGGGTTTAAAATGCCAGGAGGTTGGACTTTAATGCAATGTTGACATATTTCTCAGTCTATTCTCGATATTGTTTAACTTAAGTGTGCAGAGGAATCTCCTGTGAGCAGTAGTAGGCGTGATCTGTATTAGACACTGGGGAGACCATCTAGGTGCACTGGTACATAATACTTGTGAGCTTCACAGATTAGGCCCTGAGCTAGCACATAATTAGATGGCCCATACAATAAATAAGCAGTTTAATGTTGCAGATGGACTTTGTATTTGTCTTGTTGAGTTGCACTTTACCTGGCAGGTCATCCTGTCCCTCATTAATGGGTGGGCATTTGTGCTGAATACTGTTGAATTTTAAATTGAAAGGGAATCCTAAAAAGAAACATAATTTATATATTAACACCATAGACAGACCATATAGACAGAACAGATATCTGAGTTACTGTGTAGCAATGAGGTGCGAATATAAAAGTCGGTAATAGAAAATATGCAGTTTCCAAAGGAAATTATGCCCAATGTTGTATGCTACGTATAGCAAAATGTGATAATGTATGATATTGTTTTATATAACACACATACACAGGCATATACTTTTCTTCTTTCAAATTACATTAAAGCTTTCCAATATAAATATAATACTAGTCTATTGATATAATGTAATTGTTTATTCACAATACATATTGTGCTGTAGTGTCATTGATTCCACCATGTGCTATCGATTAGGCTGTCTCAAATTAGAACAAGCCTCAGTGTGTATAAAGCATCTAAAGTAATCACAGTGTAACCACATCCATTACAGGGGGAGTATTAAGCAGAGTATATAATTGGTGAGGTCCATCATCCAGTAAGTATCTCCCTCATTACTGAGAGGAATGTATATGGGGACTGCAACATTAGTGCAGGCAGGCTGTGGTTTACTGACATTTACAAGAAGCAGAGAGGGGAGATCAAATAAGCGACCACCATAATGTAAACACTCAGCGGTCTGCCTTTCTGAAAGCAGCTGCTGTGAGCAGGAAAAATAAACATTTTTCTTTACAAATGCATTTAATGTGACCCAGAAACATTTTGGAAAATATTACTCAGGTCTGGTTTGTGAGTAAAGGGGCTGCGATGTGGGCTCTGAACAGAGCACCCACTCTAAACAGAGGGCTCTTTTTACCTATTGGCCCAGGCTGCACAGTCCTTTCCTTTAAACAACATTTGCAGTGCAAAAACACCTTTCAGTCCCAATGTAACTTGTACTGTATCTGCAATTATAGCTATTTGGCTGCTATCCAACCGCTAAGGATCAAAGGGCAATTCATGCCAACATTACCCAGCTCCACCCTGTAGGAACCAGAAGATGCCTTGTGCCTGAAAAGCTAAAATGTAAGAAAGCTTAGAGCACAGACACTGAACAGACTGAGGAGGTACATTGCAATTCACAGCACACACAAGTGTACAGCTATGCCCATTTCTAGTACAAGTTTTAAACTCCTACTCTATGTATATTTGGTTATCTGTCTTTTTATCTATCTATCTATCTATCTATCTGACTATCTGTCCATTCATCTGTCTATTCATTGGTTCTCTCTATAATAATTCTCTTCTCCTTTCTCTATTTGCCTATCTTCACCCTTCTCTTGTGGTTTCAGTCTTATTCTCATGTCTAACAAACATGCACATCAAAGAAACATTAGAAAGATAGTATATATGCCACTTACTTGTGTAATGTTCTATTGTGGCAGACACCAGGATTCCCAGGAAGCTGAGCACATACAAAGCAAGTGGAAGATCCCTGTTAAAACAAAGTTTGTTTAGTGTAAAGTGAGATACGATCAGTACTACATGAATTGCAGATGAGCAGAACAAGTTCCCTGTATCCACACCACATCTTCTGTCCACTTTCTCACAGTGCAGGTGATGACAACTTAAGGCAATGTCCTGTGTTCCATTCACACACAATTGTTATTTGCTACAGTATACTACACTTCTTTACATGAGTTAAATCCATGTCCTTACCAGGTGCTCTTCATGGTTCCTTATTCATTGGTATTAGATCCCTTGTATCCCTAGGCACTAAGATTTTCACAGGAAATGTAATTATTTATAGGGTCTGTATAATAGTTTAGTATTTCTGCCACCAATGAGAAGTGGTCTGGATAACCTGAGACTCCACCTCTCCTGATATTTGCTTGTGTACAGTGTCCCAGTGTGTGGATGGGCTGCTACTGTAGGAGGCTCAGTGAGGGGTCTGACAAGTAGCTGCTGGGAAAAGTCACAGCATTAACAAGAGACCAGGGTAAAAGCACTGTGCTCAGGCGCTCCTCTTTATCTTATAACCCACTTATTCCCAGTGGTGCAGATTGTGGGTTACGATCAATCATGTATTAATGTGGTACAGTAAGAAACAGGCTTATACATAGCGAAGTACTAAAAAAAACTGCACATGAAAACAAGTTATTGTCACTCCTTGTGACACATACAGCTAGGTGTAAAGTATTTTGCAAATATGGTAATAATGACAGTAATGCTAAATAGATTTTCCTATATTAATGTGTTTCAATTAGCAAGCTGCCATGATTGCATTATTTATTAGAGTATTTGCCTGGAAAACAAACAAAAAGACAGCTGCAAAGTAGGAGGTTTTGGACATCCAAATGATGGCCAATTGTGTTTTCATCCTGGTAAGAATGTATCTTCTGAATAGGAATGCACTTTCATAACGGGATGATGGCTGTCCTCAGCTGGCTCGTTTTCAAAGTGCATTCTATATGCCCCACAAAATATATTGGTGCAGCACAGATGTGCCTGGATTTTCAGACCAGTACACAGCTAGAAGTGCACTCAGGTGTGCAAAAAAGTGCACTATGCAAACGTGTAATCGACACACACATGAAACGTCCATCTGCTTTTCTCTGCAGAATACAGTTGTTCCTCTCTCGCTCTCTCTCTCTCTCTCACACACACACACACACACACACACCATATGTATGTATATATATATTATATATATATATATATATATATATATATATATATATATATATATATATATATTAGGGGTGTGCACCGGCCACTTTTTGTGTTTTGGATCTGGATCTTTCTTCGTGTTTTGGATCTGGATTGGTTTTGCCAAAACCACCCTTCCGTGTTTTGGGTTCTGGGTTTTGTGTTTTGGATCTGTATTTTTTTGAAAAAAAGCATAAAAACAGCTAAAATCACAGAATTTGTAGGTTTTTCTGCTCCTATGCTATTATTAACCTCAATAACCTTAATTTCCACTCATTTCCAGTCTATTCTGAACACCTCACACCTCACAATAGTGTTTTTATGTCCAAAAGGTTGCACCGAGGTAGCTGGATGACTATGCTAAGCGACACGAGTGGACGGCACAAACACGTGACCCATCTAGGAGTGACACTGCAGTGGCAGACAGGATGGCAGTTAGAAAAACTAGGCCCCAAACTGTACATAATGCAAAGAAAAAAAAAGAGGTGCAAGATGGAATTGTCCTTGGGCCCTCCCACCCACCCTTATGTTGTATAAACAGGACATGCACACTTTAACAAATCAATCATTTCAGCGCCAGGGTCTGCCACACAACTGTGGCTGAAATGATTGGTTCGTTTGGGCCCCCACAAAACAAGCTGGCAATTAATGTGTCCCTGCACAAACTGGCTCTACGGAGGCAAGATGTCATCCTCATCCTCCTCATCCACCGATTCCTCACCCTCTTCAGTGTGTACATCCTCATCCTCACAAAGTATTAACTCGTCCCCACTTGAATCCACCACCACAGGTCCCTCTGTACCTTCTGGAGGCTGGTCTCCCTGGAAGAGCTGATAATTCATTTTGATGAACATCATCTTCTCCACATTCTGTGGAAGCAACCTCCTACGCCTTTCGCTGACAAGGTTCCCGGCTGCACTAAACACTCTTTCGGAGTACACACTGGAGGGGGGACAACTCAGGTAAAATAGAGCCAGTTTGTACAGTGGCCTCCAAATTGCCTCTTTTTCCTGCCAGTACAGGTATGGACTGTCTGACATGCCTACTTGGATGCTGTCACCGATGTAATCCTCCACCATTCTGTCAATGGTGACAGTATCATATGCAGTGACAGTAGACATGTCAGAAATTGTTGCCAGGTCCTTCAGTCCGGACCAGATGTCCAAACTTGGTCCTGCCTGCCCTGCATCACTGCCAGCGGGTTGCTTAGGATACCTAAGTTTTTTCCTGGCAGCCCCAGTTGCGGGAGAAAATGAAGAAGGAGCCGTTGACGTGTCACGTTCCGCTTCAGCTGACAGTGTGTTCACCAGCAGGTCTTTGCACCTCTGCAGGCTTGTGTCGTCCGGAAAGAGAGACACCACATAGGCTTTAAACCTAGGATCGAGCACGGTGGCCAAAATGTAGTGGTCTGATTTCAACAGATTGACCACCCTGGAATCCTGGCAAAGCGAATGAAGGGCTTCATCCACAAGTCCCACATGCCGAGCGGAATCGCTCCGTCTTAGCTCCTCCTTAGCTCCTCCTTCACTTTCTCCAGCTGCTTCTGCAAAAGCCTGATGAGGGGAATGACCTGACTCAAGCTGGCAGTGTCTGAACTGACTTCACGTGTGGCAAGTTCGAAGGGCTGGAGAACCTTGCACAACACGGAAATCATTCTCCACTGCGCTTGAGTCAGGTGCATACCCCCTCCTTTGCCTATGTCATAGGTGGATGTATAGGCTTGTATGGCCTTTTGCTGCTCCTCCATCCTCTGAAGCATATAGAGGGTTGAGTTCCACAGCGTCACAACATCTTGCTTCAGGTGATGGCGGGGCAGGTTCAAGAGTGTTTGCTGGCGCTCCAGTCTTCGGCACGCAGTCGCTGAATGGCGAAAGTGGGCAGAAATTTTTCGGGCCACCCAAAGCGTCTCCTGCACGCCCCTGTCGCTTTTCAGAAAATTCTGCACCACCAAGTTTATTGTGTGAGCAAAACATGGGACGTGCTGGAATTTGCCCAGATGTAATGCCCGCACAATATTGGTGGCATTGTCAGATATCACAAATCCCCAGGAGAGTCTAAGTGGGGTAAGCCACTGGGCGATGATTTCCCTCAGTTTCTCTAAGAGGTTGTCGGCGGTGTGCCTCTTACTGAAACCGGTGATACACAGCGTAGCCTGCCTTGTAACGAGCTGGCGTTTCTGAGATGCTGCTACTGGTGACGCTGCTGCTGTTGCTGCGTAAGGTGATACATCTACCCAGTGGGCTGTCACAGTCATATAGTCCTTAGTCTGCCCTGTTCCACTTGTCCGTGGTTAAGTGGACATTGTGTACAACGGCATTTTTCAGGACACTGAGGACACTTTTTCTGACGTTTCTGTACAGTCTCGGTATCGCCTGCCTAGTGAAGTGGAATCTAGACGGGATTTGGAACCGGGGACACACTACCTCCATCAATTGTCTAAATCCCACTGCACTAATGGCGGATACCGGACGCACGTCTAACACCAACATAGCAGTCAAGGCCTCAGTTATACGTTTTGCTTCAGGATGACTGCTGTCGTACTTCATCCTCCTCGCTAAGGACTGTTGGAGGGTCAATTGTTTAGTAAAAGTAATGGTGTTCCTACTTCCTCTCTGGGATGATGAATGACTCCCAGCAACAGCAACAGCAGCAGCGGCAGCAGTAGGCGTAGCAATGCAGGATCCTCCGGAGGAATCCCGGATAGGAGAGTCAGTCATGCCAGTGACATGGCCTGCAGGACTACTTCCGATCATGACTAAGGAGGAAATTGACGAGGAGGGAGTTGACGGTGTGGTTTGCAGGCGCTTGGATACAACAGGACAACGGGATTTAGGTGTCCCTGGACTGCTTACGGTCTTAGCCAAAGTTTCTGAACTTGACAGTAACTTTTTATGAACGCGCTGCAGGTGCCGTATAAGGGAGGATGTTCCTAGGTGGTTGACGTCCCTACCCCTACTTATTTCACCTTTACATATGGTACATATGGCAAGACAGTTGTTGTCCGGATTTGGATAGAAATATTGCCAGACCAAAGAGGTGGAATGTTTGGTCTTCTGCCCAGGCATGACCGTGATGGGCTTTTTCATCCCACGGACAACAACTGTCTCCCCCGGAGCCTGATTTAAACAAACCACATCACCATCAGAATCCTCCTCGCCAACTTCCTCCTCAGCGCCAGCTACACCAGTATCCTCATCCTGTTGTACTTCAACAGTGACATCTTCAATTTGCATATCAGCAAGTGGACTGTGGGTGCTCCTTTCAGCACTTGCAGGGGGCGTGCAAATGGTGGAAAGAGCCACCTCTTCCCGTCCAGTGCTGGGAAGGTCAGGCATCGCAACCACCACCACACTTGGACTCTCCTTGGGGATTTGTGATATCTTCTTAGAAAGCACACTTCTTCGCTGTGCTTTTGCCAGCTTAACTCATTTGATTTTTTTAGTGGGAGGAGGGCTTCCATCGTCATGTGAAGCTGAACCACTAGTCATGAACATACTAGGGATTGACCTTAGCCGTTCCTTGCCTCTCCGTGTCGTAAATAGCATATTGGCAAGTTTACGTTTCTCTTCAGCTGATTTAAATGTCTTTTTCAAGGTCATTTTCCTGAACTTTGCCTTTTGGGATTGTATGTGCCCTCTACTATGACATTGGGCATCGGCCTTGGTAGACGACGTTGATGGCATGTTATTGTCTATGTCATGACTAGTGGCAGCAGCTTCAGCACTAGGAGGAAGTGGTTCTTGATCTTTCTCTATTTTATTTTTATCGGAGAAAGTTTGGTCCTCCATTTATGTTATATCAATTTGATATATACGTGCGGCTAAACACAGAAAATAATTTTTTTTTTGGTTTGGACTGGAGTGTACTTTGGGGGTTACAGCACCCTTTAACGGTCAAGCCAGCTGGCCCTTTACTTATGACACAGGCGCACGCTTGTCACTACTTTGTTGATGCACCTGCGGCTACTGCGCACACAATTCACAAACACAGAAAATATATTATTTTTTTAGCACTTGGGGGGAGCACCCCTGATGGACAGTGCACCCCCTGGACAACACTACAGCACCCCTTTAGGACTGGGACACTGCACAGGACTTTGGAGTGGACACAGCCCCTATGGAGAACTGACTGCACAACACAGTCCAGCCAGCCCCAATGGACTTTGAAGTAGTGGACACAGCCCCTATTAACAACAGCAGCACAGCACAATACAGCCAGCCCCTATGGACTTTGAAGTAGTGGACAACAGCAGCACTACACTACACTACACTACACTACACAGCCCTAACTCCCACCCTCCCTCTTCACTGTCCACAGCCGAGTGAGAAAATGGCGCCGACGCGGGTACCTTATATAGGATCCAAAACCCGCGAGACTCGGAAGGCGGGATGATGACGTTTTGCCTCGATTTCAGATCCGAGTCAGGCGGGAAAAGTCGAGCCTGACTCGGATCGGACTCGGATCGGGGGAGCTCGGATTTCAGAAATCCGAACCCGCTCACCCCTAATATATATAATATATATATATATATATATATATATATATATATATATATATATAATCAGGGCCGAAACTAGGATATCTGTCACCCGGTGCAAGGCAACAATTTTGCGCCCCCTCCCTTTCTGTACCTGAAGTTTGTCCTTGCTCCTCCATGAGGCAGTGCACTACTCAGACGTCCCTGGTATAGTGACTTACATTATTCCACACACCATAATGCCAATTACACATTGTGCCACACACTGTAATGCCTATTACCATAGTGCCACTTACATATTTGCCCGACACCATTTTATACACCATAGTAAGGCTTCTAATTACTTTAAAATTACCTGCTCATTGTCAGGGGTTACATGCTCGTTGCCATGGGGTTTCATGCTTGTTGCCAGGGGGTTTCATGCTCATTGCCAGGGGGTTAATGCTCGTTGCCAGGGGGTTAATGCTCGTTGCCAGGGGGTTAATGCTCGTTGCCAGGGGGTTAATGCTCGTTGCCAGGGGGTTAATGCTCGTTGCCAGGGGGTTAATGCTCGTTGCCAGGGGTTACATACTCATTGCCATGAGGTTTATGCTCGTTGCCATGAGGTTTGTGCTTCTTGCCAGGGGGGTATATGCTCGTTGCCAGGGGGTTTATGCTCATTCCACATGGAATTTGCTGAAAACGGCCATCCAAAAATGGCCACCGCCAAGGAGGAGACAGACACTAGAGGGCCAGTAAGGACCTCTAGCATTTGTCTCCTCTTTGGCAGCGGCCATTTTTGGATGGCCGTTTTCTGAGTCTGCAGCCCCCAAGCCACCTCGAGTCAGCTTATTTCACCCCCTGCAATCCGGCACCCGGTGCAAGTGCGCCTCTAGCCCCCCCTAGTTGCGGCCCTGTATATATATATATATATATATATATATATACACACACACTCACAAAACATATCATTGATGATGGGGTGGCTACCCAATTGAGTAATTGAAACCAAGATACAACTGCTTGAATAAGGGGACATCCTTTTTATAGCTGTTAGTTACATTGCATGGAGTAAGCATACAAATGCACCTCTCCATCATGGCAGAACCTTGCATGCAGAGAACTAATGCATATATATGCAGAGTTGTTCACATCTTGTGGTATATTCATCCCCTATCCATAGGCATATGCTAGGCATACACTTTGAGACTAAAATGTCTGTCAGAACAACATACCAATTATCTGACATCCAATATACTTGTCATGCACTGTCATATTATGGCAACATTACTGGATGCTTTCAGCCTGTCAGGATAATTTAAATTGGAGCACCAATTATTGATCTTTCAGACATGCTGGGTGATTCTGCATGTCCGATATACAGATAATTACTGATTAGCTTTTTATTGGCTGATAAGGCTAATAATTGAACAGTGTATGCTCAGCATTAGTGTGATACTCAAGAAAAAAATGGAGAAATAATGCAACCAGAAACCTTAAATCAAATAATATATGACTGCCTGGTACAAAAAAAAAACAATATAAAACATAATAAAAAAACAATTACATATGAAACATAAAAAATAATATACTGTATAAAATAATAAACAAAGGAAACAATCTTAGTAAAATAACAATGGAATATTGAGTATATAACTCTAAAATGTCCTACTCATAATGGGTGTACAGAAGAACAAAAAAGAAATGAGAAAACTTCCAAGGTAAAGAAAGTATTATCCCCAATAAATACTTTGATACTCGTCATCATCATCATCAGGGCACCCTTGCAGCAGCCTATACTTGATGTAAATGATACACTAGGCACATATATGCTTTCGTCCAATTTTGCAAAGCCCGCAATTGCATTGACACACTCTCACCAACTTTATGTGTGCCAGAACTAAGAATGCACTGTCTGTTAAGCTGGGTACACATTATTAAAATGTGTATCCAGCAATCCGACGGGAAACTGGACATGCGACGGGCCAATATATTGGGTGGCCGGTACACATTAGACAATCCTGTGCCCGACATGTCGGCCCCTGCCGCATCCCGCTGCATGGGGTCATCAATTGCATCATCAGATTGAGCTGCATGTAGGATCGAAATAACAATGTGACTGACGACCAAACGGGAGCATGCATGGCCCAACATAATGGGTACACTTATCTAATGTGTACCCAGTTTTACAGTCAGCTATGCCACTTCTGTTGCAAGTGGTGGTGAGACTGAAATGCATGTGAATCAGCAACCCCTTTACTTGTGTACATTTGTGGTCTATTTACTAAGCCTTGGATGGAGATAAAGTGAACAGAGATAAAAGTACCAGCCAATCAGCTCCTAACTGTCATTTTTCAAACATAGCCTGTGAAATGGCAGTTAGTACTTTGGGGTCTATTTACTAAACCTTGGATGGAATAAAATGAACAGAGATAAAGTCCAAACCAATCAGCTCCTAACTGTCATGTCACAAACTGTGTTTGAAAAATGACAGTTAGGAGCTGATAGGTTGGGACTTTATCACCCCTATAAGTTCTAGCTCCCTATCATTTTGTGTTGCACATTGGAATTTTGGTGTAATATATAATATTTTATATTATGAGTTTTCATGTCAACATTCACCATGTCGACATCCATCATGTTGACACCGATGTAGTCGGCATTGTTGAAATGTCAACACTGTGCTTTTCATCTATTTCTATTAGCGGTGTGCACCGGCCACTTTTCGTGTTTTGTGTTTTGGTTTTGGATCTGGATCTTTCTTCGTGTTTTGGATCTGGATTGGTTTTGCCAAAACCACCCTTCCGTGTTTTGGGTTCTGGGTCTTGTGTTTTGGATCTGTATTTTTTTTTTCAAAAAGCATAAAAACAGCTAAAATCACAGAATGTGTGGGTTTTTCTGCTCCTATGCTATTATTAACCTCAATACCCTTCATTTCCACTAATTTCCAGTCTATTCTGAACACCTCACAATAGTGTTTTTATGTCCAAAAGGTTGCACCGAGGTAGCTGGATGACTATGCTAAGCGACACGAGTGGGCGGCACAAGCACGTGGCCCATCTAGGAGTGACACTGCAGTGGCAGACAGGATGGCAGTTTGAAAAACTAGGCCCCAAACAGTACATAATGCAAAGAAAAAAAAGAGGTGCAAGATGGAATTGTCCTTGGGCCCTCCCACCCACCCTTATGTTGTATAAACAGGACATGAACACTTTAGCAAACCAATCATTTCAGCGCTAGGGTCTGCCACACGACTGTGGCTGAAATGATTCGTTCATTTGGGCCCCCACAAAACAAGCTGGCAATTAATCTGTCCCTGCACAAACTGGCTCTACGGAGGCAAGATGTCGTCCTCATCCTCCTCATCCACCGATTCCTCACCCTCTTCAGTGTGTACATCCTCATCCTCACAGAGTATTAATTCGTCCCCGCTGGAATCCACCACCACAGGTCCCTCTGTACGTTCTGGAGGTTGGTCTTCCTGGAAGAGTTGATAATTCATTTTTATGAACATCATCTTCCCCACATTTTGTGGAAGCAACCTCCTATGCCTTTCGCTGACAAGGTTCCCGGCTGCACTATACAATCTTTCGGAGTACACACTGGAGGGGGGCAACACAGTTTGTACAGGGGCCTCCAAATTGCCTCTTTTTCCTGCCAGTACAGGTACGGACTGTCTGACATGTCTACTTGGATGCTGTCACCGATGTAATCCTCCACCATTCTGTCAATGGTGACAGTATCATATGCAGTGACAGTAGACATGTCAGAAATTGTTGCCAGGTCCTTCAGTCCGGACCAGATGTCCAAACTTGGTGCTGCCTGTCCTGCATCACCACCAGCGGGTTGCTTAGGATACCTAAGTTTTTTCCTGGCAACCCCAGTTGTGGGTGAAAATGAAGAAGGAGCTGTTGACGTGTCACGTTCCGCTTCAGCTGACAGTGTGTTCACCAGCAGGTCTTTGCACCTCTGCAGGCTTGTGTCGGCCGGAAAGAGAGACACCACATAGGCTTTAAACCTAGGATCGAGCACGGTGGCCAAAATGTAGTGGTCTGATTTCAACAGATTGACCACCCTGGAATCCTGGCAAAGCGAATAAAGGGCTTCATCCACAAGTCCCACATGCCGAGCAGAATCGTTCCGTCTTAGCTCCTCCTTCACTTTCTCCAGCTGCTTCTGCAAAAGCCTGATGAGGGGAATGACCTGACTCAAGCTGGCAGTGTCTGAACTGACTTCACGTGTGGCAAGTTCGAAGGGCTGGAGAACCTTGCACAACACGGAAATCATTCTCCACTGCACATACCCCCTCCTTTGCCTATGTCATAGGTGATGTATAGGCTTGAATGGCTTTTTGCTGCTCCTCCATCCTCTGAAGCATAGAGAGGGTCGAGTTCCACCGCGTCACAACCTCTTGCTTCAGGTGATGGTGGGGCAGGTTCAAGAGTGTTTGCTGGTGCTCCAGTCTTCGGCACGCAGTCGTTGAATGGCGAAAGTGGCCAGAAATTTTTCGGGCCACCCAAAGCGTCTCCTGCATGCCCCCGTCGCTTTTAAGAAAATTCTGCATCACCAAGTTTATTATGTGAGGAAAACATGGGACGTGCTGGAATTTGCCCAGATGTAATGCCCGCACAATATTGGTGGCGTTATCAGATATCACAAATCCCCAGTAGAGTCTAAGTGGGGTAAGCCACTGGGCAATGATTTCCATCAGTTTCTCTAAGAGGTTGTTGATGGTGTGCCTCTTACTGAAACCGGTGATACACAGCGTAGCCTGCCTTGGAACGAGCTGGTGTTTCTGAGATGCTGCTACTGGTGACGCTGCTGTTGTTGCTGCGTAAGGTGATACATCTACCCAGTGGGCTGTCACAGTCATATAGTCCTTAGTCTGCCCTGTTCCACTTTTCCACATGTCCGTTGTTAAGTGAACATTGGGTACAACAGCATTTTTCAGGAAACCGAGGACACTTTTTCTGATGTTTCTGTACAGTCTCGGTATCGCCTGCCTAGTGAAGTGGAATCTAGATGGGATTTGGAACCGGGGACACACTACCTCCATCAATTGTCTAAATCCCACTGCACTAATGGCGGATACCGGACGCACGTCTAACACCAACATAGCAGTCAAGGCCTCAGTTATACATTTTGCTTCAGGATGACTGCTGTCGTACATCATCCTCCTCGCTAAGGACTGTTGGAGGGTCAATTGTTTAGTAAAAGTAGTGGTATTCCTACTTCCTGTCTGGGATGATGAACAACTCCCAGCAGCAACAGCAGCAGTGGCAGCAGTAGGCGTAGCAATGCAGGATCCTCCGGAGGAATCCCGGATAGGAGAGTCAGTCATGCCAGTGACATGGCCTGCAGGACTACTTCCGATCCTGACTAAGGAGGAAAGGAGGGAGTTGACGGTGTGGTTTGCAGGCACTTGGATACAACAAGACAAAGGGATTTAGGTGTCCCTGGACTGCTTACGGTCTTAGCCAAAGTTTCTGAACTTGACAGTAACTTTTTCTGAACGCGCTGCAGGTGCTGTATAAGGGAGGATGTTCCTAGGTGATTAACGTCCCTACCCCTACTTATTTCACATATGGTACATATGGCAAGACAGTTGTTGTCCGGATTTGGATAGAAATATTGCCAGACCAAAGAGGTGGAATGTTTGGTCCTCTGCCCAGGCATGACCGTGATGGGCTTTTTCATCCCACGGACAACAACTGTCTCCCCCGGAGCCTGATTTAAACAAACCACATCACCATCAGAATCCTCCTTGCCAACTTCCTCCTCAGCACCAGCTACACCAGTATCCTCATCCTGTTGTACTTCAACAGTGACATCTTCAATTTGCATATCAGCAAGTGGACTGGGGCTGCTCCTTTCAGCACTTGCAGGGGGCGTGCAAATGGTGGAAAGAGCCAACCTCTTCCTGTCCAGTGCTGGGAAGGTCAGGCATCGCAACCGCCACCACACTTGGACTCTCCTTGGGGATTTGTGATATCTTCTTAGAACGCACCGTTCTTCGCTGTGCTTTTGCCAGCTTAACTCGTTTGATTGTTTTAGCGAGAGGAGGGCTTCCATCGTCATGTGAAGCTGAACCACTAGTCATGAACATAGGGAAAGACCTTAGCCGTTCCTTGCCACTCCGTGTCGTAAATGGCACAATGGCAAGTTTACGTTTCTCCTCAGATGATTTAAATGTTTTTTTAAGGTCATTTTCCTGAACTTTGTCATTTGGGATTGTATGTGCCCTCTACAATGACATTGGGCATCGGCCTTGGCAGACGATGTTGATGGCATGTTATCGTCTATGTCATGACTAGTGGCAGCAGCTTCAGCACTAGGAGGAAGTGGTTCTTGATCTTTCCCTATTTTATTTTTATCAGAAAAAGTTTGGTCCTCCATTTATGTTATATTGATATATACGTGCGGCTAAGGCGCACACAAACACAGAAAATAATTTTCCATTTTTGTTGGAGACTAGTGCACTTTGTGGGTTACACCACCCTTTAAGAAATGAGCCAGCTGGCTCTTTACTTATGGGGCACAGGCGCACGCTTGGCGCTGCTCCTTTGTTGTTGCACGTGCAGCTACAGTGCACACAATTCACAAACACAGAAACAAAAGAAGATTTTTTTATTCTTTGTGGAGCGCACTTTGAGGGTTACACCACCCTTTAACAGACAGACGCACGCTTGTTGCTGCTGCTTTGAGGATGCAGGTGCGGCTACTGCGCTTACATTTCACACACAAACAGAAAAAAAGAAGATTATTTTATTTTGGTTGGAGCGCACTTTGGGGGTTACACCACCCTTCAATAGACAGCCGCACGCTTGTCGCTGGTGCTTTGAGGATGCAGGTGCAGCTACAGCCCACACAATTCACAAAGACAGAAAAAAAAAGGAGAATATTTTATTTTTTGTGGAGCGCACTTTGAGGGTTACACCACCCTTTAACGGACAAGCCAGCCGGCCCTTTACTTATGGGACACAGGCGCATGCTTGGCGCTGCTCCTTTGTTGATGCACGTGCAGCCACAGAGCACACAATTCACAAACTCAGAAAATATTTTTTTATTTTGTTTGGAGTGCACTTTAGGGGTTACAGCACCCTTTAACAGTCAAGCCAGCTGGCCCTTTACTTATGACACAGGCGCACGCTTGGCGCTACTTTGTTGATGCACGTGCGGCTACTGCGCACACAATTCACAAACGCAAAAAAATATATTTTTTTATTTTTTTTGGAGTACACTTTGGGGGTTACATCACCCTTTAACGGACAAGCCAGCTGGCCCTTTACTTATGGGACACAGGTGCACACTTGGTGCTGCTCCTTTGTTGATGCACGTGCAGCCACAGTGCACACAATTCACAAACTCAGAAAATATTTTTTTATTTTGTTTGGAGTGCACTTTAGGGGTTACAGCACCCTTTAACAGTCAAGCCAGCTGGCCCTTTACTTATGACACAGGCGCACGCTTGGCGCTACTTTGTTGATGCACGTGCGGCTACTGCACACACAATTCACAAACACAGAAAAAATATTTATTTTTTTGCACTTGGGGGGAGCACCCCTGATGGACAGAGCACCCCCTGGACAACACTACAGCACCCCTTTAGGACTGGGACACTGCACAGGACTTTAGAGTGGACCCAGGGCCTGATTCAGAGCCGGACGCTCTGACCAGAGCGCTCGCTCTGACCAGAGCGCTCGCTCTGAATCAGGGCCCTCCTCCATGAAAATGGAGCGGCCTCCTGGCCGCTCGCATAGCTGTGGGTGACCACCCACAGCATATGCGAGCGTACATGATGATGGTCGCGATGTTCTTGACCATCACGACCATCGGGCTTGCGACGGAGACCCTGCGGTAGGGTCTTGCTGCCGCAAGCCCTGGAGTGATTTTGGCTCTATCAGAGCCAAAATCACTCCCACTGACATCACTAGTGATGTGAGTGGGGCCGGCTTCAGACGGTAGGCGTTCCCATGGGAATGCCTCCGTCTGGCAGGCACGCCCCCGGCAAGCCCACCAAAGGAGGCGTCTCGCGCATGCGCACGACGGAGCTCCCTCCCTCGTGCACATGCGCAGTGGGGGAACATTGACCCGCTTGCAAGCGTCCTGCGCTCGCGAGCGGGTCTGAATGACCCCCACAGCCCCTATGGACAACTGACTACACAACACAGTCCAGCCAGCCCCTATGGACAACAGCAGCACAGCACAACACAGCCAGCCCCTATGGACTTTGGAGGAGTGGACACAGGGCCTGATTCAGACCCGCTCGTGCGCATGCGCGAGACCCAGATAGCGACAGCCCAGCTGTCGCTCTGGGTCTCGCACCAAAGGGGGCAAGCTGTCGATGTTGAGTGACAGCACGCCCCCTTTGGTGGGCGTGCCGGGGGCGTGGCTGCCAGACGGAGGTGTTCCCATGGGAACGCCTACCGCCTGGGTCTGGCCCCACTGACATCACTAGTGATGTCAGTGGGAGTGATTTTGGCTCTGATAGAGCCAAAATCACTCCAGGGCTTGCTACAGCGAGACCCTACCGCAGGGTCTCGTTGCAAGCCCGATGGTCGCAATGGTCTTGACCATCGCGACCATCATCATAGACGCTCGCATAAGCTGTGGGTGGGAACCCACAGCTATGCGAGCGTCCAGGAGGACGCTCCAAAAAAAAAAACGCCCTGATTCAGAGCGTGCGCTCGTTAAGAGCATCCGGCTCTGAATCAGGCCCACAGCCCCTATGGACAACAGCAGCACAGCACAACACAGCCAGCCCCTATGGACTTTGGAGGAGTGGACGCAGCCCCTATGGACAACAGCAGCGCAGCGCAGCGCAGCACAGCACAGCACAACACTACACTACACTACACTACACAGCCCAGCCAGCCCTAACTCCCACCCTCCCTCTTCACTGTCCATAGCCGAGTGAGAAAATGGCGCCGATGCAGGTACCTTATATTGAATCCAAAACCCGCGAGACCCGGAAGGCGGGATGATCATGTTTTGCCTCGATTTCAGATCCGAGTCAGGCGGGAAAAGTCGAGCCTGACTCGGATCAGCCTCGGATCGGGGGGGCTCGGGGGGGTTCGGATTTCAGAAATCCGAACCCGCTCACCCCTAATTTGTATCTAAGGGCCTGATTCAGAGTTGTACGCTATCAGCATCGCTGCTGAGAATGGCCATCACAGCTAGGTAGCCAATGCCAGTAAATCTGCATCGGAAGATGCAAACACTGACCTCGCCACTCCCAGAAAACAGGGGTGACTTGCACCCATCTTTGGCAATGCTGGCTGTCGCCGCCAATTCACCACTCCCTGTTGCTTAGTAGTTGCAGAGAGACCAATACATGCACAGATCGCTAACAATCGGAGTTGTGCACAAATCATCAGGATTTTGTACAACTCTGAATCAGGCCCTACAGTATATCCCTAATGCTAAGCCTAGCAGTAACCTTAATGCTAGCACTTATCATAATGGAAATCTCCACATTATGACAATGCAGACACATGGCAGGTGTTGACATTAATGTTAAGTAAGTGACTTGGGGGATGGGTTTTACTTTTTTTGTATAAAACAAAACAAGGGTTTTGTTTTATAGAAGGGTTAAGTGAAAGGATTAAGAGGGCGAGCTAGTGAGCTCACTAAGGTGAAGATTTATTAAAGATTGGAGAGAAATAAAGTACTAACCAATCAGCTTCTAACTGTCATTTTACAGGCTGTGGGAGAGATGTGGGGGAGATATATCAAGCCAAGAGAGAGAGAAAAAGTGGAGAAGATGCCCTAAGCAACCAATCGGCTAATAACTGTAATTTATCCAGCACAGGGGTAGATGTACCAACACCTTTCTAATCACTTTCTCGATGCGATGGTTCGATCAACTTCACTCCCGACCGGAAGTCCCGACCCCAGTGCCGATACGTGCGTACACACCTATACATACTTACCTACTCTCCCTGAAGTTGAGGGAGGCTCCGGAATTTTTGGGTAGCCCGCTTCACCCTGGAAGAGTGTCCCGATCTCCTGCATCCCACCCACTTCCTAGTGAATTGGTCAGGATGGAGAGATAAATGGTGGGAACTGCGGCTCCATATGAAGGGGTGGGGCAAAACCGCATCATTTAACCCAGCCCTCTCCTTGCGGTCCCGAGATTTGCAGCAGTTTGCCAAATCATATTTATTGTTGTATTGAGCCGTAAATGCAGCTGAATTTATGTTTGTAGTTTGGGGGAGAGTAGGGTATCTAATTATGTTATTGTATTATGCACATACCGGTAATGTGAAACAGTGCAATTTGCTGTTGCTGCAAACCTATAGCAGTATATGTCAGCCATATACTGTAAATAGTGAATACTTCTCCACTGTATGTTGGTCACTAGGATGATCCCTACATTGTGTGTGTATATATATATATATATATATACACACCACAAGCCACACCTCAACATGTTTCGTCACTCAATGACTTCACCAGGTGGTGTGGTTCAATTCCTCCGGCGTCAGTTTAAATAGCCATATCAATCAATTATGTTTTACCTTATTGACTGGTAATAATAACATGCATAATTCACATTGAAATCACACTATAATCATATACAAATAATCATACACATATATAACAGTCATAATAATAACGTTTTATACAATTTTCTGTTGTTGCAAACATATATCAGTATATGTCAGCCATATAGAACTATGGAGCTCATTCAGAGCCGGTTCCTATCAAACGGCCGCTCATTGCAGACGATGTTCACTAATGTGCGCATGTGTGTAGTTTGCAGTGCGTGTGCGCAAACTAGTATGAGGGATCGCAAAATTCTCGCTTGCCCTGCAAAGACAGCCCAGTGGAATGAGTGACAGGAGAGGCCGTTTGTGGGTGGAAAGAGGGGCAGGCCAGTAATAATGGGGGAGTGGAGTTTCGGACACAGACGTGCCAGGGTGTTTTCACGCCATTTCTGGGGCGTGCATAATTAACAGGCAGCATCATAGTACACCTCACCTGGTTTATTTTTACACTGAAGTGCTCGCAGTGCTTGTGGTAGGGTGTAGACAACCGCAAGTGCTGCGGTCAGATTCTATGGATCCCGATGTACCGATTGTTGTATATACTTCCTGGAGATGAAGTACGCAAGTGGGCAGCTAAAGACAGGCTGGTGGGCATCTATAAACACAAAGTGATCGCTCGCCCAGACTTAGTGGGCGTCCTTTTGCCTTGCCTTGCGAGCGGCTGCCTTGACGTCACTTAGGTGAATTTCCATACGCTGGGAGTGACCGGCCGCAACTAGCGAGCGGATCTGAATCAGGCCCTATGCCAGCAATGCAACAATGGAAAAAGGCTGAGATCTTGACATGTGATGCATTGTTGGCATGGGACTGTAAGAGTGACATACTGTACACCACTTCATTTTTGTTATATTGAGCCTTACAGGCTGCAGTTTTTATTAAGTTTTAGATTATACACCAAAAAATTTGTAAACTATGCATAATCTTAAGAAAAAAAAAACTTTTTGAACTAAAACTTGTTTTTTCTTTTTAAAGGTAAACAGATGATATTTAAAGGTAAATTAATGATATTTGTATACCACAACTAACTATATATATATATATATTAGCGATGTGCGGTTTAGTTTTACTCGGATGTGTTTGGATCTCAAAGACGGTATCATACACGTGTTTTGGATAGCCAATAAGAGAAATATGAACTAATCCGAACTTGTGGTAATTTGGCGATACGCACCCGCACATCTCTAAAATATATATATATATATATATATATATATATATATATATATATATATAGATAGATAGATAGATAGATTCCATAGACAAAAACCTTATGGTTTCACATGTCCCATTAAGGCTTCTTAGACATGATCTAAAATATCACAAAACCTATTGAATCTCTGCCACTCAAATTTCAAAAAGCAATGAAATTATGATCATTAAGGCTGACGCCTTAATGGACGTGTTCCTTGCATAATACAAATATGGTATGCCATGCAGAGCCGCAACTAGACTTTTTGATGCCCTGTGCCAGAAAGAGCATTGGCGCCCCCCTCATTTTTCAAAGGGACATAATGCACCCAAAAAAGGGCCATGGCTTCATGGGGAAGGGCCAGGGAAGAGATAGGAGAGGCCAGGAGATGCTGGGGATGAAATAAGAGGAAGCTACAAGCAAGAATGATAATAAACAAAAATTTGACAGGCCCAAACAGCGCCCCCTGACCTGTGGTGCCCTGTGCGATGGCACCGGCCACACTACCCTAGCTACGGCCCTGATGCCATGACACCATGTGGTTAACTGCATATTCAGCACTCTCACACAATTCTGTGAATTAGCAGCTCCACCATTTTGTGAGTGATAGCAATCTTACTCTGTGAGAGTTCTGAATCTGCAGTTAACCACATAGTGTCATGGCATACCATATCTGTATTATGCAAGGAACACGTCCATTAAGATGTCAGCCTTAAAGATCGTAATGTCATTGCTTTTTGAAGTTTGAGTGGTAGAAATTCAATAGGTTTTGTGAAATTTGAGATCATATCTAAGAAGCCTTAATGGGACATGTGAAGCCATAAAGTTTTTTGTCTATGGAATTTCACTGCTTTTTTAAAATGTATTAACTATCAGGGTTTGGATAAGGAAACCGGGCCACCTGCAGGGGAGAAGGGCACCAATCCGCCAGGGCTTCGGCATCTTTACCTAGTGGGCAGCAGCCTGTGTCAGCTATATTTCATGGACGCCACCCACTAGGACTCCTAGCATCTTCGCCTGGTGGACGCCAACCTGCCAGGGCTTCAGCATCTTCGCCTAGTGGACGGCAGCCTGTGTCAGCTCTTTTGCATGGCCGCCACCCACTAGAACTTCCAGCATCTTCACCTGGTGGGTGCCAACCTGCCAGGGCTTCGGTGTCTTCACCTAATGGGCGACAGCCTGTGTCAGCTCTTTTGCATGGCCACCACCCACTAGGACTTCTGGCAACTTCGCCTGGTGGGCCCAGTCCCTGCCCGCCATTCTGCCGAGTTCCAGCGCCATTAACGACCGCAAAAGGCAGCCATCTTGGTGCACCCAGGTAAAGCCACAGTGAGTACACCTGCTGGAGGCTCCTACTGAGGCTGCGCAACAAGTTGAAAAGTCCTATCTCTACAATGGAGCAGTCTTGAGGTAACAGTTTAAAAACTGTAACTTTCTAAGTTACCTGAAGCCCAAAAGCACATACCCTGGAACAATAGCTACCTAATAAAACAAACCCAAAGTCTAAATTCGCCCCTTACACTGAGTTATGCCTTCCCAAAAATCCTTGATAGAGAACAGCAGAAAAGTGGTCCTATGTGTCAGAAAAAACTGACAGTCGGAGCTTTAAATTACTCCCAAGTTCTCATTTTTTATGTTTTTGCCCTGAAATTTGGCATGCAGCCCCCCGCGACAGTTCTACCAGGCTGTGCCAAATTTCAACCTGGTACCTCCAATAGCTTTTGAGGTGTTGCCCCTTAAACACTGTGCCCCCCTCCGGAATTCTCTATGGAGATTTCCGTTTTTTTAGATGCAGCCTTAATATAAGACTGTGCCCTTATATATAATATATATACACATATACTGTACAGTATATTTAGATAGTATAGTATAGATGAATAGTAAGTAACTGCTGGATAATATGACCATGTTTCGAGCCATTACTTATTACACATACTGTAGGTCTTTAAGGATGGTGTATGGTACAGGGAGCATGCATTTGGCCACATTAGTACATTTCCAGCTGTATAGCAGAGGACATTTTAGCAAGTGAGAAAAATATAATACACTCGAGTATCACAATATTGGCCAAATACAATGGTGGCAAACAAAAAAAGGTAAAATATTTATTTTAACAAGGAGGACAGTTTACACGAGAGTATGTAGCCAGCCACCTGACTTGGTTTAATTATGCACGCCCACAGATGTGGCGCTGCTGTTGGTGTAGAACCTCCATTTAAACCACTTGACAAAGTATCAAGGGTATAAATCCAAAATGTTTCATGTATTGAGAGCTGCTGTAAAATATTTCCGTTTCGCTCATCCAAATTTATTTGTTCTATTGCTTTTGTTACAAAGCAGCCACCATAATGGAGATTGTTAGTATGCAGTGGCGTAACTAGGGGGGGGGGGGGGGTCGGGCAGGGTGCGGCCCGCCCTAGTTAGCCACAAGTGTAGCGCCGACCGCAGTGATTGCGGTCGGCGCTACACAAGTACACAGGACCGGCGCTAGGCTTCCAGCGCCGGTCCTGTGCTGCACGCCTGAGCCCGTTCCCTCCCCCTGAGCACTTGCCCAATAGCGCCAGGAGGCGGGCTCAGGCTGTGCATAACACACACATCGCCGCCAGCGCTGGCGGCGATGCGTGTGTTAAACAGCAGCCGATGAGAGTCAGATAGACTCTCATTGACTGCAGCAGCACCCACTGCAAGAGCCGGACTTCCGTCCGGCTCCTGCAGTGGGTAATGGGACTGACATCATGACGTCTGTCCCATAATGCTGAGCGTGCCAGCCCGGGAGGACTGGCGGGCGGCGGCGGGAGAGGCGGCGTGGACCGGAGCAGCAGGTAAGTATGTTTATATATATATATATATATATATATATATATAATAGTCTAGCCTCTTCAAGAAAGAAGAAAAAACACTCTCCAGATTTTCAGCAAGATTATTCAGTATTTAATGATTAAACCAACATCATTTGCCAACATTTCGGTCCAATATGGACCTTTGTCAAGGCACAATAGCTTCTAAACATCAATGGTTCACTAAAAGGGAGTACATATAAACAACATAAGCATTCATAGTCTGACAGGTCCTTTAAAACACATAAGTTCAAAAATGTTATAATCCATGATCAATATGTATGTGATATAGGGAGGGGTGTGCCTCATATTACAGTAACATGATATCCAATAGAAGCCCACACTGCAAGAGACTATTCACAGCGGTAGAAAGAAAAAAAAAAAAAAATCTTTATGCAGCAACTAGTATTGAGAATACAGGGGTCGAATGTGCGCCCCAATGTAGATTATAATAATAGCAACCAGGTGGAGGGACAATTTCAGAAAAATAGACATGTATCACACAGCATATACATAAAGGCCAAGTACATGGGGGTATGTGCAGTACAATCCCCAGGTGTATATATTACACCAGTATGCATAAGGAGGCTGTGGGAGCCTGGAAGATGAAAAAAAAGGATGTCTTACCTCAGTGTTGGTCTGTCAGAGAATGTCCTGGTGCTGGAGCATAGTCTGAGCTCAGGGTTTAAAAACCCAGTGCTTAGGGGAAAGTCTCAGAGTCCTGATTGCCACAGCCACAGGTGAGTCCTGTTATAATCAGGAAGTGGGGCAGTATGGCAGTAGCCGGCGGCCATCTTGTGTGTGGCTCAAGATATATATAATAATAGCTGTCAGTGAGCCTTGGCAGGACTTGAAGTGATGGGCAATTATTGGTGCTACTGAAACTCAGAAAAAAGGCTAAACTGGTGTTATTAGGGATCTAATGCCATAAATGCATATTATACATATCCAACCATTAAAAATGTGATACGGGCATACCCACATGTACATATATAAACGCATATGTACACACACATACCCGCACATACATGTGCATATATATACAAGGTCAATTTGCAAACATTAGAGTAAAGGGTTATTTAGTGTGTAGTAGGACCTGGGACTAGAGGACCTGGGAGTACAATGCAAGTATATAGATCAACATCACAAAAAACAATTAACATTAGGTGAACAGTACAGACAAATGCAATGTTAAATATAATATTTGATACCGTGTTATATAGATAAAGTCATTTTTCAAAGAAAGATACCCAATGGGCAATTCTCGTTAAGTCCCCGTGGTGCCACAGAATCAAGTCTGTAGATCCACCGACTTTCACATTTTTTAAGTAAAGCCAGTCTATCACCTCCTCATTCTGGAGGTGGTATCCAGTCGATAAGTTTGCATTTGAGGGTTGCTACCTGATGTCCCATCTGTAAAAAGTGTCGGGCAGCAGGTTTATCTGACTGACCACTATTGTAGGCTGCTCTGATGGACGCCCTATGGTTAGCCATACGTTCCCTGAAGATCCTGGAGGTGTGCCCGACATAGTAAAGACCGCAAGGGCATATGAGTATGTAAATGATATGGTCCATTTTACAATGGAGCTTCCATCTAATCTTTATGGGTACACCCGTGTGGGGGTGAGCAAGAGTGTTGCCTGGAACCATAGAACTGCAGGTCACGCAGCCTCCACATCGATAGCTACCGGGTCGGTTCTGCATGACTTTGATGATAGAGTTAGTCATTTCCGGGTTCATTGATGGCCTAAGTAGCAGTTGTTTCAGGTTAGGCCCTCTTTTATATGCCATCATAGGTGCTTTGGTGTTGGTAAATGGTAGAATGGGGTCAGATTGGATGATCGGCCAATGTTGTCGGATTGATCTTTCTGTTAGTCTGGATCTGTTGCTGTATTGGCTGACACAAATGACACGGTCACCTTCAGTAGATTTAGGTCGAGGGTTCGCATATTTATTTCTGGCCTTATTTAAACAGCTCTTAAGTAGAGAATGTGAGTATCCTCTTTCTTTCAGTCGAGCTGTCATTTCTAGGAGTTGGGTGTCCTGCCGTATTGTATCTGAGTTATTGCGTAGGACCCTAAGGTATTGCGAAATCGGGAGACTATCTTTCAGTGCAGGAGGATGATGGCTTGTGGCCTCTAGAAACATATTCCGGTCAGTATCCTTCCTATAGAGGGTTGTACCCAACTTGTTCCCATCCCTGTATACGGTGATATCAAGGAAGTTAATAGACTCCTTATCAATATGGTGAGTAAACCTTACTGCATGCTTCAATGTATTTAGTTGTTCCACCATTAGGTTAAATGAGCTGTCGGTACCTCTCCATAGTAAGAAGATATCGTCGATAAATCTGAGAAAGAGGACTACCTGGGTGCCGTAATGTGGTATTATGTAGGTTTCCTCATATTTGGCCATATAGAGATTGGCGTAGGCTGGTGCCAGATTCGACCCCATGGCAGTTCCTGAGCATTGCATGTAATATGTTTCTTTGTATTTAAAGTAATTGTTGCGTAGGACCAATCCAGCTGGATCCATGAGGAATCTCGTTTGTTGTGGTTCTGTTTCTGCTCTCGTAAGAGCATCCTCCATCGCTAGTAATCCATCTTCATGAGGAATGATGGTATATAAAGAGCAGACATCCATAGTTGCCATCCAGGTGTCTCCTTCAATCATGATTGCTTCCAATCTATTAATGAAATCTCCAGTGTCCTTGATGTAACTTGGTATTTTGGTGACTAGAGGTTGTAGATGATAGTCGACATATATAGCGAGTGGTTGGAGCAGTGATCCTCTGGCTGAAATAATCGGCCTACCTGGGGGTTTGTTCAGAGATTTATGTATTTTCGGCAAAGTGTATATTATAGGGCATATGGGATGTTGCACCGTCAAATATGCCAAAGTATCCTCGTCGATTAGGCGTGTCTGGATGGCTTCTTGTAATCTGGCATCTATTTTATTTTTTATTTCATACGTGGGGTTATGGTAGATTTTATTATATGTTTTCACATCCATAAGTTGTTTGAGAATTTCTTCGTTGTAGTCACTCCAGTTTTGGACAACTACTGCACCCCCTTTATCCGCCGGTCTTATTACCAGGTTCTCATTCATGCAGAGTTTGTTCAAAGCCTCTTTCTCGCCAACGGATGAGTTGTTGTAATATTTTGGAATATCCCTGGTATTAGTTTCTTGATCAATCAGGCGTAGATAGGTTTTGATACTGGGGTTAGTGGAGGTTGGATCAAACTTAGATGGATTTCTAAATGGATTATGAGTTTGTTGTAAAGTTGTGTTCTTAAAGTGTTCCTTCAGTCGTAGTCTACGACCAAATTTGAAGTGGTCAATCGACCAGTTAAATTTGTCATGCCTATTAGTTGGAACAAAGGATAGGCCTTTAGTAAGCAGATTATGTTCATCCTTTGATAGTTGATGGTCTGAAAGATTAAATACAGTGTTCACAATCTCCTGCCCCTTCCCCTTCTTCTTCCTTGTGTAACTACCCTTCCTCGGGTGGGGTCTACGGGTTGTACCACGTCTTCTTCCCCTAGCTGGTTTGTTTCTAAAAAAACAAGGGGAGGTCTAGTTTCGACGTTATCCGTGTCTGATGTTGTTCCTGAGGATGCTGTATCAAATTGGTACATTTGTGTGCGTCCCATGGGTCTTGGTCTTCTCTGTCTCTGATTTCTGTTTAAAGGTTTACTTTCTCCTAGTAGCCATCGGTAGACAGTATGATTTTTATAATCACTGGCAACAGTGGTCAGTTTCTTCCGTTTAAAAGCTATCAGGTCTCTTCTATAGTTGTCAACTTGGGCATTAAGTTTATCAAGCCAGTTGGTGGATTTATCATCCTTCAGTATGTTAATACTGCTTACGGCGAATTGATCAAGATCCATGGTAACTTTTTTAAGTTCCTGACTTACTTCCTCCACCACAAGAACTATAAGGTCCAGAGAGCATTTGTTAAGGATGCTGCACCAACGGCTACAAAAAATGGGATTGTTTCTACCAATGGTGGGCATGTTACTAATCCTGAAACCCCTAGGGATCTGTTTGTTCCTGTGGTAATTTTTTTTTTTCTTTCTACCACTGTGAATAGTCTCTTGCAGTGTGGGCTTCTATTGGATATCATGTTACTGTTATATGAGGCACACCCCTCCCTATATCACATACATATTGATCATGGATTATAAAATTTTTGAACTTATGTGTTTTAAAGGACCTGTCAGACTATGAATGCTTATGTTGTTTATATGTACTCCCTTTTAGTGAACCATTGATGTTTAGAAGCTATTGTGCCTTGACAAAGGTCCATATTGGACCGAAATGTTGGCAAATGATGTTGGTTTAATCATTAAATACTGAATAATCTTGCTGAAAATCTGGAGAGTGTTTTTTCTTCTTTCTTGAAGAGGCTAGACTATTATCTATGGGAACCTCTATATGAATTTCCCTAAAAACACCCCAGTATTTTGAACATTACAAATTGAGAGTGCCGGACTACCTATATATACATATATATACATATATACATATTATTTTTTTTTAACCTATCTGCAGAACGGGGGAGGGGGGGTGGCTACTACTGGGAGGACCTCTGCTGGGGGTGGGGGCAACATTATTGGGAGGACCTCTACTGGGGGGGGCTACTACTGGGGGCACTTAATAGGGAGGGGGAACCTCTACTGGGGACTACTACTTGGGGGGAACTACCACTGGGGGCATTATAAAAGGGGCCTACTAGTAGAGGCACTGCACTCGGGGGACCACTACTGGGGGCAATAATAGGAAGGGCCACTACAGGGGGCACTAGATTTGGGGGATCACTACTGGGTGCCTGCATAAGGGGACCACTACTGGGAAAACTGCATGGGTGGGGACTACTGCTGGGGGCACTATATAAAGGGCACTGCATAGGGGGGGGACTACTACTGGGGGCACCATATAAAGGGCACTGCATAAGGGGATACCGCTACTGGGCACACTGCATTGTGGGGACTGCTACTGGGGGCACTGCATAAGGGGGAACTCTACATGGGGCACTGCATTTGGGGGGACCACTACTGGGGATACTGTTTAAGGGGTACTACTGGGGTTAAGGTGCATATGGATAGGAATGTTCAGTGTAAAAATAAAGGGGTGTGTCATGTTGACACGCCCCATTTTTAAGTGACCACGCCCATTTTTTCACCGCGCGCGCACATCAGGGGGGGGGGCTCCCTTTTCAAATTTGCCCTGGGCTCCAAATACCCTAGTTACGCCACTGTTAGTATGGGTATTAAGAACACTTAATACCCATACTAACAGTATGGGTATTAGTCATTAGACTCAGACAGGGATTTTTATCCTTTAGATTATGCCATTATATATAAATGTATGTTTTTATATTGTATAAAATGTGATTATTATGACTGTTATATATGTGTATGATTATTTGTATATGTAATTATAGTGTGATTTCAATGTGAATTATGCATGTTATTACCAGTCGATAAGGTAACAATGATTTGATTGATATGGCTATTTAAACTGATGCCGGGGGAAGAGAACGACACCTCCTGATGAAGTCATTGAGTGATGAAACATGTTGAGGTGTGGCTTCTGATGTGGACGCTGTAACCAGATCTGCCTGTGTCCAGAGCCGGCGTTACTCATGGAAGAGGTCCCATTCCTGGAGCTGCGGCTATCTGACAGGGATTGGGTGACCATTGAAATGTCATGCTTGCCTTGCTGTTTTACACTTTAAATGTATGTGGATATTTACACAAGTAAAAAGTGTATTTTACCTTATTACTTTGTGCGCTCTCCTGCATCCATATATATACAGTATATATATATATATATATATATATATATTATTGCAGGACCAGGTACTGGAGGCCTCAACTAACTGACACACTTAATCAAGCTAGTACACAGTGCCTGCCACTCCAGAGAAGGAGCAGACTAGACTGGGGAGTTGCTGCTGCTGGCCATGAGCTGAAGCTCCCCTTCAGTGATGATCAGTGCTCTCTGTTTGAGAGGCTGCCACAGCAGTCAGTGGTGAGACGGATACAGAGTTGTCTCCACAATTGTGTGTTTGGTCGCTCACTGACACCATTCTGTTCTGGCATGTATGCAATGCTTAGCTAGTGATCTATGCCATATTTCTGTTTGCGCCACCGTGTACAGAGCGGCAGTACTGCATGGACGTGCAGTACTTAGCTCCTCTTCAGAGACCTGCTGCTGTCACCATTAACCTACCACCATTACTGTTGTTACCACTGTTACCCTGTGCCTACTGCTCCTACTGCTGTCACCGCTGTAATTAAATGACCCACCATCTGTGTGGACTAACATCCATTTTACATTCCATTGACACCAATTGTAACCAAACAGGTGAAGGATTAAGAATCCAATAGTGGGGAGCAGAGGAGCTGTGGCCAGTGATGTGTGGGTGCGGTCAGTGCCATGAGGGCATGTACATCCATTTAGCAGCACCCCGCCCACTGAACTCCCAACATCATGATGTCTTGCGCATGACGTTGCACATAGGGGCCGGGCCAGCAGCATTGACAGGAGCATCCCAACGACACTACAACGACTGTACAGGCTGTAGGCTGCCTGTCTGGAGAGTCTAAAGGATGCTCCTGCAGCGCTGCAGCAGTGATCCTGGCTGTAGGGTGTCCTAGCAACCTGCTAGCCTGCAGCTAGGGCCATGGAGCTGCAACAGTCCCGCCTACAGAACCCTGTGCTCTGTGTGGCTGCACCGGTCACACACCCCTGGTTAGGGCCCTGCATCCCCTCCACTATCTGCCCCAATTACTCCCTGAATACGAAAAGGAGAAAAATTGCTTTATTTTGTGAGGAAAGTAGAAATACAATTTTAACATTATGATTTATGGCCGACCATGTGGTCAACTGGGTGTCTGGTGATCGTCTTACCATCATGATTATGGTTCTATTTTATGTGGAGGCCAGGAGCTTTAGTCCTATTCACCCTAATCTGACCCTGCTGCCTCCTGAATGCCATATATGATTTTACAGGCTGCTGACTGCTTAGAGCTCAATTTGGTGAGAACACTGAAGCATATAACTGGTGGTTGCTGTGTTTTCATACTGTATCCCCTTATTCATTTCAACAACCATAAGAAATTCTCCAGTTCCACATTATACTGACATTATTGATCATCATAACCATTCAGGATTTAGCAAACAGCGGTAAACTGAGGTTTATGATTGAACTGCTTACACCAGCTATAGATAGTGCAAGCAGTAAGGTCCCAGCTATGGGGACCCAGCAAAGTCCAGCTTCAGCAAAGCCTTCCAGCCCTTGCCCGTTTGAAGCACAACGCACATGCGGAGACCGCCATAGCACATGTTTATTAGTCAGCAACTCCAACGTAGGCAGTGTTAGGCTGCAGGCATCACAGCATAGGAAGCTGCAGAGTGCTGCCACTCACCAGACAGCTACGTTATGTAAAATACCATATCCATTTGTGTGCAGCCAGTAACAGATGATGGAGAAACGTTTACAGTAAATGTCATTTTGCTGGAGGAGTAGTTTATAATTTCAACAATTTCTCCACAAAGTACTGTGAAAGCAGCAGCAGATTAGACATGGATGAGGCTCGGGAAATGAGAAAATGATCTCAGACAGTTGGTCTTTGTATGCCAAAGCATTCTATTTATACTGTGTATAGACAGTCAGCTACTTATTCATCAACACTTGTAAAGAGCTAAGCAAATTGCATTTCAGGTTCATCTAAATCTGGATACAGTAGTTACTCCTGCATCCCTTTACAGAGCTACATGCGAACAAGCGACTTACAGTTTGCCATTGTTGTTCCAAGTTCCCATTCATGAGCCAGTTATTTAAGGTAAAAGAGTACTTGCATTTTTCAAGAACACTAATGGAATGAAAATGTATAAGGTTTGTGGCTCTGCATTTCAATCGTCAATAGGTGGAAATGTTCCAATGGTATTTGCCAACATATTAATCTAACAAATGTGCTTTATATGCACAAGTCTATATTTTGAGTTAAATGTAGGTTTCCAGCAAAGGTATAAGTTAACATTCTCCAGAGGGACTTGGTAGACTAACTGCAATAGAAATGTATTTTCAGTCACTGGAAGTTCTTGACTAGGCAGCTGTGCTCAAAATGATCATTAATTAAGGTTCATTCAAAAATCATTTAATATAAATAAAATATACAGAACAAATGATGAATTGTGCTGCAAAAAAAACACATATTTGGCTATTTTTACATAGTTTTGAAGAGAACATTATATACTGAATTATCTAAGCAACACAACAGCACAATAAAGTAACATTGTATATTATTTATTTCAATTATATTTGGCCATGGATGGAAATGTTTAATGCAAAACTTTTCATTTTTTATTTATGTGGATGATATATTACATAACATAACAGAAAAAAACAACTATGCTCTTCTGTTAGATAACCATAAAGAATAAAAATACGACAAAGCATTTCTTGGCTAAATTCCATCCATTATTATTTTACATCTTTCTTCTCCTCTACAGGAACAGGACATATTGGCATTAAACTACCTATTATGCAAAGCCACTTTGGGGAAACATACAAAGACTGCGCTTTCAGATTACTAAAAGGTTTTTTAATAAGCGGCCAAAATGCAGACCTGCAGTGCAAATTACGCTTTGTGACCTCATGCGGGGTTATTTTTTTACAGTAATGAACCCTATTTCATGGGAAAAGTTTAGCGACCCAATATGGTGGAAACTGGTGATGGAAAAAGTTACTTTCTCTTCTCTTTGGGAGGTCTTCTTCCCTCTCTCTCCACCACTGAATGCTTCTGCCCCACTCACACCAACTAATATAACCCGGAGCGAGTGGGCTAGACTATCATGCAGCAGACCCTGATTGGCCCACTCATGGCAATCTGCAATTGACTGGTTTACAGATTCAAACAAGCCAGGACCAGGAAGCAAGGTATACCCACCATTCCAGGTGCTTCGGTATTCAGGGGCTGGCAGGCAACTTTTAGCCTGGGGGGCAAATGCATGCAGGCGGCCCTGGCAGAGGAGTAGCGTGTAGCCAGGGTGCCCGAAGAACGTGCGTGCTATGGCGCCCCCCCTCAAGTGTTCCAGGGAGGAGGCGGGTCCTTATGGGATTAATGTAAAGTAAAAGTAAAGATTAGGGGCAGCCACCTGTCGTAGTGCCCATATGCAGTGCCCCCCTGTGCCCCAGGAGAGGACCCCCTTATGCAGGCCTCCAGTAGTGCCCCCAGTAGTGATCCCACCTATGCAGTGCCCCATATACAGTGCCCCCAGTAGTGGTCCCCCTTGTGCAGTGCCCCTTGTGCCCCCAGTAGTAAGCCCCTTATATAGTGCCCCCAGTAGTGGTCCCCCCTGTGCAGTGACCCTTGTGCCCCTAGTAGTAAGCCCCTTATATAGTGCCCCCAATAGTGGTACCCCCTGTGCAGTGCCCCTTATATAGTGCCCCCAGTAGCAGTCCATCCCCCATGCAGTGCCCCCAATCATGGTAACCCTTATGCAGTGCTCCTTAAATAGTGGCCCCAGTTGTAGTCTCCCCCCTTTGCAGTACCCCCAGTATTGCCCTTTATATAGAGCCCCCAGCAGTGGTCCCTCGATGCAGTGCCCCCAGTGGTAGTCCCCTCCCCCTATGTAGTGCCCCTAGTAGTGCCCCTAGTAGTAGTCCCCTCCCCCCATGCAGTGCCCCTAGTAGTAGTCCCCTCCCCTTGTAGTGCCCCTAGTAGTAGTCCCCCCTTGTAGTGCCCCCAATAGTAGTAGTCCCCCCCTTGTGGTGTCCCCAGTAGTAGTAGTCCCCCCCTTGTAGTGCCGCCAGTAGTAGTAGTCCCCAATAGTAGTAGAACCCAGGGGCGGATTGGGCCACCGGGACAGTGGGAAAGTCCCTGCTGGGCCAGTCCCATCTCCCCTCTGATGGTCCGCTTTACACTGACCACCGGCTGCTCTTAAGGCCGCTACCGTGATCGGAGCTCAGCTCAGCTCCGATCGGGCAGCAGTCATGAATGAGCTTCTGCACATGCACAGAAGCTCATTCAGCAGTACTATATGAAATGGCCGCGGGAGGGCTGCTGTAGCAGCTCCTCCCATGGGCCATTGCGGAGCACGTGAGTGCCACCCACCCCACAGCTCCGCCTCTGAGTCCATCAGCCACCACGCCCACCACCGCAGGAGCCGGGTATTTGGCTGAGCCTGTAACCGAGCCGAGAATGGGGAAGAGCAGCGACCGCAGGACTCAGGGAAGCGAGCGGCCTCAACTGGACCCGGAAGTGGCACTGTGAGTCATATACTGTCTGTATTACAGACAGCAAAATGTGCTACCTGCTCCCAGCAATGCTGTTGCTCTGGAGCCCTGTTGTGCTGTCCAGTGTCCACCCACCCACCCCTGGCAATGCGGACACGTGGAGCTCTGCTGTGCCGCCCAAACCCAGCATTGCTGATGCTTTGGCTGAAACCTGTAGCTTCTTCCTGCTGCCAGGGTCTCTTAGTTGCTGGGACTCCCCCCATGGCGGTCCAACACACTAAGCAAAGCCTGCAACTCTGCATTGCAGGGAGGCGCCAGACTAGAGAGGCGCTCTCCCTGCCTGCTGCAGCTGACTTTAGTGTTGCTATTGCCGGCTGCCCTCCCACTGGCCGGGTCCCTCCCCCTCCTCCCGTCTCCTTTCCTCCACTCTCTCTCCTAGTCCCATCTCCTTCCCTCCCCTCTCTCCCCTCTCCTCAGAGGCAGGCAGGTCACAGCACATATATTACTGGCCCGCCCGTTCTCCAGATACGCGGCTGCGCTGTCATTGGCAGTAGTCGCTGCCGATGTCAATCCCCACTGGGTAGGACCCTACAGGTAAGTTAGCTACTGGTGGGTGATGAGGGGCTATGAGGGGGGCTATGATGTGAGGAGGGCTGTGCTGAGTGAGGGGGCTATGATGTGAGCAAGGTTGTGCTGAGGGGTGCTATGATGTGATGAGGACTGTGCTTAGCGGGCTATGATGTGATGAGGACTGTGCCGAGGGGACTAAGATGTGTTGAGTGCTGTGAGGGGACTATAATATGAGGAGGGCTGTGCTGACCGGGGCTATAATGTGGGGGGGTTTGATGTGAGGAGGGTTGTGAGGGGGCTATAATGTGAGGAGGGCTATGAGGGGTGCTATAATGTTAGCAGGGCTGTGAGGGTTGCTACGATGTGAGCAGGGCTATGATATGAGGAGGGCTGTGCTGAGTGGGGCTATGATGTCAGGGGCTGTGGTGAGGGGGCTTTGGTGTGATGGGGCTGTGCTGAAGAGGGCTGTGATGTGTGGGGGCTGTGGTGTGAGGAGGACTGTGGTGTGAGGGGCTGTGCTGAGGGGGGCTGTGATGTTAGGAGCTGTGATGAGGGGGGCTGTGATGTGAGGTGCTGCCATGAGGAGGCTGTGCTATGAGGGGGGCTATGTTATGAGAGCGGCTGTGATGATTGGGCTGTACTGTGAGGTGCTGTGATGATTGGGCTGTACTGTGAGGTGTTGCGATGAGGAGGCTGTGCTATGAGGGTGGCTATGTTATGAGAGCGGCTGTGATGATTGGACTGTACTGTGAGGTGCTGTGATGATTGGGCTGTACTGTGAGGTGTTGCGATGAGGAGGTTGTGCTATGAGGGGGGCTATGTTATGAGAGCGGGTGTGATGATTGGGCTGTACTGTGAGGTGCTGTATTGAGTGGGCTGTACTGTGAGGTGCTGTGATGATTGGGCTGTACTGTGATGTGCTGTGAAGAGTGGGCTGTACTGTGAGGTGCTGTGATGAGGGGGCTGTACTGAGGGGTGTTGTGGCTCAGACCGACCCTGACTACATCATTCCCTTTACCATAAACATAATGGGCTTTTGAGAGCAGGCTAGTCTTGTGTGCAGCACCCATGCCGCGCAGACCCGTCAGAAAGGAGAGGTTGGAGCAGGAGTCAGAGTGCCCCACCTGACAGTGAATAAAGCAGCTGCCACCCTGACCCAGAACCTTCTAGATCAACAGAGAGCTCTTAGGAGGTGACAGGGGTTTTTTTTTAGGAATTGGGGACAATAATAGGGTATTCGTTGTGATATGTGGGGAGGGTCAGTGTGGTATTTGTTGTAAGAGGGGGAGGTCACAGTTGCATGTGGTGGTCTGAATGGCTTGTGGAGGAATGTGCGGTCTCTGCACATGAAGTGGCGTGTGGAGACACATAAGGTGTCTAAGTGGTATCATTCTCCTCTATCTGTTCTTGCCTATGTCAGTCTCTCAACCCTTTTCTTGCCTATGCAAGCATTCCGACTTTTTCCTCTCTGTGCCAACCTTTATACCCATCCTTTCTGTCAGCATCTCTTCCCTTCCTCTGCACCAGCCTTCCTGTCCATCCTGTCTGCACCAGCCTTTCTGCCCATCGTTTGTTTGCACCAGCCTCTCTTCCCACTGCCTCTATCTATTACCCTTCCTGTCCTGTCACCCTCAGCTGGTCACCCACTGCTTCTCCCTGTAACCTCCTGCCTCATCTGTCACTCTCTGCCCATCACCAACTTGCTCTTCACATCGCCCTCTACCATCACCCTCTGCCTCTTTGCTTCTCATCACCCACTCCCTCTACCTGTTTCCCTCTCTGTCACCCTCTGTTCCCACCCCAGCGTCACCCACTGCCTCTCCCCATTGTCACTTACTGCCTCTCCTCATTGTCACCACTGCCTCTCCCCAGCATCACCCACTGCCTCTCCCCAGCCTCATTCACTTCTTGACTTATTTATAAGAAGGTGCAAATTTATAGTTTGCAGGGGAGCACCAGAAATCCTAGCACCGGCCCTGGCTCCCTCCTCATCTCTACTGTCACTGGCTTCCACACTGCACCCAGGCTCATCATGCCTCCAGATCCCACTCCACCCAACCACTATAACTCTCAGTCAGACCAGTGCAACTGGTGAGTAAGACCATTGGTTATTATTCCTGCACACCCCACCACCTCCACCTACCCCACCAGCCCTGCCATTTGGGCACCCAAACCTCGGACTTTTCACACATTGCTTCTCGCTACCTCAGGAGGCTGTGAGAAGAAATATGTCTCCCACAGCTAATAGGTGCCTGACAGAGCAGCAAATGAATTGCCCCATCAGGTGCCAATTAGCTTTGATGCCGCACATAAGAATTGAATTTCCCCTATGGGCGGGCTATACTAATCTTGCAGAGTACATCCTGCCAGACATCGCATTGGTACTGATCGCATATGCACTAACATATGTGATCAGTACCGCAAAGGACAGCTCTTCCGATAAGAGCTGTCTTTTGCGATCTGTGCTATGCCGTGGACTTCTAGGTTTATGACTCGGGAGGCCATCTGCGCATGCGCAGAGTGACGCAGCATCTGCTGGGCATGCTGGGAGGGATCTAATCTGATCCCTCATACCAGCGCTGGACCACCAACCTGAGGCACGCAGGGTGCCGTGGCGCACAGTTTGGGAACCACTGGTATACAGCATTGTGGGCTTGGTTCTGAGTCAGATGTAGTGACAATGGCGGATGCAGTGGAGCAATGTTTTAATCTGAGTTAATCTGATTTGCACCGCATATACATTCTGATGGTGTTGGTACAGAGTCGCAGTACTTACTCACATGCATACACAAAGAAGTAAATTAGAAATGTGATGGGCATTCCTGGGCAGTTACAGGTTTTTGGCTTAATAGATGCAGATGTAGTGCAGTATGGCCATGTTACTCTAAAGTCGCGTGTGGGTTGCTGAAAGTGGCTACGTACAGAGACTCTGAATTGTTCACATTGGAGGCCATACTCATACGGATGATCTGCACCGATGGTGGCATCTAAAGACACACAAAGCATGACTGCAGCATCTGTAGGCACTAATAGTGGGCGTCTCAGGCCTTGCACAGTCAGACACATGTATGTACACCAGGGAGACGCACTGTAGTTGCATTAGCATAAAGTCGCAGACGGAACTGCAGCAAAAGACACAAGGAAGGCCACAACTGCGTCCAACTCAAAATCAGGCCCTACGGGCGGGATCCCGCCCCCTCATCAGACCACGCCACAATTAGGGCTGCTCCCATAAATTTCCCGGGCTGGTTTTCCATCCCAATCCGCCCCTGGTAGAACCCCCCCCTTGTATTGCCCCCAGTAGTAGTAGTCCCCCCCTTTGTAGTGCCCCCAGTAGTGGTCTCCCCCTTGTAGGGCCAGCCCCCCCGCAGTAGACACACGTAATGAAAAAAAAAAACACTTACCTGAATCTGTCCTCCCGGGCCGGGCTGCTCTGCATTATGGGAGAGACGTCATATGACGTTATGACGCCTCTCCCATTACCCACTGTGGGAGCCGGAAGATGGAATGGCTCCTGCAGTGGGCGCAGCAGCAGCTAATGAGAGTCTGTCAGACTCTCATTGGCTGCTGATCAAAACAAACACACAGCTGCCGGTGGCTGTGTGTTAGTCAGTGTAGCGCTGACCGAACTCCGTCCGGTCAGCGCTACACAAGCGGTGCAGCCTGTGTCACAGAGACCAGGACCCACCAATACCGACAGTGGCGGGCTGGGCCGGGGGGCAGGGTGCCATGGAGCTGCGGCCCTGGGGGCACATGGCACCCTGCCCCCCGGCCCACCCCGCTATTGGTATTGGTGGGTCCTGGTCTATTACATCAGCTGCAGAGGTACTCTGGGCCTGATTCAGACCCGCTCGCGAGCGCTGAGTGCTCGCAAGTGGGTCGATAGTGCCCTAGTGCGCATACGCACGACGGAGGGAGCTCCATCATGCGCATGCCCAGGACTCGCATAGCTACAGGCCAGCCGTCGCTATGGGTCTCGCACCAAAGGGGGCGTGCTGTCGATGGTGAGTGACAGCATGCCCCCTTTGGTGGGCGTGCCAGGGGCGTTGCCGCCCAGATGGAGGACTTCCCATGGGAACGCCTACCGTCTGGGTCCGGCCCCACTGACATCACTAGTGATGTCAGTGGGAGTGCTTTTGGCTCTGATAGAGCCAAAAGCACTCCTGGGCTTGCGGCAGCGAGACCCTACCGCAGGGTCTCGTCGCAATCCCGATGGTCGCGATGGTCTTGACCGTCGCGACCATCTTTTTGGCCGCTTGCATAAGCTGTGGGTGGTCACCCACAGCTATGCGAGCGGCCAGGAGGCCGCTCCAATTTTAGGTAGGAGGGCCCTGATTCAGAGCGAGCGCTCTTGTCAGAGCGTTCGGCTCTGAATCAGGCCCTCTGTCCATACATTCTGGTCCCTGATCAGCCTTTTCACCCTGCGTTGGACAAAGGCACCCTGCTACAGTACCTCAGATGTGACTGCAGCCATCTTAGTACTGTGTAGTATGACATGGTAGGAGACAGAAGTCTCCTGCTTAGCTCTATGTGAGAGACCCGGCTATTACCTGCTTTAAAGTTGTTCCGGCATCCTGCTCCACTACATGCAAACAGCCTGCACTCACTGTCTGATGAGCTGTAAAGGACCCCGTTCCGCTCAAGCTTCACTCCATTACCAGTGTGCATGTAACAGTAAGTATGGCTGTACCTGCTATCTTTCAATAAACCAAAACCACTGGTTAAGTAACTGGGCTGGTGTGTGCCTATATAACGCTGCAGTATCATCACCTGCACATACATCATTTCCAGCAAATACCCTAAATACCCTAAATGTTCCATATTTCCCTGCTTAAAACAATGATTACATCCAAGTTTTGATAAGAATATGGCCAAATCTGGCCTTGTAATCATTAATGGGGACACAGAGTATGAAACCAAAAGCATACCGGATTCAAGGTATTCCAGGGACAATTACAGTATCTGGTACACTGGAAGGGGGTATGCATACAAATAAAGGCCCTGGGTAAAACAGTGATATGATGAAGAAAACCTTAAGGAACCTTTCATAAATTATTCTCTGAAAACCCTCATTTTAGGGGTTAGATGATCTCTCCTCAAGGGGAGATGGGGCACTTCAGGACTGGAATAAAATAAGTGGCAGAATATTGCATCACATCTCTTTTTCACTATTTACACTGGTTGTCTTGACATCACTTCTATCAATACAGAAATATAATTCACACTACACAAATATCTCCCCATATTACATAAATACCCCAAACATTCAATCACACACCCGCCCTCACAGTCACTGCACTTACCTTATGACTGATCAGGCTTCCTACTGCTAGTCTGTCTGTCAGAGATAATGGAAGCATCAGAGATCCCTTCCCATGTGAACATGTTCCATGTGATGTTGACATGTATGCAGGCAACAGCTGCTGATTAATGATACCATTGTGTGCTCACCACCTGTGATGAGGAGGTAAGATGAAGACCCACAGATAAGGAAAGAGCAGATAATCAACAGGTTGTATGTTGGGGAGCAGTCAGCCATCAGGAGGCACATTTATGTGGCCCACCATCAGAAATCACATGTTGTGGTAGGGCACCTACAGGTCATAACCAATGTCACTAAGCCCTGACACATCTGTCGGGGGTCTTGGTACCCAATTCTCGCATCCTGCACAATTTAAAAACATGACTTAAGAGGCCCATGACAACACTGGGACCCCTGGCCTACTGATGAAATATCTGATGCTGTATGGTTAATGTGCCATAGTAATGTAGCACCAGAACAGCTTCACAACATGTGACTCTGGTGCAGGGGTGTAGCAAGGGTGTTTCCAGTGAAGCATGAGCTCTGGGCACCAAAGTGGACAGAGGGCACCATCCAGGGTTCCAGAATTCATGGGGTGTTGCATAGTATGACGGACGCCTGTTAGTTGTATCTTGTATTTGTTTGCTCTATATCCTAAATAAGTTATGGATCGGAGATCCGTTTCTACATTTCATGCTGCCCAGATTGCCTCCCCTCCAGCGCTCCCTTCTCTGTGATCATCATCTTTCACCTCCTCTTTCCTGTCAGATTGATTACATTCACTTCTCACATCTTTAATTCCCTCCCCTCTCTACCTTTTCTTATTGGCTTCTGTCTCCGCCTCTCTCTGATCGAATCTTTGTCCCACTCCTCTTATTTGATATTTGCTTCTGTTACCACCCCTCTCTACCCTGTGATCGTCTCTTTGCCCCTCTCCTTTTCTTATTGGCTTCTATCACCACCCCTCTCTGATTGACTCTTTGTCCCACCCCTCTCCTTTGTTATTGGCTTCTTTCACCACCCCTCTACTGTCCTTTTTCTATTGGCTTCTATCACCACCTCTCTCTGACCGACTCTTTGCCCCTCCCCTCTCCTTTCTTATTGGCTTCTGTCACCACCCCTCTCTGATCAACTCTTTGTTGCCCCTCCCTTCTCCTTTTTTATTAGCTTCTGTCACCACCCCTCTCTGATCGACTGTTTGTTGCCCCTCCCTTCTCCTTTCTTATTGGCTTCTGTCACCACCCCTCTCTGCTCCTTTTTTTATTGGCTTCTGTCACAGGCCCTCTCTGATTGGCTTTGCCCTTCCCCTCTACTTTCTTATTGGCTTCTGTCTCCTCTTCTCTCTGATCAACTCTTTGCTCCTCCCCTCTCCTTTTTTATTGGCTTCTGTCACCACCCCTCTCTGCTCCTTTTCTTATTGGCTTCTGTCACCTCCCCTCCCTGATTGGCACTTTCCTCTCTGATCCTCTCCCTCCTCTCCTCATTCATTCATTGTGCTTCAATGGACTTAAAAGTGACACATCTGAGGTACAATCCTAAACTTCAATTTTAAGATATGAGTTTTAAAAAAAGTCACTGCTTTGCTGTTCAAAGTAATGAGGGTGATACTGTCACTGTTTGCTTTGTTGTTTTTCTCTTCATTTCAGTATTACCCCGCTGGCCATACCCCACTGGCACAGTTCAGTACAGGGACGGGGGGGGGGGTGCTATGACATACACTTCTCTGGATGCCATGGTTCCACGCTGCTCCTCTGCTCTGGTGACCCATGGATGTGCTAGCAGAAATAAGCATACATTTCCTTACCATAATTGTTGCTATGTTGTTGTTGGGCAGCACAGATGGGGTAATGATTAGCATTACTTCCTCACAGCAATAAAGTATTGGGTTTGATTCCCATCAAGGTTCTAACTGTGTGGAGTTTGTATGTTCTCCCTCCTGGCAAGTTAATTGAATTCTGACCAAAACAATTAACCTTAGAATATATCTGTGTGTGTACATGTGGTAGGAAATATCAATTGTAAGCTCCACTGGGGCAGGGACTGATGTAAATGGCCAAATATTCTCTCTGTAAAGTGCTGCAAAATAAGTGTGCGCTATATAAATGGGATGTAGTTACCATCCTGGTGTTCAGGATGCCGGTGCTCAGAAGACCAATGTCGGTCTTCCAACGGCAGTTGGAATCCCAGTCCAAGAATCCCTACCGCCGGCATCCCGACGGTAAGTATTAGGGATAGGGAGAAATTTAGCATTAGGGGTTAGGGTTAAGCACTAGGGGTTAGGGTTCGGCTGCGGGAGGGGTTAGAGTTAGTCTGCAGGGGGGGAGGGTTAGGGCAGTGGTGTCGATATGGGTGTGCAGGCTGCACCGGGTGTCACTCTCGGAGGGGGTGACACCAAAATGCCGGCTCCTCCTCAGTGACAGGAGCCGGCACAGCAGTGTGACATTCCCCTGCAGTATTCGGCTCATGTCACAGAGGAGGAGCCAACAGTGCAGACACTAGCCTCTGGGGGCAGTCCAGCATCACCAGGGAAGCTGGGCACGCCCCTGGAGGGATTTCCCACAAGGCCATGCTCCCTTATTTTAGGCCACGCCCCCATGAGTTGCACACCGGTTGTCACCAGACACGGTGACACCTCTGGGTTAGGGTTAGGCTGCAGGAAAGGTGGGTTAGGGGGAGGTTTAGGGGTTAGAACACTTATCTGATTGGGTCGTGATTCTGACTGTCGGGATGCTGCTGTTGGTATTCTGACCGCCGGCATCCCGTACCCAACCCATATAAATAACTGTTAATAAATAGTTTATTGCGTTTAATTGCATTTGCCTCTATGAATAATACATGTATATGTATATTAATATTCTCTGCTTAATAAATAATTATTTTCCTCATAATTAGTAAATGTTGTATCGCTAATGAATTATTTTTATTCTTTTTTTCTGTTCGCAGGCAAGATTGCTCAAACCACATGCTGTCATGTCTATCAGAACCATATCTAAATAATGTGCCTCCTTTCAGGCACTTTGGCCAAACTGCATGTGGTGGGGATATTGCAAGCCGTCACAGATCACATACAGTTTCAGTTTTCAGCCTCCAAACCACAAATTAATAAATTGACAATTTGGAGATAAAAACTGCATGTGGCATGATGGGTAGCAACCTGCACACAAAACCGCTGTTTAGTAAATCTCCCCCTAAGACTACATGGTCTCTTTCATCTGTGCCTGACATTCCATAACCAGTTATTATTTACATTGCTTTTGGATTATTTCACTTTTTGTTATATTACAGAGTCACTGTTATGGGTAATTTCTATAATTTCTCTAAATCACTACAAATTTGATTTGTTTCATTTCCACTACACCCAGACATGTCACACTACTGCAAATATTTGTAACATCTGAAAAAAACTTCAGATGTCCCTTATAGAGCACATGTAATATTATTTATAAGTAAATACATTAAAGAGAACAGGATTCAGGACTGATCCCTGAAATACTCAGCTGGTTATCAGATCCTAATCTAATATTACACCATTGATTACAGCACTCTGGGTTATTTCATGGGCTGGGATATGTCAAAATTAACAATTTTCTGTGATTATTTTAAAGCAGAATTTAAAGCTATTGTGCTAGCCAATCCTTTATCAGTTCCACAGCTATGGTGATTTTGTCAGCAGGATTTAAAACAGCAATAGTATTAGCTGCAGAACCAGGTGTCTTTTGCTTTTAAAGTTATTGCTGTTTTAAGCTCTGTAGGCAAATCCACCGACAATCTGCAGCCTTGAATGGCTGACATTTAATAAATAAACCCCTGAGAATGAGAGAGTGGAAACAGCATAATTCTCACAAAGTTTATTTGTAATGTATGAAGATAACAAAACAGCCACCCAACTGCAGTTTTTTACAAAACATGAAATAGAAACTGACAGTTCACAAATGTTGCTGGATGACTGCTGTATAACTTCTAGAATACTATATAATACTATCATACACTAATTACAACATGCTGTAAAGGGATAGACATAAATCAGTGTTGCTAATTATAGAGACCTCTGCAAATTGGAGATAATCATGCAAGCTGTTTGTTTTAGAAGAGAAATAAAAATCATAATTTAAATTTATAATACATGCATTTTTATCTAAGAGAAACCATGTTTTCCATCCAAAATTGGGCATTACCAGAAAATATTCATGGTAATTCTAATAAAATGTTTGCGCCTGTGGATAAATAGTAAAACCAGTATTTTAGTTTTAGTGGGTTAATAAATATATCACTATTCACCAATGCACACGAAAATCACACACCTCTATTCCAATTATCAGTTTTAGAAAACATATAATGAGCCTGTCTGCCTCATTTGTATTTACAAATTTAAAAAAAGCTGTAACAGGTTTTATATATATATATATATATATATATATATATATATATATGTATATATATATCAGAAGATGCGCTTGAAAAAAACTATGCACTGTAACACAAACATTTAAATATCACTTGAGTCCAGCAAGAAAGAAACACTGGAATAAATCCTAGTGTAAAAGATGTATAGTAACACCAGGTCCTTAGTCTGTTAATCCAGAGACCGCAGCTCTCCTTTTTAATGACCAGAGTCCGGATCCAATAAATCTGTTAATATATAATAAAAGAAGAGCGCTCCATGGTGCAAAATAAATGTTGATTTAATAAAGCATCTGTTGCTAATATGACATACACATGGTACCGCTCGTACCTCATTAAAAACAGTGTGGGCTGGTTACCACGTGGTTTGATAAAAAATACTCTGGGCACTGTCTGGGAGGTCCGCCGGGCTCACACACCCTGCCGCCGGATACTGCTGACAGACCGCTGCAGGTCGGACCTCGTGCGTTCCCGTTCAGAGGCACAGAGCTCCAGGGGTCCGTGTAGTGAACGTCACTGAAGGAACGTGAAATAATTGTGTTTTAACACAAAATTCAAACTTTCACAAATAAAGTCCACCAACTCTAAAGGGACCTCCTTATCAGCTGACAGTTTCTAACACTTTCAATTCCTTTTTCATGAGGTATTGAGGTGTACAGAGACTGTACATCTACTGTACACCACTTATATTCTGGTTTCCATTCCAGGTCATTCACTATCTGGAGTATATGAGTTGAATCTTGAACATAAGAGTCAAGTCATAAGAGTCAAGTTTAGGAACATATTTCTTAATATAAGTATCTACATATTCTGAGACCCTTGATGTCAGCTATATGTTTATTACAGTAATATGATCATTGGTTCATATACATTTTTATATTGATTTGTAAAATATTTTATATATGTATATTGTATTTTTTGCATTATGTATAGATGTACATGTTCTTATTGTGGGAACATGCGTGTATTAAGAAATGTTAGTGATATGGATGGCAAAGAAAACTATGTCCGTCCAGCACATATAAATGTTAATGAATGAAGTGAAATTATGACGGTGTAAATGTAGTGAGAAACACCCCCCCGCAATGATTGGCTAAGTCTGCATTTGTATAGAGCCTGGAACGTCATGAAGCACCGCCCTCTGACGAAGTCTCTGACAAAACGCGTTAGGGCGCGGCTTCAGTGACGTTCACTACACGGACCCATGGAGCTCTGTGCCTCTGAACGAGGTCCGACCTGCAGCGGTCTGTCAGCAGTATCCGGCGGCAGGGTGTGTGAGCCCGGCGGACCTCCCAGACAGTGCCCAGAGATATCCGGTGGAGTATTTTTTATCAAACCACGTGGTAACCAGCCCACACTGTTTTTAATGAGGTATGAGCGGTACCATGTGTATGTCATATTAGCAACAGATGCTTTATTAAATCAATGTTTATTTTGCACCATGGAGCGCTCTTCTTTTATTATATATTAACAGATATATATATATATATATATATATATATAAAAGCTGTAACATATATATATATATATATTGTGATAGAAGCACTGGAAAAGTTTGGTATGGCTACTATGTGTGTCCTAGATTCCTGTCCTATAGGGCATATTCAATTACCCGCGGGACTTCTCCCGCGAGTAATTGAGGGGTGAAAGTCCCGCGGCGCGGGGTTAAGCTATTCAATAGAATAGCTTTTTCCCCGCGTCAAAAAACAGGACTTCCACGCGAGAACACACTGATTCCGCGAGAACTGCGGAATCAGTGTGTTATTCTTGGTCACACGAGGCTGAATTGGGCGGCCTCACGCTGATTTTACCTCGCACCTACATGAGGTGCGAGGTAAAATCAAACAGCGGGGAATCACGCGCGGGGTCTCAGGGACACCCGTGCATGGAATCCCCGCTAAATGAATCCCGTCCAGTGCGCCAATTAGCCTTAGGGTAAACCCCGCAGCTAATTGAATATGCCCCTATGTGTTTTAAAAACCCCAGGAGAAGTCTGCTTTGAAAACAGAATTGTCGGCTTTGGTGAAAAGCCAGAATGGGTCCTGGGGGTGTGGATGTGAGGAGAGGGAGAGCTCCAACCACAGGCCACTCCAGATGTTGGGCCTTTCAGCCTGGTAGCAGGCTCATTAGGGCTTGCACCTGGAAATGGCTGTGATAAGCTAGGTTTACTTGTGGCTAAGTGTTTCACACCTGGGAGAACAGGACTGCAGGCTAGCTTGCTCTGAAACACTGTTTGATACAACCTTTAAGTACTGTGGATGTGAACTTATTTAGTCTCCTGATAGTGAGGGAATCTACTGTCTAGTTAGAGCCCAGATGGGCTAGGATTTTGTTTGTGTTTCATTTTATTTATGTTCCCTGTACAATAAAGACTGGCTCCGACCAGCTTGTACGAGATCCCCAGAATTGTGTCCTGTTTCTCTGGCTGCTGTGTGTGAAGGAGGGAGCCCATCTACCCAGGAGAGGGACCCCTATCCCGACTGTGTCACAATATATATATATATATATATATATATATGTATATATATATATATATATATATAGCTATAGAAATCAAACTAGCAAAGCAGTTTATGGACTTTACAGAAAACATATATGCTACATTCTCCATTTGTATCCTCCTGATCTCAAAAAAGTTATGTTAAATCTTTTTGAATAGTTATGCTGGGTACTTACCTGCCCCGGTCCGGATCTTGATCCTGTCGGGCATTCGCTGTCGGGATTTGAACCAGCTAAAAAGCCACCGGCATTTCAAACCCATTACACACACATATATATATATATATATATATATATATATATATATATATATGAGTGTGTGTGCGCTCCCTCTTGCCTCATGGGACTAATGCTGACAATCTAATCAGATAAGAGAAACCCTTTCTTCATTGTCAAATACAATAGGACTCTGGATGATTTTAAAGCATTGCTTTTTGATTGGCTGAGCATTTTAAAATATGAAATTTTATCTCAATGAATTCCTGTTTTATGCATGTGCTTCTTACCATCCCACTGTGACTACAACCCTACCCATACCCCTCTTAGTACCCGGACCTTGTCTTTGTGTATTTTTTACCATTTTACCTCTTATGTACATAACATGTATTATATGTAACTCACTGTTTTAACTTTATTGTCTAGATTAACTATATTTTTTACAATTTCTGCACCTCAATATACCATTATTTACTACTATTTATTTATTATAATCTTACTGGCACTTTAATACCTAAATTATGTGGATATACACCATTATATGTTTTATCTAATTTTTATTTATTTTTATTTTTATTTATTTATTCTGTATTCAGTTGTGTGAATTCACATATGAAACTAGACAGTCGCTCTAAACAGTACACCTATCTTCATACTATTTACAGCACACATTCCTTGCTAATAACACTGTTTGAGCTGACACCCTCATATATAAAGGGAGAGCAGTTTCTATTAAAAAAAACACTTCGCTCACATATGTGTTTTTATGTTAAATAAACACATACATCTATCCTGAGGGGGGCTTGTTGTGTATACTGGCACCTCTATCTTCACATACACACACATATATATATATATATATATAAAATAAGAACAGAATACTCAGCACTCACCATTTTTAAATCACTCACAATAATACATACATAATGGGGGTTTGGTTCATGGATTGATAAATGCATTTAAGCCTGCAGCCCACATCACGGGACCCCATTTCTCTGCAGGTCCTACACTATCTGGAGTACCCGGGATTTTAAAAGAATGTTTGTTTACACATCATTCTCCAACAAGCCTCTCCTTAGGCAGGCCTCACGAAAAGTGTGACAAACTTCCCCATCCACAGATCTAAGGTCTTTGAAGGAAGTAGGACCTGTAACGGTGTAAAGCAAACTTTGGAGATAGAAGCATTCAAAATTTGTCGGATGTACAGTGTAAACACGGCCAAGAGCTTCTGCTGCTCTGATACCAGGATGACTGTGTACTTCCTGGTTGCTGGATCGCACTATGAAATGCACAGCAACTACTTCCAGTTCCTTGTGCAGCTGTTTCCGACATTCAGGGTCTCCACAGTGTATAAGATTCATAGAAATCGGTTTTACCCTTCAGGGGCTGACAAAGGAATGAACCGGAAGTAGCCTCTGTGCGTTCCACAGTGCGGTCCAGCAACCACGGAGGTAGACACAAAAGTTTGGTCGCCACTGTTGACACCATCTAGTTGTGTAAGCTGATGCATGAGCAAGTATAAATAAAAATTTGTGCTACAGAGCTGTGTTTTTGTATGCCAGTATAGTTGCCATCTTTATGGGCCTGACTGTAAATCAGATGGATCTCTCCTCATGGATGCAGATATCAATTTTTACAATATTCAAACTCATAATAAGCCTGGCTTAAAATCAATAGTGGTTCCTCAGTGCAGGTGACAGACTGCTCTCTCAGCCAATCAGCGTTAAGCCTGCTCAATACAAAACCTTGCGACTCGACAGTGGCATCGCAAGGTTTTGCCTCGGGTGAGGGATCCGGGGCAGGAAGGGAGATCCGAGCTTGGCTCGGAACCCCCTCGGATCCCCGAAATTTGGGTGAGTTCGGTTCTCTGAGAATCGAACCCGCTCATCCCTAATAAATTCATACATACAGCATTTAAAAGGTACTGTAAACTCCATGCGAGAGCCATAGCAAATGATGTTCAGAGACTTAGATTATATGCTACAGAATAAAATTCCATAATTCCTTAGTATGTAGCAAAATGCATGTTTTAAAATCAAATTATGAAATAAAACAAAAATAAAATTTTAATATTTTTATTATAGACCTTGCAGATGGCCCAAGAAGAATGGTGTCCAAATCTGCATCTACTGTAACAATAAACCAAACAGGTCAATGCTTTTATTCTTCTTTGGTGTTCTAGGTGTAGAACCATGAGAGATCTTGGCTTGTAAACTGTGGGCTAAATCCATTTGTAATTCCGTACCTGACCTGTAGAGGGCGAATGCTGTGCAAAAATTGTGTTTTTTAATTATTTAAAAATGAACAGTAATTAATTTCGATTACAAATTTTTTTAGTTGCCACTGCAGTGTTTTATTACGCTCGTATGTAAAATTTCACGATCTTGGCTTGTAAACTGTGGATTTGTATAGAAAGACAGAATGATATAAGGACAAATTTTAATTTTTATATATTAGATATATATATGTATATATATATATATATTTATATATATATATATATATATACACATATATATGTGTGTGTCCAAATCCCGGCACTCCACAGGTACGACGTATAACTTCACCGGGTGCCCTCCACAGTAACTGCCTGCGAACAGGAACCTCCGTTGTATATAAATCCCAATGGCAGCACTCCGGATAAATAGATCAAGAACACAGCACAGCTATATGTAGCAACGTTTCAGCGCTCCTGCGCTTTTATCAAGCCAATACAAAAAATATACAAACACTTACCAGTTTATATAGCAAGCACCTCACAAGTGCACCCATTAGCTACTCCACGTGTCAGACACTCTGGGGCAGGTGCACCGGAAGTTACATCATAATGGTCCATGTAACCATAGTGATATTAAAACAGACAAATCTTAATACAATGTCAAAAAATTAAACAATAAACTGAAAACGACGATAACCCTTATTGCATAAATGGGCTAATTAGCAGCATGAATGTGACATTACATGTTAGTGCAAATGCCAGGTATAAGTGATACATTGAAACAACCTTAAAACCCCCGTGAGGGTCACGCCAAAATATATGGCTGTGTCACTCAACACAAAATAAATAAAAAAACACATGAGCAACATACATACACAAACCACATAAATACACATAATTAAAATATAATTTTTTTCAGAACATATTCAAATGACCTGAGCAACATTATAACAACAATCAGGATTCATCCCACATATTGTATGAATTAAATGGACAATATGATACCCTAATTGGTAAATAGAACCAAATAGCAAGTGTATATGGCTGATTCACAACCACATTGAATAAATATCGTAATAGAACATAACAGGTAGAAAATACATTATGTCCTAACGCCCGGATATCAGCCCCTCTACATCCTTAGAGCTTACAATCCAATACATCAGAAAGGTATGCATCACGGCCTACAAGGGTCATACTAATCAGAGCATCAGCCTGATCTACATTATGAGCTACAATTATGTTGGAATACTGCTTTAAATGAAATAATGTAACCCCAATGTTTCATTGAGGCCTCTAGGTGACAATGGGCTCTATTTACTACAATCCCCATATTGAATGCGGATTGTAGTGTGATATTACCGAGTGAATTCGCATTGCGAATTCAGGCAATATCACAGGGATTTACTATAAATCCCTTGCAGGGACAGAGCTTGCGATAAAGCTCTGTCCCTGCGGATCCCATCCGCACTCTAGTCGCGGTATTTTCGGAAAAAATACCGCAACTAAGAGCCCGCGCATGCGCCGACCCACCATCGCTGCTACCCCCCACCGATGCTAAGCCCTGCCCCCCACGATCACGGACCCCCGGGACCCCCCCCTCCCTTCATTACACTTACCTGTATCCTCCTGGCCTCCGGTGATCTTCTCCGGGCTTCCCGATCAGGTGATCTCCCATACTGCACTGGGACCCGATCACCTGATGACCGGGCAGCAGTGCACTGTGGGAGCCCAGCTGACCGGAGAGGAGCCATCACCGGAGGCCCGATCACCGGTCCCTGGATTCAGGTAAGTAAAAAAAAAATGTTTCAATTTTTTTTTCTTTTTTTTACAGCAATCAGCTTGCGGTCTGTTTAGACCACACAGCTGATTACTGGTACCGGCTCCCGCCTCTGCTCTCCCCGTTAGAGCAGAGTGGGAGCTCGGTAACCGGGGGAGACCCTGGATAACGCCACCTCCAGGTGGCATTATTATCACAGGGCTTCCCCCGGTATTTTTTTACAATTTATTTTTAGTAACTCTGGTCGGATCACATTTTCCCATTACAATTATGGGAAATGCGATCAGCTTTACTAAAAATAAGTGATACCTAGGGGTTGGAGTAGAATTTTACTAATTCTACTCCAATTGCCCTGTAATAACTACAGGTGAAACTAAAATAATGTGAAAAGGGTGTGAAAACACCCTTTTTCACTTTATTTTAGTAAAAATAATGTTAATAAATAGAGCCCAATGTGTCCAATCTGATTATCCAACTAGACTCACACTGAAGAAGTATTTTAGCACGGTTTCCCCCTCTGACTAATATGATCGATGATACGATACCTCAATGTAGAAATGTTATGTTTAGCATTAGACACTACGGAGGAGGTTAGGTTCAGGCACCGGGGAGGGTTAGGGGTAAGGGTTAGCATTAGGGTACTTACCTAATGGTGTCAGGGTTCTGACTGTCAGAATACCGCTGTCAGTATTTTGACCGCCGGCATCCCAACCGCCGGGATCCCATACCCAGCCCTTTCCAACAGTATATTATTATTTTATGTTGTCTTTTTTTCAAATAATTTTTTAATGTTTAATTTATATAGATATTTTTGAATCTGTGGGGTGATTTAAATGTTTTGCGTGCCCACTGCTGGCTGTCTATACAATTGTAGCTTTGTTTGGATGCCTAAAGCTGCGGGGTGGGGGGACACATTTATCCTCACAGCCTCCTGAGATGCAAGAAGAAATGTGCGCAAAGTCCGTTGTTTGGGCACCCGAACCAGGACGTCAGACATCCAAACCAGGATGTCAGACGCCCAAACCAGGATGTCAGATGCCCAAACCAGGACTTCAGACACCCAAACCAGGACGTCAGACGCCCAAACCAGGATGTCAGACGCCCAAACCAGGACGTCAGACGCCCGACCCAGGATGTCATACACCCGAACCAGGACTTCAGACACCCAAACCAGGACTTCAGACACCCAAACCAGGACGTCAGACGCCCAAACCAGGACGTCAGACGCCCAAACCAGGACTTCAGACTCCCAAACCAGGACGTCAGACACCCGAACCAGGACGTCAGACACCCAAACCAGGACGTCAGACGCCCAAACCAGGACGTCAGACGCCCAAACCAGGACTTCAGACGCCCAAACCAAGACATCAGACGCCCAAACCAGGACTTCAGACACCCGAACCAGGACGTCAGACACCCAAACCAGGACGTCAGACGCCCAAACCAGGACGTCAGACACCCGAACCAGGACGTCAGACACCCAAACCAGGACTTCAGACACCCAAACCAGGACGTCAGACACCCGAACCAGGACGTCAGACGCCCGAACCAGGACGTCAGACGCCCGAACCAGGACGTCAGACGCCCGAACCAGGACGTCAGACGCCCGAACCAGGACGTCAGACGCCCGAACCAGGACGTCAGAAGCCCGAACCAGGACGTCAGACGCCCGAACCAGGACGTCAGACGCCCGAACCAGGATGTCAGATGCCCGAACCAGGACGTCAGACGCCCGAACCAGGACTTCAGACACCTAAACCCAAACCAGGATGTCAGACACCCAAACCAGGACTTCAGACACCCAAACCAGGACATCAGACTCCCAAACCAGGACGTCAGACACCCAAACCAGGACTTCAGACACCCAAACCAGGACTTCAGACACCCAAACCAGGACGTCAGACACCCAAACCAGGATGTCAGACACCCAAACCAGGACTTCAGACACCCAAACCAGGACGTCAGACACTCAAACCAGGACTTCAGACACCCAAACCAGGATGTCAGACACCCAAACCAGGACGTCAGACACCCAAATCAGGACGTCAGACACCCAAACCACGACTTCAGGCACCCGAACCAGGACATCAGACACCCAAACCAGGACTTCAGACACCCGAACCAGGACGTCAGACACCCAAACCAGGACTTCAGACACCCAAACCAGGACGTCAGATACCCAAACAAGAACTTTAGACAGATTTAGCTGCTTTCAGCTGCTAAACCCTGTTCTTTTGGGCACGTTAAATACTAATGGGTGTCTAATCTGATAGATGCCCATTAGTTTAGACACCCAGCAGGGGGACCGCTAAACATTTGAATCGCCCCCTGTATATCTGTATAAAGCATACATTAACAAATTAATTTCTAATTTAAAAAATTATAGGTATTAGAAAAAAAAGGGCAGGGAGATGGAGGGGATACATGGGGCAGTAGGTGATACAGTGCACAAGTCTGGTTGAACTTCTGTTGTATGATGATGACATGGTTATATTCCTACACAAACAGGCATCTTCTGGGACCATGTAATCTGCAACATGAATAGTGAATACTGACTGAAGACAACGTCTGCCCAGGGAGGATCAGTTTCTTCAGAGGTTCCCCATCACAGAGAAACCACCATACAGGTAAGGTGTATATGGAACAGAATGGAGAGGAATGTTCTCAGAGTGACAAGAAATGGGTGGAGTGTCATGATGATATGCCCCCATTTCCAGTGACCACGCCCCTAATGAAACATGACCATGCCTATTTTTTTGCGCTCGCCTTCGGCGCACATACACTCCATGTTACTTTATTTTCAAACTTGCACCACTAAAGTTAACATAAGTTATGGAACTGGGACACCTATTATCAAATGGCAAGCTTCGCCTATGGGCGCAGACAGTGAGTTGGAATTAGACTGTCACTGGCTGTGAAGGGATGCCTAACCCTAACCTCCCCCCCTAGTGTGTCTATATATATATATATATATATATATTATAGCAATATATGGAGAGAGGCGTCACTCAGAGTCTTTTCAATTGAAAAGTGCACCCTATGCCAGGGTGATATATTGGGACAATGTTTCGGGGACTGTGTCCCCTTCCGCAGAACAACATCATTTGTAAAGGGAGCGTGCCATAATACCACGCCCTCTTCGGCGCACAGATGTCCCGACCGCTGAATCACCAGTGTTGGTAGGTATGATCCTAATAGTGAATACTTATGTCCCAGCTGCTGGTAGCCTTGTCATGCTCCTGTGGGTGGGTGCTTCTCACATGTTAGACACGCCCCCAAAGAGGTGTAGCCCTGTCCCTAAAATGCTGTAGCAACACCCCCTCCAGGGGGGGCCCTGGAAGTTGCTGTACCGGGGCCCAGGATTTCTCTTGGCAGCCCTGCATGTAATAGCATATACGATGAAACTGGATGTACATGTTAGATGGTGCCTGATATTATATTTAGCTACTGTAAAAGGATGAAAAAAATTTGGGCCCGTTTTAAAAGAACTGCATGTAATACAATTCAGGCATCTAAAGCATCCCAGTTTAGGTTTGGAAGATTAAAGAATTTTTCCACGGATAAGCCTATGACCCCTTCAGTTTTACCTCCGCAACTTTTAAAATTACAAGACAAATCTACATTTGAGCCTATGAGTAACAATGCTTCGATTAAGACTTCTTCCCGATTATTGGATAAAAAGATTAGTGATAATCCTGAGAATAAGAAACCTGAGTATTGGAATGTAAGCAAAGAGGAACGCAAGGCTTTGAAACAGCTGGCCACTTATGATGATATAGTGACATTGTCACCTCCGATAAAGACCTTAAACCCCTTCAGAATACTTCAATTATGTCTTGTTACTGTAGAGGTAAGAACCTCAAAGATTACTTGGTACGTAACGACATCTCTGATCTAGGTAAGATGAGAAAATCGAAATTTTTGGGCAAACCTAAACTGGGATGCTTTAGTGCCCGAATTGTATTACATGCAGTTCTTTGCAAACGGGCCCAAATTTTTTTCATCCTTTTACGGGAGCTAAATATAATATCAGGCACCATCTAACATGTACATTCAGTTTCATCATATATGCTATTACATGTCCTTGTTCCAAAATGTACATCGGTAAAACTGAATGTACATTGAAAATTCGGATGGCACAGCACCGCTCTGCAATTAGGTTAGCCCTAGCTACCGTTACTAGTGAACAGCCGGTCGCAAGGCATTTTGCCGAGGCTAAACATAACATTTCTACATTGAGGTATCGTATCATCGATCATATACCCCCATTAGTCAGAGGGGGAGACCGTGCTAAAATACTTCTTCAGTGTGACTCTAGTTGGATAATCAGATTGGACACATTGTCATCTAGAGGCCTCAATGAAACATTGGGGTTACATTGTTTCATTTAAAGCAGTATTCCAACATAATTGTGTATTCTAGCTTATAATGTAGATCAGGCTGATGCTCTGATTAGTATGACCCTTGTAGGCCGTGATGCATACCTTTCTGATGTATTGGATTGTAAGCTCTAAGGATGTAGAGGGGCTGATATCCGGGCGTTAGGACATAATGTATTTTCTACCTGTTATGTTCTATTACGATAATTATTCCATGTGGTTGTGAATCAGCCATATACACTTGCTATTTGGTTCTATTTACCAATTAGGGTATCATATTGTCCATTTAATTCATACAATATGTGGGATGAATCCTGATTGTTGTTATAATGTTGCTCAAGTCATTTGAATATGTTCTGAAAAAATTATTTTGTAATTATGTGTATTTATGTGGTTCGTGTATGTATGTTGCTCATGTGTTTTTTTAATTTATTTTGTGTTGAGTGACACAGCCATATATTTTGGCATGACCCTCAAGGGGGTTTTAAGGTTGTTTCAATGTATCACTTATGCCTGCCATTTGCACTAACATGTAATGTCACATTCATGCTGCTAATTAGCCCATTTATGCAATAAGGGTTATTGTCGTTTTCAGTTTATTGTTTAATTTTTTGACATTGTATTAAGATTTGTCTGTTTTAATATCACTATGGTTACATGGACCATTATGATGTAACTTCCGGTGCGACTTCCCCATAGCGTCGGACACGTGGAGTAGCTAATGGGTGCACTTGTGAGGTGCTTGCTATATAAACTGGTAAGTGTTTGTATATTTTTTGTATTGGCTTGATAAAAGCGCAGGAGCGCTGAAACGTTGCTACATATAGCTGTGCTGTGTACTTGATTTATTTATCTGGAGTGCCGCCATTGGTATATATATATATATATAATATTTGTGAAAAAATAGGTGCAAAAAGCCCTGTGTCTGTATATATATATTTGTGAAAAAAGGTGTTCCCCAATTATGATTTGTTCATCATCTGAAAGCTGCCAAGATCTAATACACTCAAGAACAATACAGTCTTCAGTTTGAACTCAGAAGCCAGGATTACAGCTACCATTACATTTGATGTGAGTTATGCAAGTAATATTCCAGTACAGAGATATCTTTAGTTTTAGAATTTGGATTTTGTGTTTATATGCAGTTTAAAGTGCTTTATCACTATTCTTGGTGATATTCTATACTTTTATTTGTCAGCACAACATTTTTCCACCAGTATTACACTATATTACTTTTCCTTTTAATGGTCCATCCATATTCAGCCATATGTGAGGTCTGCAAGGAGGGGAAAGCCCAAGGAAAAAGATATACAGATAAGCGTGCAAATGTTATATTTCTAGTATGCAAGTCAATCTACAGTATATACTTTTGGATTTGTGGTACTGGAGGCAATATATATATATATATATATATAATATTATATATACAGTCAGGTGCATAAATATTGGGACATTGACAGAATTTTCATATTTTGGCCTCTATTTACCACCACAATGGCTTTGAAATGAAACAAACAAGATGTGTTTTAACTGCAGACTTTCAGATTTAATTTGAGGGTAATTACATCCAAATCGGGTGAACGGTGTGGGAATTACAACGGTTTCTATATGTGCCTCCCACTTTTTAAGGGACCAAAAGTAATGGGACTATCAACTCAAAAGCTATTTCATGGACAGGTGTGGGGTATTCCCTCGTTATTTCATTATCAATTAAGCAGGTAAAAGGTCTGGAGTTGATTCTAGGTGTGACATTTGCATTTGGAATCAATTGCTGTCGACTCTCAATATGAGATCCAAAGAGTTGTCACTATCAGTGAAGCAAGCCATCATTAGGCTGAAAAATCAAAACAAACCCATCAGAGAGATAGCAAAAACATTAGGTGTGGCCAAATCAATTGTTTGGAACATTCTTAAAAAGAAAGAATGCACCGGAGAGCTCAGCAACACCAAAAGACCCGGCAGACCACGGAAAACAACTGTGGTGGATGACAGAAGAATTATTTCCCTGGTGAAGAAAAACCCCTTCACAACAGTTGGCCAAATCAAGAACACTCTCCAGGAGGTAGGTGTATATGTGTCAAAGTCAACAATCAAGAGAAGACTTTACAAGAGTGAATATAAAGGGTTCACCACACGATGTAAACCATTGGTGAGCCACAAAAACAGGAAGACCAGATTAGAGTTTGCCAAACAACATCTAAAAATGCCATTACAGTTCTCAAACAACATCCTATGGAAAGATGAGACAAAGATCAACTTGTACCAGAGTGATGGGAAGAGAAGAGTATGGAGAAGGAAAGGAACTGCTCTTGATCCAAAACATACCACCTCATCAGTGAAGCATGGTGGTGGTAGTGTCATGGCGTGGGCATGTATGGCTGGCAATGGAACTGGTTCCCTTGTATTTATTGATGATGTGACTGCTGACAAAAGCAGCAGAATGAATTCTGAAGTGTTTCGGGCAATATTATATGCTCATATTCAGTCAAATGCTTCAGAACTCTTTGGACGGCGCTTCACAGTGCAGATGGACAATGACCCGAAGCATTCTGCCAAAGCAACCAAAGAATTTTTAAGGCTAAAAAGTGGAATATTATGCAATGGCCAAGTCAATCCCCTGACCTGAATCCGATTGAGCATGGATTTCACTTGATGAAGACAAAACTGAAGGGAAAATGCCCCAAGAACAAGCAGGAACTGAAGACATTTGCAGTAGAGGCCTGGCAGAGCATCACCAGGGATGAAACCCAGCATCTGGTGATGTCTATGCATTCCAGACTTCAGGCTGTAATTGCCTGCAAAGGATTTGCAACAAAGTATTAAAAAGTGAAAGTTAGATTTAGGATTGTTTAGTTTGTCCCATTACTTTTGGCCCCTTAAAAAGTGGGAGGCATATATAGAAACCGTTGTAATTCCTACACCATGCACCTGATTTGGATGTAATTACCCTCAAATTAAATCTGAAAGTCTGCAGTTAAAGCACATCTTGTTTGTTTCATTTCAAAGCCATTGTGGTGGTGAATAGAGGCCAAAATCTGATAATTCTGTCAATGTCCCAATATTTATGCACCTGACTGTATATATATTAAAGTTCACGTTCTGGGGTCTGTGTGTTCGTTTGGGCTAATCTCTTGAACCACTGGATGGTTTTTGATGGGATTTTCACTATTCTATATAGCATTGGTGGAAGTAGGTTTAGCCATTCATCTGTGACAAAAGGGAGCTGAGCTGTGACTATTTTAGTGAAGCAGAAAAAAATCTAAACTTACACCAATCTTACACCAAGTTGAAGTACAGTAGCTGTCCATAGTGCTGAAAATGCAAGTGAGAGCCAATCAGAGCTAGCAATGTGCCCTGCTGCTTAGCAGCAGCCTATAGAGGGGAGGGAGTCACAGACTGGAGCAGGATCATGTCTGAGGCAGACAGAGGGCCTGATTCAAATTTGGGAATTGAGGGCCTGATTCAGAGCCGGACGCTATTTGCGCTCGCTCGTTCAGAAAAAGGGGCCGGCTATTTAAATTGAGCGCTCGCTCTTTGCGGTCTGTTGACGCCTCTATGTCTGAGCGAGCGAACGAAACATGCGCTTGCTATTTTGTAAAGACGCCCCCTGGCCGCTCGCATCCTACGTCATCTCCGCTATTTATTTGATTAATCGAGTACATCGAAAGGCGTCTGAACTGCTCGCAGTGCTTGTGGTAGGATTTTCCTACCGCAATCATGCGAACAGTTCAGGCTAAGAGACAACCAAGTGACGTGGTCGATGATGCTGCTTTGTTAATTATGCACACCCTTAAAATGCCCATTTTGACCATTTGGCACGCCTGCGTTCGGATCTCCACTCCCCGTTTTCAAGCACCTTCCCCTGTTACCACCCACAAACGCCTCATCCTGTCACTCAAATTAGCAGGCACTCGCTATTTTGCGAGCGCTCGATTTCCGACCACACTGACTGGTTCGCGCATGCGCATTACGACCCATACGCGTGCGCAGATGTGCGTACATCGCTCGGAGCGAACGAGCGGCCGCTTACGAGCAGCTCTGAATCAGGCCCCGAGTAAGAAAGAGCAAGTAACTGTGCATCTTGGTAAAACCATGCTGCACTGCAGGTGGGGCAGATTTAAAATGTGCAGAGAAATTTAGATTTGGGAGGGGTATGTCAAAACTGATATCTTAGTAAAGTTTAAAAATAAAGCTGTCCAGCATTTATAGGCTACATGCAAAAGCAGCCAGTATTTACCCCACGTGCAAAAAAAGTTATGTATTTGCACTCCTTGCATTGCAACATGGTTTGTCCAGGTACAGAGTTACTTGCTCCATCTTACTCTATTCCCAAATCTGAATCAGGCCCAGAAAGTGAGAGACAGCCTAAAGGAACCCATGAAGATTTAATATATGCCCTGATGCAGTCACAGTAGCCAGGAAAGAGCCAGGGGAGACATAGCTATCAGGAATTTAATAAAAACAAATAACCATCAGAACACCATGCTGATGATAATGCTTACGGTAGCTGCAATACAAATCTTTCATCCATTAATTTTCTGCCCTTCCCAGCACATCCCAGTGGCTGGGCCCCAGCCAGCTGCAGGGCAGCAGTATTGGGCTTGTGACAATGGTTAGATGCAGGGGACAGGAGTGAAATACAGTGCCTGTGGTGTGATGCTGTGCCTGTGGTGTGATGCTGTGGTAAGAAGCAGACGTTGTAAGCAGGAGGTTGTGGCGAGATGCAGAGGTCTGTGGTAAGATTCAGATCCAGTGGCAGGAGAGAGAAGCAGGGGCATGTGGTGAGATGCAAGGGGCTGTGGGGAAATATAGGATGCTGCGGTATAATGCAGGGGGCAGGAGTGAGAAGCAGGAGGCTGTGGTGAGATGCAGGGGGTAGGAGTAAGAAGCAGGAGGCTATTGTGAGATGCAGGGGACAGGAATGAGAAACAGGAGGCTGTGGTGAGATGCAGGTGGTAGGAGTAAGAAGCAGGAGGCTATTGTGAGATGCAGGGGACAGGAGTCAGAAACAGGAGGCTGTGGTGAGATGCAGGGGGTAGGAGTAAGAAGCAGGAGGCTATTGTGAGATGCAGGGGGCAGGAGTGAGAAGCAAGAGGCTGTAGTGAGATGCAGGGGGTAGGAGTAAGAAGCAGGAGGCAGTTGAGAGATGCAGGGGGTAGGAGTAAGAAGCAGGAGGCTATTGTGAGATGCAGGGGGCAGGAGTAAGAAGCAGGAGGCTATTGTGAGATGCAGGGGGCAGGAGTGAGAAGCAGGAGGCTGTTGTGAGATGCAGAGGACAGGAGTGAAAAGCAGGAGGCTGTTGTGAGATGCAGGGGGCAGGAGTGAGAAGCAGGAGGCTTTGGTGAGATGCAGGGGACAGGAGTGAGAAGCAGGAGGCTATTGTGAGATGCAGGGGGCAGGAGTGAGAAGCAGGAGGCTGTGGTGAGATGCAGGGGGTAGGAGTAAGAAGCAGGAGGCTATTGTGAGATGCAGGGGGCAGGAGTGAGAAGCAGGAGGTTGTGGTGAGATGCAGGGGGTAGGAGTAAGAAGCAGGAGGCTATTGTGAGATGCAGGGGGCAGGAGTGAGAAGCAGGAGGCTGTGGTGAGATGCAGGTGGTAGGAGTAAGAAGCAGGAGGCTATTGTGAGATGCAGGGACCAGGAGTCAGAAACAGGAGGCTGTGGTGAGATGCAGGGGGTAGGAGTAAGAAGCAGGAGGCTATTGTGAGATGCAGGGGGCAGGAGTAAGAAGCAGGAGGCTATTGTGAGATGCAGGGGGCAGGAGTGAGAAGCAGGAGGCTGTTGTGAGATGCAGAGGACAGGAGTGAGAAGCAGGAGGCTGTTGTGAGATGCAGGGGGCAGGAGTGAGAAGCAGGAGGCTTTGGTGAGATGCAGGGGACAGGAGTGAGAAGCAGGAGGCTATTGTGAGATGCAGGGGGCAGGAGTGAGAAGCAGGAGGCTGTGGTGAGATGCAGGGGGTAGGAGTAAGAAGCAGGAGGCTATTGTGAGATGCAGGGGGCAGGAGTGAGAAGCAGGAGGTTGTGGTGAGATGCAGGGGGTAGGAGTGAGAAGCAGGAGGCTATTGTGAGATGCAGGGGGCAGGAGTGAGAAGCAGGAGGCTGTTGTGAGATGCAGGGGGCAGGGGAGAGAAGCAGGAGCCAATTGTGAGATGCAGGGGACTGTGGTGACATGTCGTAGGTTGTTATGAGATGCAGGGGCTGTGGTGAGATGAAATTGCTCCCATGCAAAGCCGGGGCGGGTCACTAGCCACACACACATACACACTTACACTGTATATAACTATATATAGCACCCAGTATTATACAGATCAATTGCACCATGACTTGAATTTCTATGACCAGAGAGTGTGCAGAATGATCTTCCTTGTGCATGGTTGCTGAGATCTAGAGAGTTAGCAAGCCTGTTCTGTTTGCAGTGCTTCACCTACGCATGCAAAAATGTTTTCTTTAGGTTAGAGGAAGGAAAGGAAATTGGTCTTACATAGTGTCATCGTTTGCTCACACCATACTTCAAAGCAAAGAGAATTCAGTGAACGTTGGGTTACAAATGTGCTGACAACACTGATATTTTCACATGTATCCTTATGAAAGGAAAGCTGAAAAGCCATGAGTAGATATGTTTCCTATTCTTTTAAACATGCCTAATTATAATTGCATATATTAATGCAAGAGTGACACAAAAGGAAACATTATGAGGTGTTTATTTTTAAATAAATTTGTAGCACCATGACCCAATACATTTTAGTCTCTTTGCTATTTGATGTTTAAATGAAAATAGCTTTTTACTACCAGCGCTTTTACAGAGAGTATTTGGCCATTCACATCAGTCCCTGCCCCAATGGAGCTTACAATCTATAATACCTACCACATACTCACATACATACACACTAGAATTAAATTTTGTTGGGAGCCAATCAACCTACCAGTACATTTTTTGGAGTGTAGGAGGAAACCGTAGTACCCGGAGGAACCCATGCATGTGGTAGGGAGAATATACAAATGCCACACAGTTAGGGCCATAGTGGGCATCAAACCCATGACCTCAGTGCTATGAGGCAGTAATGATAACCATCACATCGTCTGTGCTGCCTAATTTATTATAAATAATTAATTATATTTATTATTGTTTTTATATATATATATATATATATATATATATATATAGTCCAGCAGTAGGTTGGCACACACAATATAAAGTGTGTCTCAATTTCCCCAGGGCATCATCCCAACACTACTCGTTTAGTGGCAGCAATTTATTCCAGAAAGTAGGGCGCACTCACCAGGGTCTTTTACAACAAAGAGTCACTCTTATTACTCACATAATGTCAACAGCATAGTATGTCATAGGTCATAGGTTTTGCTCACTAAGTGTGACCTTCATCAGGACATCTCCAAACAAAACACCAACATCACCACATACTATCTACTGTATTTGTTAGTGTTTTGGGGGATGTCCTGATGACGGTCCCGCTTAATGATACATATGGGATAGGTACGGGATCCCGACGGTCAGGATGCTGAAGCCAGAATACCGACAGCAGCATCCTAACAGTCAGAATCTTGACAGATTTTTATATAATATTTTTTTATTGTGTGTGTGTGTGTGTATATATATATATATATATATATATACATATATATATATAATCCTCGTATATAGTAGCACTCATGATTTCTAGTATCGCCATGATCTCAAGGCTTCAAGTTTCATCATAAATACCATTATATAGAGCGTGGGTACAAATGAGAGCACTCACCAGACTTCCATTCTTGACTGTAGTATCAAATTAATTTATACATAATAATAGCGATTCAAACATTGTCAACATTTCGGTCCTCACAGAGACCTTTGTCAAGACAAATAAAGTACTAAAGTGAAAAAGTGCAACAAAAAAAAAGTACAAATATTCTCATCTGTTTCAATCTTCTGTATGCTGCGAGTTGCTTTCCATAATACCTGATAGATATGTGAAATAGATAAAGGTGGTGGTTTATCCTATAATACATAGGGATAACATATATTAAATATTGGTAATATAAGACATTAAAAATTGAACCATCTAATATCAGGTACAGTACCTAAGGTAAAGTGATAGGTAATTCACAGTTGGGGCTGTTATCAAGTCATATACTGTATTCACCAAAGGAGAAGCAATTATTGAGATGGGGATATAGCCCCCTTTGTAAATCTGCTTATGTTAATTAAGTGATATTCATGTTTATCAGATGTTAAGAAATGATGACCTCTTCTGGTTGATATTCCCTTCTCAACCACTCCCAGTAGATATGAATGGCATATAATGAAGGATAAAGAGAGGGATCTAAAGGTGCCCATACACGGTGCGATATGTATAACGATGTGATCTCGTATATGATTTTCCTTGAAAATTCTTCCCTTGAGATTGTACAAACGAACATATGATTAGATGTGACGTTAAGCGATTGCAAATCGTTTAAGATATATCGTATGCAGCAAACAACCTCACGATGCATCTGCTGGAATCTCAATAGGGGAGGGCTATTCTAGGGAGTATAAAAGGCGGCATCCATTTTCAATCTGGGCTCACTCTGCTCTGTGACTAGTGAGGCTTCATTTTATACCTGCTAAACGCTGTACATTGCTATTGTGCTTTGGTTTGTTTTGGGCTTGCCTTTAACAAAGTGTGGGCCTGATTCAGAGCCGGACGCTATTTGCGTTCGCTCGTTCAGAAAAAGGGGCCGGATATTTTAATAGAGCGCTCGCTCTTTGCGGTCTGTTGACGCCTCTATGTCTGAGCGAGCGAAAGAAATATGCGCTCGCTATTTTGTAAAGACGCCCCCTGGCCGTTCGCATCATAGTCATCTCCGCTATTTATTAGATTAATCGAGTACATCGAAAGGCGTCTGAACTGCTCGCAGTGCTTGTGGTTGGATTTTTCTACCGCAATAATGCGAACAGTTCAGGCTAAGAGACAACCAAGTGACGTGGCCAATGACGCTGCTTTGTTAATTATGCACACCCTTAAAACGCCCATTTTGCACGCCTGCATTCGGATCTCCACTCTCCGTTTTCAAGCACCTTCTCCTGTTACCACCCACAAACGCCTCATCCTGTCACTCAAATTAGCAGGCAATCGCTAGTTTGCGAACACACGATTTCCGACCACACTGACTTATTTGGCGCATGCGCATTATGACCCATACGCATGCGCAGATGTGCGAACATCGCTCGGAGCGACCGAGCGGCAGCTTACGAGCGGCTCTGAATCAGGCCCTGTGTTCTATACTACATTCTGTGGTGATGGATTCCTATCGCTATAAGCTTTTGCTAGCCTATGGCTATCTAAAGCTGAAAGGTGATGGAGCTGAGGAGAGAAGGAGAATGAGGTCTAGCCGGACCAAGGTGTGGCTGAGGAGGGAGACTCGCTCCCATATGCCCCTGCTGATGGAGATTAGGGAGAAGAACCCGGGCTATTACCAGAACTACCTGCGTATGACTGATGTCACTTTCCAGGAGGCTGCATTTGGTGACCCCCTATATGCAGAGGCAGGACACCAGCATGAGGAGGACCATCCCAGCTGAGGAGAGGCTAATTGCTACCCTGAGGTACCTGGCTACAGGATTTTTTTTGGAAGACCTGAAGTTTGGGACCCTACACATTTATTTTTCTGGTGAAAAAAAATGTTTTTTTTTTTAATTTTATTTTTTCACACTGAGGGACAAAATCAACCAACATGGCTGCTTTTTAATGTTTACCAAAACCAACATGTTTTTTTTTTTTTTTGTTAAATCTTTTTATTGATATTTTATAGTAGTTACATACAAAATAATTAGATGCTTTGTGTTAAATACAAATAGATATTATGGTAACAATTCAACATAGATGGAAATTATAACCAGAATATAAAATATATATATAGTTGTACAACTAACTCACTATACAGCAGTAACGATATCTGTAGTGAAGATACACATTGGGGTTTTAATACTAGCTTGAGAAAATATGAATATCTGTACTCAGAGCCCTGCAGTCGTGCAGTTTGAGAAGAAAAAAAAAAAAGAAATCGTTGTCTACATGAATTAAAACAGACTAACAAACATTTCCAACATTTCTCTTTTGTACACCAATTCAATAAGTACAATTATTCATAAAAAAGGGGGGGTACACAAGACAAATATACATGTGGGGAAACACGATAGGTAGGGTGGGAGGGACATAGGAAAGATTCTCAAAAAGAAGTTGTATTTCGACCTCACGATTTCTCCATCCGTATATAATCAGGCTCCTATTTTTCTGTTTCTGTCAGTCATATCTGCATATCGTCACAAATACAATAATAGTATATATAGTATTAACTTATAGTGAAATATAATACAATCATACCCTCTATATTTAAATCAGCTGTCTCAGCAAATACCAGTTTGTGTTTTCAAACTCCTGTAATATTTGGGTTTGGGTCTGTGGTTGCAAATAATCAATGTAAGGACCCCATCTCCTGTAAAATTGCACTACTCCCTTCTCAACATCCGGAAATGAAGCCCTACTATCAAAATATAAATTTTTAAGTAGTAAATGTTGTACCTCAGAAATAAAGGGTGGGGGTCTTACTGGTCCATTGTTTTAAAATAACTTTTTTGGCTGTAGTTAAAATAATAGAAAGTAAAGGGATAATGGATCTTTTATATGGGCCCAGTTCCCAATTGGTGTAAATAAGACATAAGACCGCTGAAGGGTCTGGGCGTAAATGTAAGGAAAAAATATTATTAATAAACACAATTGTTTTGTTCCAAAATCGGCGAATCTTCCTACACTCCCAGAAATTGTGATAAAAGTAGGCTGATTTATGATGACATTTAAGACATCGACCTGTTTCGTTAGGGACCATATATTTCCTCTGATGTTGTGAGATATATGCTCTATTCAGTACATTATAATGTACTTCTTGAAGCATTGCCGTGCGCAAGTGCTTCATTGTAGAGTCAAAATGTAAGAGAAAGCTGTTAGGTTCCGGGAAAGATGGAATATCCCTGGTCCAACTACTATGTAAAGAGTTCCAGGCATGGTGGGAATCAGCCTTATTCAGCATGTCAGTTAATAGTTTAGTATGATAGGTACGTGATTTTATTAGAGACAAGAGTGAAACCAGTGGGTCGGATCCATCTGGATTTAAATAAACTTTAGGTAGACCAGAAATATAGTGTCACAATTGGAGATACATATAGAAACAGTTGTTCGAGACGTTAAAGGTATTTCTGATATTGATAAATGGTAGTATATTACCCCCTGGGTCGAATACATCATTGATTATTAGAATCCCCTTCCTCTTCCATTCTGCAAAACCCATATTGGTCATAGCAGGGGGAAATAGTGGATTACCACAGATAGAGATAAACAGAGTGAAATGCCAATCCCTTTTCAGCCTGCGGTTAATCGCTATCCAGGCTAGATAGGTGCTATTAAACAGGGGGTTTGATATAATTTGAGCAGTCAGGGAGTATGGTTTAAATAATTCTTTCTCCACATCCAAGGAAGTATAAACAGAACGATTCAGTAACCAATCTGAAATATATCTGAAGGCAACTGATAAAGAAAAAATCTTTAGATCAGGGACACCCAATCCCCCAGTCTAGCCAAGGTAATCTTTGATTTTCCACGGTTCCAAATAAATTTAGTGAAAATTTTTTGGAGTGCATATAGATCTGTTTGGTGAGGGAGATCAGCAACATCTGCATAGGGTATGAAATTTGGGGGAATATAACACTCTTCAAGACGGCAATGCGACCCAGTAAGGACAAAGGTAAGGATAACCAATCTGTTAGTAATTTTGATATTGATCGGAGTAATGGGGTGAAATTCACTGAGTATAGTTTCCCAGGATCAAAAGGAATATGTATCCCCAGATATTTCAAGGTTGGGCTTGCTAAACGAAAATTTGGAAATATGGGGATTGAGTGAAAGTCCTCTGGTGCACCAGAGAGTGGTAAGTATTCCGACTTGGCTACATTCACCCTGTAACCCGCAAAGGATCCAAATAAGTCCACGAGGTGCATCACCTCCGGCATCGAGGAGGCCGGGTCGGACATAAATAAAAGCATATCATCAGCAAATAATGCTACCTTTAGTTCAACTGCTCCAACCCAGATTCCCCGAAACACTGTGGAAGCGCGGAGCGCCATAGCAAGAGGCTCCAAAGCGAGTGCTAACAGGAGTGGTGACAGGGGGCAGGCCTGTCTGGTACCCTTGTATATAGGGAAGGGATCTGAGGCATAGCCATTACAGACAATTTGTGAGGATGAGTGAGTATATAGTGAGGTAAGAAGCATAATAAAATCTGACTGGAATCCAAATTTATGGAGTGTGAAAAATAAATGGTCCCAAGAGACCAGGTCGAAGGCCTTTTTGGCATCAAACGATAAGATGGTATGTAAATCCCTGGTTTTTAATGACTGTACCCAATTGGACACTGCCAGTACTCTACGTATATTGGCCGTCGAGTGACACCCCCATATAAACCCAGTCTGACCTTCATGAACCAGTCTGGGAAGTACTACTTTCATTCGCTCGGCCAATATTTTTAATAATATTTTGTAGTCATTATTAAGAAGAGAAATAGGCCTATATAAGCCAGAGCATTCCAGGTCTTTGCCTGATTTGGGTAAGACTTTTAGGATTGCTGAGTTGAAGTAAGATGGTAAGGTCTTAGTAGTTAAAATGTGATTATATACAGATTACAGATGTTAATGTATCTATAATTTTGGGGGAGAGAAATTTATAAAATTCCCCGGTAAGCCCGTCAGGACCAGGGGCTTTACCCGAACTCATACCTTGTATAATTTTTTTGTACCTCTGATGCAGAGATCGGGGCGGTTAAGGAAGCAGCCAAGTCAGAAGGCAATTGAGGAGGGGTAATAGTAGACCAGAACAAATCTCTGTTTGATTCGTTAGGGGGGGACGCAGCATTTAATTTGGTATAAAAAGAGCAAAATTCTTCGACTGTTTGTTTGCTAGAGGAAGTGTAAGAGCCGGTGGATATGCGGAGTCTTTTAACCAGAGTGGATGGTCGTGGGCCCTTTAAAAGATTGGATAAGAAGCGTCCAATCCTATTGCCGTGCTTGTAAAATTGAAGCCCTCTTTGGAATGTGTGCCGATCTCCCATGTCAGTTAGGATAGCGTCAAAATGGGTTTTACAGCCCAAGTACAATTGTTTATGTGCGGGAGTAGGAGAAGTTTTAAACCTCGAAAAGGATTCTGTAAGTGCTTGTTGTGCAGATTTAAAAGTTTTCAAAAATCTTTTTCTATTATAACTGACATATGACATTAATTCCCCTCTGAGTACTGCCTTTGAGGTCTGCCAGAACAACAGAGGGTCTTCTTGCTCATGTGATTGATTATCCTGCTTGTAGTTTTGCCACGAGGACTCAATTTTTTTACGAAATTTCAGTGAGGACATTAGGCTGGACGGAAAGCGCCATTGGCGAAATGGGCCTTTACCTACATTGACTGCAAGATCAACCCAGACCAACATGTGATCTGAGAGACTTATTGGTTCGATACAACTATCAAGTGATTTAAAAAATATGGAGTCGGACATCAAAATATAGTCCTGCCTGGATAATGAGCCATGGGCAGCCGACAAGCAGGAGTAATCTTTTTCAGTGGGGTGCTTGGCTCTCCAAACATCAGTGAGCTTTAGTTGTTGTATGACATACGGTATACCATATCTGGGCATGTGTGCAGATCAATGGGATGGGTGTTGACAATCCATCTCCTTTGAAACTATTAAATTAAAATCTCCACATAAAATTACGTTCTCATTACATATAGGGTATAGTTTTGAGAGAACAGATCGTAAAAATCTCTTGTCATACCGGTTAGGTGCATAAATAGTACAAATCACATAAGGTACATCATAAATGGAAGTTTCTAGGATGGCATATCAACCCTCAGGATCTGTCTCAGTCCCAAGGATTGTAACAGGAAGATCATGTCTGGCCATCACCACCACACCTCTAGATTTGGAGTTGTATGGGGATGACGCCAATACTCTCCAAACCATCATATTAAGATTAGCAACCTCCGTTGCAATTAGATGAGTCTCTTGTAAACACACCAAATCTAGATGTAATTTATTTAAATATATTAGAATATTTTTACGCTTAATTGGGGAGTGGAATCCTCCCACATTCCCAGTGCCAAATCTTATTTGTGACATAACGTTAATTTAAGACGAAGCTAAGAGGATATGTACTATAATTCCAATGAGCCAAAATATCAAACCTATCATAAGGACATGATGAAGAGAAAAAGAAATACATACATGGACAGGGGGAGGGGAGGTGGACACAATAGGGAAAAGACATACAATGGGGCAATAGTAACACAGCCGTTATAAAAGGCGCTGATGAATACTTGTAATCAGGTGTGCATCTAGGGATCCAAGCGCCCCTTGCAATGTAATGGACTGGCGCCTCCCCTATGCAGTGCCCCCAGTAGTAACCCTCCAGTAGCAATCCCCCTATGCTGCATTGCCCCCATTAGTAGCCCCCCCTATACAGTGCCCCCAGTAGAGTGTCCCCCCTATACAGTGCAAACCCCCTAAATTACCCCCAGTAGTGGCCACCCCTATACAGTGCCCCCAGTAGTGGCCTCCCCTATACAGTGCCCCCAGTAGTGTCCACGCCTATACAGTGCCCCCAGTAGTGGCCACCCCCCTAAATTGTCCCCAGTAGTGGCCACCCATACACAGAGCCCCCAGTAGCAGGCACCCCCCCATAAAGTGCCCCCAGTAGCAGCCACCCCTTATTTCAGTGCCCCCAGTAGTGGCCACCCCTATAGAGTGCCCCCAGTAGTGTCCTCCCCTATAGAGTACCCCCAGTAGTGGCCACCCCTATACAAAGCGGTCACCCCCTATTTCAGTGCCCCCCCTACACACACACACAAAGAGAGAAAAAAAACTTACCTGATCCTCGCTCCTGACGTGACCGCCGCTGTCCGCATAGTCCCGCCCGCTCTTATCCTGCATGGGAGAGACATCATACGTCATGACGTCTCTCCCATCACATGCTGCAGAGGGAGCCGGAAGATGGAGCTCATTAGTGAGCTCCAGCCGGCTCCCTCCGCGGACAACGCAGCAGCTAATGAGAGTCAGGCAGACTCTCATTAGCTGGCTGCTATTACAAACACACAGCCGCCGCTGGCGGCTGCATGTTTGTAAACTGTGTAGGGCAGACCGCTATCACTGTGGTCTGCCCTACACTTGTGGGGCCGAGGGACTTGTCCACCCCTTGGCTACTGGTGGCAATGCCGGGTGGCACCCCCCCTTTGGTCAGCGCCCCTGGCGAGTGCCATCCTGGCCAATGGGTAGATACGCCCCTGGTCAAGTGGCGCTGTTTAGGCCTGTCAAATTTCTGTTTATTATCATTCTTGCTTGTAGCTTCCTCTTATTTCATCCCCAGCATCTCCTGGCCTCTCCTATCTCTTTCCTGGCCCTTCCCCATGAAGCCATGGCCCTTTTTTGGGTGCATTATGTCCCTTTGAAAAATGAGGGGGGCACCAATGCTCTTTCTGGCACAGGGCAACAAAAAGTCTAGTTACGGCTCTGCTCCCTCCCAAGTGCCAAAAAAATATTAGTTAATCAATCAGTTTTTTTTGTGTGTGTTCACGTTAGCCATGGCATCACAAAACGCCTCTGCTGAGATTTGCATAAACATTTTCAAAGGTGAAATGGAATAAAGCAGCTAAAAGTGCGTTCTCTGATTATAGTGTCCCTACTCCCTACCCATGGCCCCTCTACCTGACTTTCAGTGAGTCAGAGGGGCAACTCCATGCAGCCATATTCCAGAGTGCAGCTGCTCCTCCTGTAGTCCAGGTCAGAAGATGTGTAGGGGGTGTGGTGATGATATGGACTAAAATGGAGCTCACATCCACTAAAGTGGACAATGAATCCCCAATCTAACAGGGAGCGCAACAGTCATTTATACACAACACAGGATGGAATGACGATATAGGCTTGGGTGATGGTATAATCTGGAGTGATGTATACATAATCTTCTTCACACAATATTAATTTGTCCCCGCAGGAATCCACCATTACAGGTGCCTCTGTAATTTTTGAATGTAATTGACAGTAAAGGTCGTTCTCGTAGAATTTGTATTTCATTTTGATGGACATCATCTTTTCCACATTTTGGGGAAGTAGTCTCAGGCCGATCACTGACAAGGTTCCCGGCTGTGCTGAAAACTCTTTCTGAGTACACACTGGAAGGTGGGCAGCTCAAGTAAAGCAAAGGCAGTTTTATGTGTAAGGGCCTCCAAAGGGTATATTTATTTACTAAAGTTTCTAAAAATGAAAAGTGTTCATGTTGCCCATAGCAATCAATCAGATCCTGTCTATCATTTTGTAGAATGCAATAGAGAAATGATAATGACAATCTGATTGGTAGCTATGGGCAACATGAACACTTTTTAGAAACTTTAGTAAAACTAAAAGTACTCCAAATTGCCTCTTTTTCCTACCAGTAGTCATTTACATGTATCTCTTTATTTTCAGATCTGTGTCTGTTGGGAAGAAAAAACAAAGTCTTCATCCCTTCTGGGATGAAAATCCACTCTCAGCAAGCAGGCATGGCGCTCAAGAATTTCCAAGAAAGACACAACGTAAAACTTAAACTTTAAACTGAAATGTTGCATTCAATGCTCTGTTCCGCTTGTTCACATTTCTAAATAATATGGTTAAGTGGACAGTGGGAACAATGGCAATTTGAAGGCCACTAACTAACTCTGTTTTTTTTAATGTCCCTGTAGAGGTTGGGAAATGCTTTTTCATGTGGAAAGCCCTACTAAAAGTCTTCCTGGTCCCATTCTGGGATGAGAAAATCCACTCCCAGCAACAGCCATGCTCAAGGATTATTCTGTGGCAAGGACTGATGTGAATGTGTAAAAATTTTTTTGTAAATGCCTCCTCCCCTCCCCTTCTCCCTCATAAGTTTTCTTCAGAATCAAATTATGAAATAAAATTTACTACCAATCAACCCTTCCTGTCCCTGCCCTGCCTTCAACTACATACATACTCCAACTCCCTCAGGCCTCTCTTGAATCATAAGAGTGTTTCCTGATGTGCCATGTTTGAAGTTGAACTGCCATGTGTTTGTGCCGCCCACTGCTGCCGCTTAGCTTAGTCAGCCAGCTAGCTTGGTGCAAATTTTGGGCCTAAATTGGATGAAAACAATATAGTGAGCTGTGAGGTGGTCAAAATCGACTAGAAATGAGTGGAAATAAATGTTTTTGAGGTTAATAATATTGTAGGAACAAAAACAGGCCCATTTTATGTGATTTTAGCTATTTTTATGATTTTTAAAGAAAAAATCCAGATCCAATACCAAAACCGAAAAACAAAACACGGAGGTGAGGTTTTGGCAAAACCAATCCAGATCCAAAACCAGAGGAGGATCCAGATCCAAAACCAAAACATGGGGGTAAGTGTACATCTCTAAATAACATATGCTGGAATGGATATGACATTTCTTTCTCCATGGGGCACTTTGAAAGAAATTTTTATCTTTTGAATGTTTGCCGCTCTTATATTAGTGCTGCTACCTAATCTGTTCTTACCCGTCTAAACTTTGCTAACTTACTGTATCTTACATCTACACCTGCAATGGAAGCTACAGCCACCGGGAAAGACTGACAAATGGAGATCCAGGCTCCCCACAAGTGGGTAGAGCTGAGATATCATGACCTTCGCACAGCAGAACAGGTGTTCCAGTTACAGATCCCCTGTGCTTACCATTCCGGTGGTAAAACATACGGTCAGCAGGGGAGACCACCTCATGGAGCCTGGCAGGTATAATTCTAATACTAGACTCCTTAACATTGAACGCATAGCATAAGGGGTTTTTACAGTTAAACACTCCGTTTGGAATATTATCAGCTCCCCGATCAAGCATAGAGCTATGTCTCTCATATACTCAGAGCTCTGAATATATTTACAGGACAATTCTAAAAAGGACTCTGATAAAAGCACCTTACAGGTATTCATCTATTGCAGCACTAATATATACAAATCCTTTGAAGAAAGAGAAATACAGTGATACTATTGTGAATTGATACACTGTTAAAAGTCCATGTGCTTTATACGGGTGCCATTATTTTAGATAGAGGAGAATAATATAATACACACTGTTGGAGTATATATGTTTTATACTGATTAATCTCAATGATTATATTTTATTTTAATAAATCAGAATTTATAGCAATAAATAATTGATTCTTATATGAAGTTTTAGTGAACGTGTCAATTGTATCCACTCCTTGGTTCAAAAGCTGCTATACACATTGTTACTTATTTTTTACCTTGGGGCTGACTAAAGGCCCCCATACATCAGCAATCGATTCTGGCAATTCTGCAATTTGCAGATGATTGTATAAAAATATATTCAATGTATGGGCTTCACAGATCGCAGATTGCATCCAAAAAGTGATTGGAATTGTTAAATCAGATTGTCCAACATGTTGGATTTCACAGATCAATTGGGACAGTAGATTGCTAGTGTATGGAGATGATCAGCAGATTTGCAGACCATTACAAGTAAAATGATGGGCCTTTCAAGATTGGCAGATCTGTGTTTGCTGAAAATGATCTGCAAATAACTGAAAAAGATCTGTTATGTATGGGCGCAGATTGCTAGATTGGGAAATCCTAATATCGGGCAATAAATCGTCAAATTGTTCAATTGTGGTTTTCAGATTGCTGATGTATGGGGGCATTTATGCTTTGTTTCTGCATTACTGGGTCTAAAAGAATTGCCTACAATTAATGAGACCTCTATCATGACTCCATCTGATAAGGTCACCATTCAAAGAATGCTTGAGGACTATTTTAATGATAACGGCCAAATAGGCATGTCAGACAGTCCGTTTGAGTACTGGCAGGAAAAAAAGGCAATCTGGAAATTGCACGGGGTCGGCGCACATCCCTACTTATTAATGTACTAAATGGACAGTACTGGAAATTAGTCTAGGTCATATTGACCAAGTAAGACTGTGTAAATTGGAGTCAGTGTAATCTAATGGGTCTATTCATCAAAGTTCTGTTTTGCATTTGATTTTATGTTCAATTTAGCTTACCTGAAATCAAATCAAATCAAGATATCACTGACAAAATCCCACATTTACAGAAATTTGATTCTGTAAGCCTTTTCTAAATTGAATTTGATGTGGTAAGATTTTGACTAGTGATTTCTTAAACACAGAATCGAACTCAAAATCACCCAAAATAATAGATCTGGCAATTTTAGCATGAGCAGGTGCCAGTTACACAGAAACATGCAGAGACCTGTGAGATCCGTGCATCTTTCTATGTGAAAAAAACTCATTAAAAGTGTAAAATAAAATTAAAATCCACATGGGGTATCCCTCTAAATGCACAACCAGCACCAGGCTTTTCTGAGCCAGTCCTGGTTTGAAAATACATGGCGACAAAAGATGTAGGGTTCTCCCATATTTTCAACATCCAGCACCGGGCTCAGTGAGTCCTTGTACGGGGAACAAAATGAATAGGGTCCCCTGTATTTTCCAAAACCAGCATTGGACTCTTTTTTAGCAGGGGTGCAATGTTGCTAGCCAGCCCAGGTTAAGGTTCCCTGGGGAAGTGGGGACCCCCCTTGGAATGGGGGATATACACTCAAATGAGGATGTGAAGTATGTGAAAAAACCATATCAATTACAAATACGTATAAAGTAATTATGTTTATTGATATTAAAATCTCTAAATCCCAATTAGGGATGGCTGTATGTACCCCAATCACCTTCTCACTGTGCGGGATGAGATGCTCTTTCAGGGATTGTCTTTCCGTAAGGTCTTTTATCTTCTCAGTTCCATGCGTTACCCTGATGTGGTTTTCTATGAGACCATCAGTGAGGGAAGTAAACTTAGGGGTGACTGATAAGAAATGGAAGCGGTGTACCGCACGTATGATCACCAAAATCTCTGTCCTAAATTTCCATCTTGGATTTCTCTGGGGAGTGGTTCCCAAACAGGTGCAATATTGATGTCTTTTACACCCAGGATGTGGTGATCATTATCTGTTAGCTTCTCCCTGGGGTATAGAAGTATGTTCTTTGCCCTACAGGCTGAGCTCCCAGCATCCCATGGAGGGTGCTCCTGCAGATCACTGTAACCCTCCTCTACAGGTGAGTCCCGGAGGTCCAGGTGTACAGTGCAAGTGAGCACTGCCTGTGTCTTATTCACAGTGCTGAGACAGGCAGCTAAGCTGCTATATGTCTGTCTGCCTGATCCTGCTTCTGTATTCTGCTCCTGCAGATCACTGTAATTCTCCTCTACAGGTGACTCCCGGAGGTCCAGGTGTACAGTGTAAGTGAGCACTGCCTATGTCTTATTCACAGTGCTGAGACAGGCGGCTAAGCTGCCGGATGTCTGTCTCCATCTGATCCTGCTTCTGTATTCTGCTCCTGCAGATCACTGTAACCCTCCTCTACAGGTGATTCCCGCCAGTCCAGGTGTACAGTGTAAGTGAGCACTGCCTGTGTCTTATTCACAGTGCTGAGACAGGCGGCTAAGCTGCCGGATGTCTGTCTCCATCTGATCCTGCTTCTGTATTCTGCTCCTGCAGATCACTGTAACCCTCCTCTACAGGTGATTCCCGCCAGTCCAGGTGTACAGTGTAAGTGAGCACTGCCTGTGTCTTATTCACAGTGCTGAGATAGGCGGCTAAGCTGCCGGATGTCTGTCTCCATCTGATCCTGCTTCTGTATTCTGCTCCTGCAGATCACTGTAACCCTCCTCTACAGGTGACTCCCGGAGGTCCAGGTGTACAGTGTAAGTGAGCACTGCCTGTGTCTTATTCACAGTGCTGAGACAGGCGGCTAAGCTGCCGGATGTCTGTCTCCATCTGATCCTGCTTCTGTATTCTGCTCCTACAGATCACTGTAACCCCCCTCTACAGGTGAGTCCCGGAGGTCCAGGTGTGCAGTGTAAGTGAGCACTGCCTGTGTCTTATTCACAGTGCTGAGACAGGCGGCTAAGCTGCCGGATGTCTGTCTCCATCTGATCCTGCTTCTGTAATCTGCTCCTGCAGATCACTGTAACCCTCCTCTACAGGTGACTCCCGGAGGTCCAGGTGTACAGTGTAAGTGAGCACTGCCTGTGTCTTATTCACAGTGCTGAGACAGGCGGCTAAGCTGCCGGATGTCTGTCTCCATCTGATCCTGCTTCTGTATTCTGCTCCTGCAGATCACTGTAACCCTCCTCTACAGGTGACTCCTGGAGGTCCAGGTGTACAGTGTAAGTGAGCACTGTCTGTGTCTTATTCACAGTGCGGAGACAGGTGGCTAAGCTGCCGGATGTCTGTCTCCATCTGATCCTGCTTTTGTATTCTGCTCCTGCAGATCACTGTAACCCTCCTCTACAGGTGACTCCCGGAGGTCCAGGTGTACAGTGTAAGTGAGCACTGTCTGTGTCTTATTCACAGGGCTGAGACAGGCGGCTAAGCTGCCGGATGTCTGTCTCTGCCTCTGCCTCATCCTTGCTTCTGTATTCTCCTGGCCAGACTGGACAGCAGCGGTGTCCGTTGTAGTGGCAATAGGGTCTGTAGCACCAAGGAGTGTGCTCCAGCGCTGTGGGAAGTAGATCTCTGTTCTATATTAACCATGCGGTTGTGTCATGCCTGGTTTAGCCAGAAGTCCGCCACTGGTGCAGCGTTGAGTCCTCTGCCAGCTCGGTAACTTAGCAGAATGGCAGTGTGCGGCCAGGTGGGCATGTCTGTAGTAGGTCGGCCAATCACAACTTCAACTGGGATTTTATGTGAAACTGCATCTAATCACCTGGACTAAGTCTCCTCTTTTTGTTACTGACATACTCCTCATCCTCACTACATTTTCTCTTCATAGGTTTTGGAAATGGTGTAACTATTGCAGTTTCTAGGCATCCAGTTTCTAGGTAAGCTGAACTAAGTCTCCTCCTTTTGTTACTGCCATACTTTTCACAACGTTTTCTCTTCCTAGTTTTTGGAAATGGTGTAAAGGTTCCAGTTTCTAGGCACTTTATGAGATGTTCCCTCATTAGTTCATTGTTGTAGCTGCTGGTGGGAATGTCGTTGTAGAAGAGCAGCTCCACAGCAGTTGCTATGGCATATACCACACAGTCAAGTGAGTTTTCTGGCTGTTGCTCCACGTCCAGGATTTTGATCATTTTCAGTGTGTTTCTTGGAACAACAGTTCCGTAGAGGTCTTGTAGTTGTTTAAGAGCACAGGGGGTAAACATTAACTCTTGAAGACTGTCTGCAACTTGTATCTCCCCATTCTGAAAGCAGGACAGGAAACAGTGTTGGTGACACTTATCTGCGTGGATCTGTACTGCAGGCCCAGAGACGGGGATGTAGGAGCTAAATATTCCTCCCCATGTGCTTTGCAAGCCTTGCGTATTAAATTGTCGCCGCAGTATGTTCTGGGCAGCATCAATGATGTCGGCTTCCAGACGCCCGCGGCCCTGCAGGCTGAGTCTATGTTCATGCGTTAGCCATAAATGAGCCAGCCACATTATCTGTAAATGTACAAGAAAAAAGTGGAATTAGGGATAAATGGCAATATGTTTCTACCTACTAAACCAATGTTTTTACATGTGCTATAAAGACACATGCACAGCATTTACCCATTGCTTAGGACACTAGGTAATGGTATACAAGGGTGGTAGGGTACTACATATGTAATCAATGTAACAGTATAGTCAAAGTATTTGCCGGGAGCCAATGAGAGTAAAATGAATTAGTGGTATATAACAAAACAAATAGCATAAAGGACACATGCTGGTGTATGAAATCCGGTCCTAAAGAACACCGATGTTTTGCAGCAAACCGGGAACAATAAAACATAAGACTGGTAAAGAATGAAAGCCAAAGCCATAAGGTCACATGACTGCTGTTGCCCATTCTGTGCCTTCATGCCACTGTGCACAAATGTCACTGTAAGATGGCATTGTAGCATGTTTATGTTCTGGCTGATGACAATGTAGCTGTGGGTTATTATTCAGTTGCAGTTATGATAAAGTCAGTGTGGTCTGGCTGTGTTGGCCTATTAAGGAAAGAGTAGGAATGTCATGGTAGGTAACTTTGGCCTACAGTATTTTTGTTTTCAGGGGCTTCACCAGATATCAGCAACCAGGAAAGAGGTCCTGACTGTCAGGCATCTTTCTTCTTAGTCATGTGAGTGCTGATAACATTATGTAACTTATTATGTTTCCCAATGGTAAGATGTGGAGTGAATTAGGACAGTGTCAGCGTGCAGTAGTATACTCTCACATGTGCACTGACCATCTGCCAGATCCCTCTCCCATGTCACTGTAGCACATGAAGCATGCAGACACTGCCGTTTCCATGTGATGTCATTGCAGAGTGGGAACTGGGCAGTGACAATGTGATCACACGTAACCTCCCTGACGTGTGGGAGTGCCATGGGATTGTTGTGGACATGTAGTAAAACCCATATGTGATTCTGAGTTGTACATAGGGGGAACGGAAGTCTGTGTCTGATGTATCTCTTCTCTTGTACCCAGCATGTAGGTGGTGCAAATACTAATGATGATGGTTATGGCGGCCGGTGTAATATTAATGGGCGGCACGGGTTTCTATGTACAGATGCACAAACTCCTGCATGAGCTGAATGTATAGCCGCATTAGTATAAGGTAGTGACTCTGAATACAATTACTGTATATATAGCCACTTTGCATGTGACTCAGAATAAGCTCCCTAATATATGTATAGGGTAAGGGAGAGGGGATAAGATGGTGTACTAAGCCATTCCTTAGTAGTCTGTATGAGTTTAGCAATGGTTGTTATTAGTCAGTGACATATGTAATATGCAGAGTATGCCTGGTATATCTATGTGATTAGGGGCCTATTCATCACTGGGGGCCTGGAATCAAGTGATTGTATTAGTCATTTATGTTTTAAAATATCTACACAGAGCTGATTGTGTAGGCCAGGGATATTCAACTTGCGGCTCTCTAGTGGTTGTAGAACTACACATCCCAGCATGCTCTGCCTCAGTTTTGCTATTAGGGTATTATTAAGCTGAGGCAGGGCATGCTGGTATGTATAGTTCTGCAGCTGCTGGAGGGACGCATGTTGAATCCCACTGATGTAGGACAAACAAGCCACAGCATGAAACAGACAGAACAGGAGAGTACAATAAGAAATTCTAATTCTGATATTGATGAGATACATTCTAAGGCGCTTATTTATATTATAGGTGTGGAAAGCCCAATTGTAGAAGAAAATATGATTAATGATGATTGGCAACAAAAACAATTAGAAATAAATAAAGAAAAGATGACAGGGAAAATAATATCCCACCCTGCTAATAATACAACATAGCTCTAACTAAGCACAAATGGTCATAGCATGGTCTACTTACAGCTAATACACGGGTACAAACATGGTTGTGAGGTCCCCCAAAAAGCTGCAACCAGCACCGGTCTATACCAGGCTTAGATGGTCCCATTATAATAGTGCCATGTTATTAAACTATATTTTAAAATAATATTTACTTTAAAATATTCTTACCTTAGACTCTCGTATCAGCAAAAAGCGATAAAAGTAATGAAAAATGCGTGCAGATAGCTATACCGATATATAACTAGCACACAACTCACTCTCATCCAATAACTGATTGTCCTGTACCAAGCAGGGCCTTTTTTCCCACACCTGAGTGACATCACAAAGGCTGCCTGTGACATCATCAGCCTCAACCTGCCTGTTTTCCACCACTGCATGTAATGACTCACATGCTTTACTATAATGTTTGTTTACCAGGGATAGCTGGGCTACAAGAAAATGGCCTTTGGGCCTGATTCAGACCCACTCGCAAGCGGCTGTCCGCTCGCAAGTGGGTCGATGGTGTGCACTGCGCATGCGCACGACGGCGGGAGCTCCGTCGTGCGCATGTGCCAGACGCGACGAGCGAAGGACTTTCCTTCGCTCATTGTGTCTGATCAAAGGGGGCGTGCTGTCGATGTTGATTGACAGCACGCCCCCTTTGGTGGGCGTGCCGGGGGCGTGCCTCCCAGACGGGGCGTTCCCAAGGGAACGCCTACCGTCAGAAGCCGGCCCACTGACATCACTAGTGATGTCAGTGGGAGTGATTTTGGCTCTGATAGAGCCAAAATCACTCTTGGTCTTGCGGCCATCAACCTGCACACTCGTATAGGCTGTGGGTGGTGACCCACAGCTATACGAGCGTCCAGGAGGACGCTCCATAATTATGGAGGATGGCCCTCATTCAGAGCGTGCGCTCTGCTCAGAGCGTACAGCTCTGAATGAGGGCCCTTGTTCACCGGCATGCAGATGATGCTAACAATTACATTCTAATTCCCATAACAAAAGAGTGTGAGGGCCCCTATGTACCACCCAATGGATGACAAATGTATATAACACACATAACTATGACAAGGATGATGCTCCCCCTCAGCTCTAGGTCACATAGCAGCTGTACCCCTTGCACCTATGGTAGTTACACCCATGGCCACGCGGCTAATTGTATCGAGCCCTAAATGTTTTAATGACCACTACTTTATACCATTGTATTATGAGGCATTATGCAATAGTACACAGAATAAAACAGAGCAGTCCTGAAGGGAAAGGGCACCACAGGCCCATGTGCCTATACCAAAGTCACCTTCTAACAGTGATTTGTCAGGTGTCACAAAGCACCATATCAATATTCAGCATTAAACCTCTTGTCAGATTGTATATTCTCATTACTTCCCTTCCAGATCTTGAAATACAAATAGAAAGTATGGTGGCCGCTCACATCAGCTTAATGATATTGCTCAGGTGCTTGTAAAGGCCGAGGTTTATACTGAACCACAGAAAAAAGAAGATTCCCTCCAGCACACTACAGCAATATTAGCAAAAATACTTGAATCCTACATAATAATAGAGATTCAGAGGTATTGGTTGCATACATTTGCAAATATATGATTAAGCGCCGGGCCAACGTCAAGGCTTCTCTATACTGGCATCCCTAACATTAAGGGGTTCACGTCCGAGGTGCAGAGCAGCCCAAAAGAACCCAGCCAAGGACCACTCCCAGGGCATCACACGAAAAATGGAGAAAGGTGATAGTGAAGTGTAAAGTATAGATGTGTCAAGATAATCAATAAGTGTTAATATAATAAGAAAGAATAAAAATTACATAAATAATAAACAAACAAATGGAAAGGTGATGAAAATATATCTATGTGAATTAAGTGGTGATGCCCTGAAAAAGGCCCAGCCAGAGCCACTCCGGGGGCCCCAGGCCCAAACGCTCATCCCAAAATAATTATTGCTGCAAAATAGTAGCACCCACTCTGGGTCATATAATTACAATTAATGTACTGCATGATAACAGTACATGTATGAGCTGAGAGCTGACTCACCTAGGATGTACCCCAAAATCCTCCAAATGCCACTATATAGACCAGCACATCCTCCCAATGCTGGCTTCTTTTTTCTGTGGTTCAGATCTTGAAATAGAAGTAATATCTGAGCCTGAGAGCCTGTAGCGTGTAGCGTGTTACTGCAAGCGGATAATAGTGGATATTTCCCATTAGCTCTCGGGTTCTGCAAATGTTTCAGTGACAGTAGATCTAGCAAGTAATAATGTATTGTCACCTGTAGGCAGGGGCTGGCATCTTTAAGCCTAGGGGGCAGGCACAAGTAAGTGGCCTGGTTTTTCCACCAGCGCATTGCAGTGGAGAAAGTCACATGATAATAGCCTCTGTAGGTGTGGCTTGTCTAATGTGGGCATGCTTTAAATAGCCAATTAAATATATGAAAAATTGTTATGTCAAAGTGCTATAAACAAATACAAGGACCAGCCCCATCCCAAACCAGAAACCATTCTAGTGACCACTGCAAAATGCACACAGCGGTATAGTGACGGATATACAATGCAGGAACCATTCTACTTACCAATATACAATACAGGGATACAGGGGCCATTCCTGTGACTATTATACAATACAGGGATTATTCTCGTTACTAAGATACAGCATAGGTACATTTCTCGTGACAGATATATAATAAAGGGAGCATTCTAGTGACCAATATACAATGCAGGGACAATTGTAGTGACCAATATACAATGCAGGGACAATTCTAATGACCAATATACAATGCAGGGACCATTCTAGTGACCAATATACAATGCAAGGACCATTCTAGTGACCAATATACAATGCAGGGACAATTGTAGTGACCAATATACAATGCAGGGACCATTCTAGTGACCAATATACAATGCAGGGATAATTGTAGTGACCAATATACAATGCAGGGACAATTGTAGTGACCACTATACAATGCAGGGACCATTCTAGTGACCAATATACAATGCAGGGACCATTCTAGTCACTGATATGCAATATAGGGGACAGTCTAGTGACTGGTATAGAATACAGAGACCATTTTAATGACCAATATATAATGCCTGGACCATTCTAGTACCCAATATATAATAATATTTTATTATTATTATAGTTTATTGATAAGGCACCACAAGTGTTCCCCAGTGCCTTACATAGTACAGAAACAAGTGACCAGTGACTTATAGTACAATACAATACAGGACAAGGATAATATACATTGCTACATTTGCGACCATAACACCCAGATAAGCAACAGAGTGTAAGTAACCAAGTGTTAGGTGCCCTAGTGGGGAGTAAGAAGTAGATGAAAGTAGAGAACAGAGAAGCACAAGAGGGTAGAGGGCCCTGCTCGCAAGAGCTTACATTCTAAAGGGGAGGAGCAGACAGACAGGCATGACACAGATGGGGATGCAGACAATGGACCTCATTCAGACCTGGTCGCAAGCGCTGAGCACTCACAACCGGGTCGATGTTAAGGCCCTGAGCATGCACAGCGGCCGCACTGTGCGTGCGCAAGCCCCGGAGCGAGAGAGAATTTCTCTCGCTCTGGAGCTCACTACAAAAGGGGCGGCTGTCGATGTTAATCGACAGCTCGCCCCGTTTTGTAGGCGGGGCGGGGGGGTGGCTACACAAATGGAGGCATTCCCAAGCGACCGCCTGCCGTTTTGTGGGCGGCCGCACTGACATCAGAAGTGATGTCAGTGGGGAGCTTCCTGCTCGATCAGAGCAGGAAGCTCCCTGGGGCTTGCGGTTGCCGAGACCCAACCTTAGGGTCTTGTCACAAGCCCCGATGGTCGCGATGGTCTTGACCATCGTGACCATCAACCTGGTTGATCGCTAAGCTGTGGGTGGTAACCCACAGCTTAGCTAGCGACCAGGAGGCCGCACTAAAAAATAAAATCAGCTGCCCTCATTCAGAACGAGCGCTCGCTTCCTGCGACCGCCTCTGAATGAGGGCCAAAGTTCTAGTAACAGGTATATTCTACTACTTGTTAGGGAACAATAAGCAAACAGCCCAGTTAGAATATTTGCATTATGCTCATAGGCTATGAAGCTGCAGTACATGTACTGTTTTCATTGATAAGTTCAAAGGCGATGGAACAGCAAATATCTATTAATTAAAAACCTCATATGAGAACTTATAGGCCACAGTCAAGCAAGAGTTCAACACATCTAACAATGGCAGCAGCAGAGAAAGTGTAACATACATGTTTTTACTCACTGACTACTAAGAATATAGTTTAGGAAAAACATTGTAAATGTAAGCAGGCTACATAAGATCCTGGAATTGGGTCTGGTTCTTTAACAGAGCTATGTCCACTGTCACACATATAGCCGCACTTAGGGGCATATTCAATAACCCGCGGGACTTCTCCCGTGAGTAATTGAGGGGTGAAAGACCCGCGGATAGATAGCTTTTTCCCCGTGTCAAAAAACAGGACTTCCACGCGAGAACACACTGATTCCGCGAGAACTGCGGAATCAGTGTGTTATTCTTGCTCGCGCGAAGCCGAATAGGGCGGCCTCACGCTGATTTTACCTCGCACCTACATGAGGTGCGAGGTTAAGTCAAACAGCGGGGACTCACGCGCGGGGTCTCAGGGACACCCACGTGAGGAATCCCAGCTAAATAAATCCCGTCCAGCGCACAAATTAGCCGCGGGGTAAGCCCCGCGGCTAATTGAATATGCCCCTTAGACATTTTTGCACACTGGGCATCCTGTCCTTAAGAATTATTCTTTAATTTCACCTAACATACTTATTTTTCTAGCATAAAGGAGGAGAGAATCTTTAGATTATTCAAATAGTGGCCAGTAACTGGTATATAATATAATACACAGAGAGCGTTCCAGTGACCTCTATTGTAATACAGAGAAAATATAGAGCAAGGAACATCATAGAGACAGCCATATAATGCTGAGAATATTACTGTGACCACCATACACTGCAGAGAACATAACAGTGACAGCCATATAATGCAAATAATATCACGGTTCCCACCATATAATTCAGAGATCATAACAATAACCACAAGATAATAAAGAGAGCATTACAGTGACCGCCATATACAGTAATGCAGAGAACTTCATAGTGACCAGCAAATAATGTAAAGAACATCTCATTACAAATATATAATGCAAAGAGTGTCGCAGTGATCGCCATATAATATGGAGAGCATTGCAGTGACCGCCATATAATACAGAGAGCATTACTGTGACCGCCATATAATACAAAGAACTTCATAGTGACCAGCATATAATGCAAAGAACATTTCAGTTTCAAGCATATAATGCAGAGAGCATCACAGTTATCGCCATATAATATGGAGAGCATTGCAGTGACCGCCATATAATACAGAGTGTATTGCAGTGACTGCCATATAATACAAAGAGCATTGCAGTGACTACCGTATAATGCAGAGGTTTACAGTGACCAACATAAAAAGAAAAGAACATTGCAATGACCTCTGAATAATGCAGATAAGTTCACAGTGACCGCCAGATAAGGGAGCATCGCAGTGATGAGCCATATAATGCAGAGAGGTTCCCAGTGACCGTCAGATCAGGGAGCATCGCAGTGATGTGCCAGATAATGCAGAGAGGTCACAGTGACCGCCAGATAAGGGAGCATCGCAGTGATGCGCCATATAATGCAGAGAGGTTCCCAGTGACCGTCAGATAAGGGAGCATCGCAGTGGCTGCCAGACAACGCAAAGAGAGTCGCAGTGACTGTCAGATCAGGGAGCGTGCAGTGATGTGCCATATAATGCAGAGAGGTTCCCAGTGATTGTCAGATCAGGGAGCGTGCAGGGATGTGCCATATAATGCAGAGAGGTTCGCAGTGACTGTCAGATCAGGGAGCATTGCAGTGATGTGCCATATAATGCAGAGAGGTTCCCAGTGACGGTCAGATCAGGGAGCATTGCAGTGATGTGCCATATAATGCAGAGAGGTTCCCAGTGACCGTCAGATCAGGGAGCGTGCAGGGATGTGCCATATAATGCAGAGAGGTTCCCAGTGACATCAGAACAGGGAGCATCGCAGTGACTGCCAGATAATGCAGAGCATCGCAGTAATTGCCATATAATGCAGAGACCAACAGAGACCCACATATAACACAGATATTATGAATATCCTCTAACACTCAATAATAACCCCCCCCATAAACACACGTTATTACACCAACCCCAGCACAGACAGTATTAAAACACCTCCCCCCCCAAAGAAAACAAAAAAAGCAACTCCACCTCTCTCCAATACATAAGTATTCCATCCCCCACCCCCTCAAATATCATTTAAACATTTCATATCTCCACTGACACTTACCTGTCTGGAAGGATCTGTCTGGTTCCTGCGGAGCTCCAGGTACAGGAAGAGATAAAAGAGATCAAATGGACTTGAGGTGGTGGAGACTTGGGGTGAGGGGGCGGGGTCTTGGGCAGGGACAGGAGGAGGTGGATTAAAATAGCCAGGTAGGGCAGGAGAGGGGGCGGGCCTCCTTGTAAGGGGGCGGGATAGGAACAAGTTTAGAATAGCCAGAGAGGGTAGAGGAGGAGGCGGGATCTTCCCCGGGACACTGATGAGAATGTATTCGGTAGTGAAAGACAGGAGATAGCAGGTGTGGAGACTCAGGGGTGTCTCAAGCAGGGAGGGACTGACACAGACTTGTCTTAGGCAGGAAGCAGGTAAAGTACTGTACCAGTGCACCCTGCACATCCACTGCTGTGGAGCAGACTCGGATCAGTGCTCAGTGTGCAGTTACAAGCTGCATGGATGTGACAGACAGCCGGGTAACAGGCAGAGAATGCTGCCCAACCGCTCTGATGATTCTATTGTCGGAGCAACTGCAGAGCACTTTCTGCCTGTCACCCGGCCATCAGTCATCCATGTGTGTGGCCCTCACTGAAGGAAAAGTGTACCAGACCGGGGGGCATATGGCACCCTGCCCCCCGGCCCAGCCCGCCCCTGCCTGTAAGGATGAGCGGGTTCGGTTCCCTGAGAACCGAACCTATCTGAACTTTGGAGATCCGAGGCAGATCCGAGTCGGCTCGGGTTCTCCCGCCTGACTCAGATCTGAAAACTAGGCAAAATTTAATCATCCCGCTGTCGGATTCACGCGGGTTTTGGATTCTATAAAGGTCCTGTGATCGTCGCCATTTTTTCATTACGGCTGTGGAGAGTGAAGGAGGGAGCTGGGATCTGTGCTGTTGCTGTTGTACGCTGACGCTGTGCATAGGGGCTGGCTTTTGTTGTCCATATAGGGGCTGGCTGTTTTCCAGTCCATAACGGCTGGGTGTTGTCTATAGAGGGGCTGGCTGTTGTCCTGTCCATAAGGACTGGCTGGCTGTTATCTACAGAGGGGCTGGCTGGCTGTTGTCCTGTCTATGGGGGCTGGCTGTTGTCCTGTCCATAGGGGCTGGCTGGTTGTAGAGCTGTGTTGTCCAGGGGGTGCTCTCAGGGGTGTATCTAAGGGTCCGACGCCCATGGCAAAGTAATGGAATGGCGCCCCCTCCCCCCATATTTTCTGTATAAATACACACACTGTACTTAAAACCTCTCCCTAGCCAGCCCCCATGTCTCACCTGCCAGTTACAGTAACACGACACCCTATCACATACTCACACTACACCCTATCACTTGTGACACTACACACTGTCACATACTCACACTACACCCTATCACCTGTAACACTACACCCTGTCACATACTCACACTAGACCCTATCACCTGTAACACTACACCGTCACATACTCACACAACACCCTATCACCTGTAACACTACACTCTGTCACATACTCACACTACACCCTATCACCTGTAACACTACACCCTGTCACATACTCACACTACACCCTATCACCTGTAACACTACACCCTGTCACATACTCACACTACACCCTATCACCTGTAACACTACATCCTGTCACATACTCACACTACACCCTATCACCTGTAACACTACATCCTGTCACATACTCACACTACACCCTATCACCTGTAACACTACACCCTGTCACATACTCACACTACACCCTATCACCTGTAACACTACACCCTGTCACCTGTAACACTACACCCTGTCACATACTCACACTACACCCTATCACCTGTAACACTACACCCTGTCACATACTCACACTACACCCTGTCACCTGTAACACTACATCCTGTCACATACTCACACTACACCCTATCACCTGTAACACTACATCCTGTCACATACTCACACTACATCCTGTCACCTGTAACACTACACCCTGTCACATACTCACACTACACCCTGTCACCTGTAACACTACACCCTGTCACATACTCACACTACACCCTGTCACCTGTAACACTACACCCTGTCAAATACTCACACTACACCCTATCACCTGTAACACTACATCCTGTCACATACTCACACTACAACCTATCACCTGTAACACTACATCCTGTCACATACACACACTACACCCTATCACCTGTAACACTACACCCTGTCACATACTCACACTACACCCTATCACCTGTAACACTACACCCTGTCACATACTCACACTACACCCTATCACCTGTAACACTACACCCTGTCACATACTCACACTACACCCTATCACCTGTAACACTACATTCTGTCACATACTCACACTACACCCTATCACCTGTAACACTACATCCTGTCACATACTCACACTACACCCTATCACCTGTAACACTACACCCTGTCACATACTCACACTACACCCTATCACCTGTAACACTACACCCTGTCACCTGTAACACTACACCCTGTCACATACTCACACTACACCCTATCACCTGTAACACTACACCCTGTCACATACTCACACTACACCCTGTCACCTGTAACACTACATCCTGTCACATACTCACACTACACCCTGTCACCTGTAACACTACACCCTGTCACATACTCACACTACACCCTGTCACCTGTAACACTACACCCTGTCAAATACTCACACTACACCCTATCACCTGTAACACTACATCCTGTCACATACTCACACTACAACCTATCACCTGTAACACTACATCCTGTCACATACACACACTACACCCTATCACCTGTAACACTACACCCTGTCACATACTCACACTACACCCTATCACCTGTAACACTACACCCTGTCACCTGTAACACTACACCCTGTCACATACTCACACTACACCCTATCACCTGTAACACTACATCCTGTCACATACTCACACTACACCCTGTCACCTGTAACACTACACCCTGTCACATACTCACACTACACCCTGTCACCTGTAACACTACACCCTGTCACATACTCACACTACACCCTGTCACCTGTAACACTACACCCTGTCAAATACTCACACTACACCCTATCACCTGTAACACTACATCCTGTCACATACTCACACTACAACCTATCACCTGTAACACTACATCCTGTCACATACACACACTACACCCTATCACCTGTAACACTACACCCTGTCACATACTCACACTACACCCTATCACCTGTAACACTACACCCTGTCATCTGTAACACTACACCCTGTCACATACTCACACTACACCCTATCACCTGTAACACTACACCCTGTCACCTGTAACACTACATCCTGTCACAAACTCACACTACACCCTATCACCTGTAACACTACACCCTGTCACATACTCACACTACACCCTGTCACCTGTAACACTACACCCTGTCACCTGTAGCACTACACCGTGTCACATACTCACACTACACCCTGTCACCTGTAACACTACACCCTGTCACATACTCACACTACACCCTATCACCTGTAACACTGCACCCTGTCACATACTCACACTACACCCTATCACCTGAAACACTACACCCTGTCACATACTCACACTACACCCTGTCACCTGTAGCACTACACTCTGTCACATACTCAAACTCACTCTGTCACCTGTAACACTACACCCTGTCACCTGTAACACTACACCCTGTCACATACTCACACTACACTCTGTCACATACTCACACTACACCCTATCACCTGTAACACTACACCCTGTCACATACTTACACTACACCCTATCACCTGTAACACAACACCCTGTCACATACTCACACTAAACCCTATCACCTGTAACACAACACTCTGTCACATACTCACATTACACCCTGTCACCTGTAACACTACACCCTGTCACCTGTAACACTACACCCTGTCACATACTCACACTACACCCTATCACCTGTAACACTACACCCTGTCACATACTCACACTAAACCCTATCACCTGTAACACTACATCCTGTCACATACTCACACTACACCCTATCACCTGTAACACTACACCCTATCACATACTCACACTACACCCTGTCACATACTCACACTACACCCTATCACATACTCACACTACACCCTGTCACATACTCACACTACACCCTATCACCTGTAACACTACACCCTGTCACATACTCACACTACACCCTGTCACATACTCACACTACACCCTGTCACCTGTAACACTACACTCTGTCACCTGTAACACTACACCCTGTCACACACTCACACTACACCCTGTCACATACTCACACTACACCCTATCACCTGTAACACTACACCCTGTCACCTGTAACACTACACCATGTCACATACTCACACTACACCCTGTCACATACTCAAACTCACCCTGTCATCTGTAACACTACATCCTGTCACACACTCACACTACATCCTGTCACATACTCACACTACACCCTGTCACACACTCACACTACATCCTGACACATGCTCACCCTGTCACCTGTAACACTACACCCTGTCACATACTCACGCTACACCCTGTCACCTGTAACACTACACTCTGTCACCTGTAACACTACACCCTGTCACACACTCACACTACACCCTGTCACATACTCACACTACACCCTATCACCTGTAACACTACACCCTGTCACCTGTAACACTACACCATGTCACATACTCACACTACACCCTGTCACATACTCAAACTCACCCTGTCATCTGTAACACTACATCCTGTCACACACTCACACTACATCCTGTCACATACTCACACTACACCCTGTCACACACTCACACTACATCCTGACACATGCTCACCCTGTCACCTGTAACACTACACCCTGTCACATACTCACGCTACACCCCGTCACCTGTAACACTACACCCTGTCACATACTCACACTACACCCTGTCACCTGTAACACTACACCCTGTCACCTGTAGCACTACACCCTGTCACATACTCACACTACACCCTGTCACCTGTAACACTACACCCTGTCACATACTCACACTACACCCTGTCACCTGTAACAATACACTGTCACATACTCACACTACAACCTGTTACCTGTAACACTACACCCTGTCACATACTCACACTACACCCTGTCACATACTCACACTACACCCTGTCACCTGTAACACTACACCCTGTCACATACTCACACTACACCCTATCACCTGAAACACTACACTCTGTCACATACTCACACTACACCCTATCACCTGTAACACTACACCCTGTCACATACTCACACTACACCCTATCACCTGTAACACTACACCCTGTCACATACTCACACTACATGCTGTCACATACTCACACTACACCCTATCACCTGTAACACTACACCCTGTCATACTCACACTACACCCTATCACCTGTAACACTACACCCTGTCACACACTCACACTACACCCTGTCACACACTCACACTACGCACTGTCACCTGTAACACTACAAGCTGTCCCATACTCACACTACACCCTGTCACATACTCACACTACACCCTGTCACATACTCACACTACACCCTGTCACATACTCAGCCTGTCACCTGTAGCACTACACTCTGTCACATACTCAAACTCACCCTGTCACCTGTAACACTACACCCTGTCACACACTCACACTACACCTGGTCACCTGTAACACTACATCCTGTCACACACTCACACTACACCCTGTCACCTGTAACACTACACCCTGTCACATACTTACACTACACCCTCACACTACATTCTGTCACATACTCACCCTGTCACCTGTAACACTACACCCTGTCACACAGTCACATACTCAAACTCACCCTGTCACCTGTAACACTACACCCTGTCACACACTCACACTACACCCTGTCACCTGTAACACTACATCCTGTCACACACTCACACTACACCCTGTCACCTGTAACACTACACCCTGTCACATACTTACACTACACACTCACACTACATTCTGTCACATACTCAACCTGTCACCTGTAACACTACACCCTGTCACACACTCACACTACACCCTGTCACATACTCAAACTCACCCTGTCACCTGTAACACTACACCCTGTCACATACTCACACTACACCCTGTCACCTGTAACACTACACCCTGTCACATACTCACACTACACCATGTCACACACTCACACTACACCCTGTCACCTGTAACACTACATGCTGTCACATACTCACACTACACCCTGTCACATGTAACACTGCACCCTGTTACACACTCACACTACACCCTGTCACATACTCACACTACACCCTGTCACACACTCACACTACATCCTGTCACATACACACCCTGTCACCTGTAACACTACACCCTGTCACACACTCACACTATGCACTGTCACATACTCACACTCAGCCTGTCACACTACACCGTCATATACTCACACTCAGCCTGTCACACTACTCCCTGTCATACAGTCACATTCAGCCTGTCACACTACACCCTGTCACATACTCACACTCAGCCTATCACACTACACCCTGTCATATACTCACACTCAGCCTGTCACACTACACCCTGTCATATACTCACACTCAGCCTGTCACACTACACCCTGTCACATACTCACTCTCAGCCTGTCACACTACACCCTGTCACATACTCACACTCAGCCTGTCACACTATACTCTGTCACATACCTCTGGGGTCCAAAGGTCAGCCCGCACAGGAGCAGCCGGAAGGTACCCTCCCACATTTTCCGCTCCTCGGTTCCTGGCGGCATGTGAGATGGATGTGAGATGGGTGTCCTGCTGTCAGCCTGCACAGGAGCAGCCGGCAGGTACACACCTTCATCCTACGCTCCCCGGCGGCATGTGAGACAGAGTCAGCCGCAAGCCCGGGTGTCTCGCTGTCAGGCACACAGGAGCAACCGTCAGGTACCCTCCTTCATCCTCCGCTCCCCGGTGCCCGGCGGCATGTGAGAAGGAGAGTCAGCCGCGGCTGCCGGGGAGGCCGAGCAGGGGAGGATCTGGGGACAGGGAGGAGGAGGCTGGGGGAGGACGGATGGGGAGGTGCTGGGGAGGGTGAGGATGTGGTGCCGGGAAGAAGGGGGTGGGTGACTCCCTCTCACTCACCAGCAGCTCCCAGGTCCTGGACGGACTTCATAGGGGCGTACAAAGGACTCCACGGCAGTCCTGTCTATTTCTACCTCTTGACCATGGGAGGCACTGCGAGACTGCGCCCCCCCCCCTCGGCCGGCACCCCTGGCGAGTGCCATCCTGGCCAATGGATAGATACGCCCCTGCTTGTAATTACAAACAGGCTGTTTCGTTATCAAAATTGAGACTTCCGGTTGCCGCAGGTGGATAGGCGGCAATAATAAAGAGTCCTGGCCAGTGAACTCCCAACCAGACCCAGCAAAACAATAGTAATATATCCGTCAGCAAAGAATATTTTCACTTTTGAAAAACAACGGGTATTATAACTGAATGTATTATTCATTGTCAACCAAAGGGTGAGACAGGGTATGAACGAATTAAACAGCAATGTCAGTAGAACACATTATGCTCAGACCCTCGTGGGTGAAGTAGGAGAAGATAGTGCGGAGTCTTTTTCGAATTCAAATAACTCCCGAGTATAAGCTTCAGCATCTGCTGTGGTGGTGAAATCTTTATATGTGTCGCCGTTGTATAATCTCAGACGTGCTGGGAATAATAAAGCAAAGCGATGACCATGTTGGATTAAATTTTGGCAGATAGGGGAAAATTCCTTCCTAGCCTTGGTAACTTCTGTAGAAAAGTCTTGGAATATAAATAGGCGGTGACCTTCCCATGTAAGGTTACGACATTTGCGGGATGCTGACCATATAATATCTTTATGGACATAATTCAGGCATCGTAATATGACAACTCGAGGTCGCCTGTCAGGAGTGTTTCTTTACGGGCCCAAACGATGCGCCCTCTCCACAATGATATCCTGACAGTTCTCAGCAACATCTAAAAGTGCCGGGAGTAGTATAGATAAAAATTTAACAAGGTCTGTCTCTTTAATGGTCTCCGGGAGACCTACAACTCTTAAATTGTTCCGACGTGACCAATTCTCAAGGTCGTCGACTTTAGAAAGTAGTTGCTGGTGAGATCTATGTAATGTACTAAATTCAGCTTTCAAAGTGTTAAGTTCGTGAAAATTAGATCCAGACACATTTTCAGTTTCAGAGACTCTTTGAGAGATCTGCTGCATCTGGCTCTTTAAGGCAGACATTGTCTGCTGAAATAGATCTGCCTGTTCCTGAAGCATAGGTCCCATAGCTTCTTTAACTGCTTGGACCACCTCCCCATAAGTTATGAAAGAATCAGCGGTACCTGTAGCAGGCTCTGAGGATATCTGAGCAGCCTGCTGGGTAGAAATAGGAATCGATTCTCCCTGCTGCGGAGTCGCATCTTGGATTCGGAGGGGTGGCGGTCAGCGCGGTTCCTCTGTGATTTCCCCGGCATTAAGGAGGGGAAATACTTTTCCATACAGGTAAGCGGGGTCTCGAGTGTCTGAGGAAGCTTCAGGGGACAGATTGGAGGCTGTCAAACAGCCCGGTGGTATGTAATTCACCGGGTCTGGAGTGGAGCCCTAGCCACACACAGCTCACTGCATAGAGGGCGGAGCCGGAAGTGAAACCAACATGGTTTTAAATGTATAAAAACTGCTATATCAACATATACGGTGTGTCAGACAATGGATTGAATAGGCCAAGAAGCATGTGGCAATTGTCCAGATTGAGGCCCCGGCATTCCCCAATCTGTCCTTGCACCATGTATTTAGTGACACTGTCCAATCTGCATCATCTGCACCGTATACACAGTAGCTATTGGGAGAGATAAAGCTTGTTGATATTTGAATTTTACTATAATTTAAAAAAATGTAAAATTGGGGTGGCTCCTCATCCTCCAACAACATGACTCTGTAAAGAACCTCAGAGGATGTGGAGGGGTTGGTGGGTTTGGGAGTAAGGTAAGTGTGATGGGGTGTAGGGTGGGATGGGGTTGGCCCCAGTTGTTTGGCCTGGTAACTTGGTGGCGGGTAGGAATGGCATGAGGATGACCCATAGTGGCTGCACCATTGTCAGGGGCAGAGGCTCATCGGTCAGCCTTGTTGTGGTGCCCAGCTGCTTCAATCTCCCCCAGATCACTGTTTCCTAGATGATCCTCTGGGCATGGATTTGTTGGCATTCATCCATTTCCCGGAGACTACTGGCTATATGAGTGCCCAGGTGGTAGAACATGTCCCTGGGCTTTTGTATGGCCTGCTCAACTTGTTTAAGGAGTGGATCTGGCTGTGCCTGGGTCTTGCATTGATACCTATGCCATCTTGAAGCAGGCTGAGTAAATTCGGCCTCGCTCTTGCTTCGGGTGGCCATTTGCAGACTAGTGGTGAGGTCGAGGTCTGGTGTTGTAGACTGTTGGAGGAGAGAGAGAGAAAAGATGAACGTTAATAACATGTTTTGTAATATTTTTTCTTTCTTTCTTTATTCTAGTTCCCAACAACGGTGGAGGAGTGGTAGACCATTGCTGAGGAATTTGAACGTAGGTAGAATTTCCCCAACTGCGGTGGAGCCATTGATGGCAAACATATCCGCATTAACCCATATGCCCACAGCGGATCCCTTTATTACAATTATAAGGGTTTTTTTAGTATAGTGATCATGGCAGTGGTGAACACCAATTACGAGTTTTTTTTGTTGATGTGGGCAAAAATGGGCGTGTTTCTGATGGAGGGTCGTTTAAACAAACCCTTTTCTATGAGAGACTTAATACCAACCATCTGAATTTGCCAACTACAGCGGCAACAAAGCACGGCTTATACTACATTTTTCTGGTAGATGAGGCGTTTGCTCTCCATGAACACTTGCTGAAGCCATATGCGCAAAGGGGCCTGACAAAAGAAAAGTGCATCTTCAATTACCATCTATCCAGGGCACGGAGGATAGTGTAAAACACCTTTCTCTGCAACTGATTCAGAATTTTCCATACGGCTATAAATCTTCGTATGGACAAAAGAGATTCAGTCGTCTTGGCCTGCTGTGTCCTCCACAATTTCCTCTGCAAAACTTCGTCTACACAACAGAGGACATTAGACACAGCTATAGTAAATGACTCGGACCATCCACGGGAGACATTGTAAATGCCCTCTGTGGCCCCATCTGCAGTTGTGGAGTCAACAGGGACTGCGTGGGCTAAAGAGGTCAGCGAGCAATACCTGGCTTACTTTAATGGAGTGGCGGCAGTACCATGGCAAGAGGACAGTTTCCACTTGTGTGATATGGACAATTGTGGACTAGTAAACTTTCAAAAACATTTGGCATGGTGTGTATGCACTATGGCCCTGATTCAGACCCACTCGCGAGCGGCTGTCCGCTCGCAAGTGGGTCGATGTTCTGCACTGAGCATGCGCACGACGGAGGGAGCTCCGTCGTGCGCATGCGCCAGACGCGACGAGCGAAGGACTTTCCTTCGCTCTTTGTGTCTGATCAAAGGGGGCGTGCTGTCGATGTTGATTGACAGCACGCCCCCTTTGGTGGGCATGCCGGGGGCGTGCCTCCCTGACGGGGGCGTTCCTAAGGGAACGCCTCCCGTCAGAAGCCGGCCCACTGACATCACTAGTGATGTCAGTGGGAGTGATTTTGGCTCTGATAGAGCCAAAATCACTCCGGGCCTTGCGGTTGAAAACCTCAACCGCAGGCTCCGTCTCGCAGTTTCGATGGTCGCGATGGTCAAAACCATCGCGGCCATCAAACTGCACGCTCGTATAGGCTGTGGGTGGTGACCCACAGCTATACGAGCATCCAGGAGGACGCTCCATATTTATGGAGGACGGCCCTCATTCAGAGCGTGCGCTCTGCTCAGAGCGTACGGCTCTGAATGAGGGCCTATGTCTGTACTTACCAAATCAGATCAAACAGCAGAGAGAGGAACTGGTAACAATTCATGTTGAGGGCAATCACAGGCAGATTTTCAAATGAGCTGTGTCAACCAGTAGCACAGTCAGAGTGAGAGCAATTACAGACAGGCAGTGGCGTAACTAGGGTATTTGGAGCCCAGGGCAAATTTGAAAAGGGAGGGCCCCCCCCCAACACCCCGATATGTGCGCGCGCTGAAGGCGCACGCGGAAAAAAAATGGGCGTGGTCACTTAAAAATGAGGCGTGTCAACATGACACACCCCTTTATTTTCACGCTGAACATTCCTATCCATATGGATCTTAACCCCAGTAGTACCCCTTATACAGTACCCCCAGTATGCAGTTGTGGTCCCTCTTATGCAGGCCCATAGTAGTGCCCCTTATACAGAATCCCCAGTAGTGGTCCCCCTTATACAGCCCCCAATTAGTTCCCCTTACTCAGTGCCCCCAGTAGTTGGCCCCCCAAATGCAGTGCCCTATGTAGTGTTCCCCCTTATGCAGTGCCCTTTATATAGTGCCCCCAGTAGTAGTCCCCCCACTATGCAGTGCCCTTTATATAGTGCCCCCAGCAGTAGTCCCCCCCATGCAGGTTTCCCAGTAGTGGTCCCCCTTATGCAGGCACCCAGTAGTGATCCCCTCTATCTAGTGCCCCCTGTAGTGGTCCCCGCAGTGCCCCTAGCAGTAAGCCCCTTATATAGTGCCCCCAGCAGTAGTCCCCCCCTCCCATGCAGTGCCCCCAGTAGTGGTCCCCCTGATGCAGGCTCCCAGTAGTGACCCCCCTATCCAGTGGTCCCTGTAGTGGTCCTTCCTGTTATTGCCCCCAGTTGTGGTCTCCCCAGTGCAGTGCCCCTAGTAGTAGGCCCCTTTTATAATGCCCCCAGTAGTAGTTCCCCCCCCCAAGTAGTGGTCCCCAGTTGAGGTTCCCCCTCCCGATTAAGTGCCCCCTGTAATAGCCCCCCCAGTAGAGGTCCTCCCAATAATGGTGCCCCCAGTAATAGCCCCCCCCCAGTAGAGGTCCTCCCAATAATGGTGCCCCCAGTAATAGCCCCCCCAGTAGAGGTCCTCCTAATAATGGTGCCCCCAGTAATAGCCCCCCCAGTAGAGGTCCTCCTAATAATGGTGCCCCCAGTAATAGCCCCCCCAGTAGAGGTCCTCCTAATAATGGTGCCCCCAGTAGTAGCCACCCCCCCCGTTGTGCCCCCACCCCAGTAGAGGTCCCCCCAATGGTAGCCACCCCCGTTGTGCCCCCAGTAGTGCTGACAGGTTTTTAAAAATATATATATATAAAAACATACTTACCTGAATCCACGCTGCTGCTGCTCCTCCAGTCCGCGACGCCGCCGCCGCTGCCCGCCAGTCCTCCCGGGCTGGAGCGCTCAGCATAATGGGACAGACGTCATGACGTCCGTCCCATTACCCACTGCAGGAGCTGGACGGATGTCCGGCTCTTGCAGTGGGTGCTGCAGCAGTCAATGAGAGTCTATCTGACTCTCATTGGCTGCTGTTTAACACACGCATCGCCGCCAGCGCTGGCGGCGATGCGCGTGTTATGCACAGCCTGAGCCCGCCTCCTGGCGCTATTGGGCAAGCGCTCAGGGAGAGGGAACGGGCTCAGGTGTGCAGCACAGGACCGGCGCTGGAAGCCTAGCGCCGGTCCTGTGTAAATGTGTAGCGCTGACCGCACTCATTGCGGTCGGCGCTACACTGGTGGCTAACTAGGGCGGTCCCACGGCGCCCAGGGCAAGCACCCCGCTCGCCATGCCCTAGTTACGCCACTGCAGACAGGCAACCTGCAACATCTTAGTGCCAATGATCATACTGTAAAGCACCTGTACTCAATCAGCAGACTGAGGGCCTGATTCAGTACTGATCGCAAGTGTGAATACAGACACAGATTGGGCGATTGTCTGCCATTTCGCATGCGTATAAACCACACTGTGCGTGCGCTATGATCGCATTGAGATTACGGATGCACAGAGGCATCCATCGCAAAGTGAGTGACAGGGTGTCAGCGTTTGGGGGTGGTGACGAGGCAGTGGTCTGAAAAAATGCAGACGTACCTGTCCATTTGAACGCCGTTTCCTGGGCGTGCATAAGTTAGCCACTGCGATAGCATACGCAGCTTGAGTACTCACTGCGTGCGACGAGACTTGCAGTGTTTGCAACTGGTCAGACCTACTGTAAATGCGTGACGGGCTGATGTGCATCACTGGTACTGATGTATACACAGAAAAGTGAGGTTGGATGGATATGAGAAAGCAGCAGTGGACGTCCCTGTGCCGGCAGTGCTTTGACAAGCATTAGCATATTTTCGCAGCTGCGATCCGTAGGCGATTGCAGTTGCAATAGCAATTGTGATTGGTACTGAATCAGGCCAATCAGCACTGACAGACAACTGCTGAATTTTGAAAAGACCTCATGAAAGATTAGTCTGAGTAATTGTGTTTCTATGTCTGACACTTTCTGACATTACTCCTTACTAGATATTGTTTAATGATCCGAACTGACCAGGAACAATATGTTTTTGATACATTTATGCAGTCTGATGTTCACTGTGTGATTGAGGGGTCTATTTACTGAGCAGTGTGAAAAGTGATAAGTCTGTGATAAGGTGCCAGCCAATCAGCTCCCAACTGTCATTTTTCAAATACAGCCTGTGAGATGGCAGTTAGGAGCTGATTGGCTGGCACCTTATCACAGACATCACTTTTCACTCTGCCTCCTAACACTGCTTAATAACTAGACCCCTAAATAGTATTTGAGATTGTAAACATCAGGGCTGCTATTTTTATTTACATTTTGGTTTATGGTATGTTTTTAATATTTGTTTTTTTTACTAGAGATGTGCGGGGTCCGGTTCTCAGAGAACCAATAACAACCAAATTTAGGGGTTCCAACTAGAACCGGATACAAGTTCAGAATCACTTTGGGGTACTGAGTCGAACCGAGTCCGGATCAGATCTTCCTGCATTTCAGAACTCGAATTTAAAGACTGAACTCTGGTTTTGGATTGCATGCTAACAGATCAAAATTACTTCATTTTAGATTTCATTTTTTTTAAATACAAAACCAAAACACGTAAAATAATAAATTTTACTTTGCCATGAACAGACTGCGAAAAGTATATTTACTTCAACAGTGGTTTTGCAAAACCAAAACACAAAGATGAATCCTGATCCATATTCAAACTAGGCATGAGCGGGTTTGGAATTTAGAAATCCGAACCCCCCAGAGCCCACCCGATCCAAGCCCGGATCGAGTCTGGCTTGGGTTTTCCCACCAGACTCCTGTGTCCACAGTCCATAGGGGCTGGCTGGGCTGTGTTGTTCAGTGCTGTTGTCCCATAAAGGCTGTGTTGTCCATAGAGGGAGGGTGGGGGTTGGTGTGCTGGTGCTGTTGTTGTCCATAGGGGCTGTGTCCAATGTCCGTAGGGGCTGGCTGGACTGTGTTGAGCAGTGCTGTTGTCCATAAAGCCTGTGTTGTCCATTGGAGCTGGCTGGGCTGTGTTGTGCAGTGCTGTTGTCCCATAAAGGCTGTGTTGTCCATAGGAGCTGTGGGCCTGATTCAGACCCGCTCGCGAGCGCTATGCACTCGCAAGCGGGTCGATGGTGGCCCAGTGCGCATGCTCACGATGAGCCGGCTCCGTCGTGCGCATGCGCGAGACCCGGATAGCAACGGGCAAACCGTCGTTCCGGGTCTCGTACCAAATGGGGCGTGCTGTCGATGTTGAGTGACAGCATGCTCCCTTTGGTGGGCGGGCCGGGGGAGTGGCTGCCCAAACTGAGGTGTTCCCATGTGAACGCCTCCGTTTGGGGGCGGCCCCACTGACATCACAAGTGATGTCAGTGGGAGAGATTTCGTCTCTGTCAGAGCAGAAATCTCTCTGGGGCTTGCGGCAACGAGACAAGGGTCTCGTCGCAAGCCCAATGGTCGCGATGGTATTGACCATCGCGACCATCTTCCTGGCCACTCGCTATAGCTGTGGGTGGCCACCCACAGCTATGCGAGCGGCCAGTAGGCCGCTCTAAAAAACAATAAGGCTGGCCCTGATTCAGAGTGAGCGCTCTGTCAGAGCGTCCGGCTTTGAATCAGGCCCTGTGTGCAGACAGAAGAGGGGGGGCTTCAGTGGATCCTGTGTCACTGTAGTCCTAAAGGGGTGCTGTAGTGTTGACCAGGGGGTGCTCTGTCCATCAGGGGTGCTTCCCCCCAAGTGCAAAAAAAAAAATGTCTGTGTTTGTGTGCGTGTTAGCCGCACGTGCATCAACAAAGTAGTAGCGCCAAGCGTGAACCTGTGTCATAAGTCAAGGGCCAGCTGGTCTGTTGAAGGGTGGTGTAACCCCCAAAGTGCCCCCAAAAATGAAAACATTTAAAAAGTGTTTATTGTTCTGTTTGTGTGCACGTTAGCCGCACGTGCATCAACAAAGTAGCAGCGCCAAGCGTGCGCCTGTGTCATAAGTCAAGGCCCGGCTGGTCTGTTGACAGGCGGTGTAACCCCCAAAGTGCCCCCAAAAATGAAAACATTTAAAAGGTGTTTATTTTTCTGTGTCTGTGTGCGCATTAGCCGCACGTGCATCAACAAAGGATGAGGATGACACCTTGCCTCTATAGAGACAGTTTGTGAAGAGACAGATTAATTGCCAGGTTGTTTTGTGGGGGCCCAAACGAAACCAATCATTTCAGTCACAGTCGTGTGGCAGACCCTGTCTAAGGGTCATAAGGGTGGGAGAGAGGGCCCAAGGACAGTTCCGTGTTGCACCTCTTTTTTTTTTTTGCAGTATGTACTCTTTGGGGCCTAGTTTTTCAAACTGCCATCCTGTCTGCCAATGCAGTGCAACTCCAAGCTCCAAGATGGGCCACGTGTTTGTGCCGCCCACTTGTGTCGCTTAGCAAAGTCATACAGCTACTCCGGTGCAACCTTTTGGCCTAAATACAGTATTGTGAGGTGTTCAGTGTTCAGAATAGACTGGAAATTGGTGGAAATGAATGTTACTCAGGGTAATAATAGCGTAGGAACAAAAAAAAAAAAAACATTCTGTGATTTTAGCTGTTTTTATGCTTTTTCCCAAGAAAATACAGATACAAAACCCAGAACCCAAAACACGGAAGGGTGGTTTTGGCAAAACCAATCCAGATCCAAAACACGAAGAAAGATCCAGATCCAAAACCAAAGCACAAAACACGAAAAGTGGCCGGTGCACAGCCCTAGATCAAACCAAGCATGGGGGTCGGTGCACATCTCTAGTTTCTACCTATTAAACACCATAACTATTTCCCCCAGCACACTTCAGCGCTGTCATTTGTTACTTTATTTTCTGTCTCTAGTGGGAATTGCAGTCCTCAGTGAAAGCTGCAGGTATGTGGGGATTGTAAGGGCACTATCTCCTCTCATTGGACCACATTTAAAAACTGGAAGATCCACTGGAAGGAGGAACCAGGGCTGGAAACAGAAGACTAAAGATGCCAAATGGAGAAAGGTACTACTGGCCAATCCTATGGCCAGTGGAGGACTATAACAAAAGCTTAAGATGGCTCTACACTGAACAGGTGAAGCCTTTGCACATCAAGGTGACAAGGCCTAGCTATGGAAATGTGCTGAACCCTGTGGAGAAGGAATTGTGGAGGGGGTACATACCCCTTTGTGCCTTCCAAGGTCGGGTGATGGCTAAGGCCCCAGTGGCGCAACTGTGTTAACACCCACTTGATGACCAGGGTGTTGGCACCTATATTCGGGTTATTAGTTCTATGAGCATTGTAAAATTGTCCCCATAGAGCAATTAATTCAGGCACTAAGCCCATGGCCCCTGTTTATCATTGGCAGTAGGCCCATGGCTTTTACAGCCAGGCAATAGACCCAGGGTTAACAAAGGCATTAGGCTCTAAGAATTGATTGGTTTCCCATAGCTGAGCACAAGGTCAGGGTATAGAGAGGGCAAAAGGCCATCAAGATTGAAAGAGACCCCTGTGTCAGTGTTTAGTAGTTAATAGCCCTATTACACTGAGAAGGTGTCTGGGGCTGGTACAGAAAAGGGGAGTCGCCTCTCTTCTGTATCAGAGTATATAAATACTAAATGATAGTAGATAAGACCAGTTAGAGCTAAGCTCTTCACTAATCACGTGGCCCTGAAAATAAATAAGAGGCGATGTGTGTTACTTTATTTTTTACATGTCTTTATTATAGCAAAAGACAGAGATTGTGGCTGAATACTGGCGCTGCCGCTGACACAACTGTACACAGTAGAGTTGGCTGCTATCTGTGAGATAATGGTTGTACTGGAGGTGATCTCAGAATCCGTCCTTCCCTCATTCAACATCACCTACCAACATATATAAATAACCTATAACTTCTAAACACTCTGCATCAATTTTATTTAGATTACCACAATAACAATATGACTCCAGCACAACACAATGATATCTATTCTAGTGTACAACCCCATCCATGTCAGGCACCTGGACATTGTCAAGAAAACTGAATGGTGGTTTTTACATAAATGTTCTATTCCTAATTAAATATGTTGCTACTGTATCCTTATGTAAGAGCCGCATGTGTTTTAGTTCACTTTTTAATGTTAGTACATTGGGCCTGATACAGAGATGTGCGCTAATACAAACGCATGTGCGAATTGTGCCGCTTAGCAATTGCTAAAATATGCTAATACATAAGGCGACAGATTTTGCAATGAGAAGCCCATCAGAGTCCTTCTAGCTGTCCACAACTGCGTACACATATGCAGCATTGTACGCAGATCTGGAAAACATTGACTCCTCCAGTGAGTCACTCAGTGGTAACTGAGTGCCTGAGTCACAAATGGACGCAATGGTGATTTTTACGCAGTTTAAGCAATTGTATGTCATTATGCATATGTATAAGCCACGCTGCACATGAGCACACGCAGAGAGCCCATTCGCATTGTGAGTGACAGGCAGTCAGAGTTTGGGCAGTCATAGTCCCTCCTGCTGCCTGACCCTAACCGTCCCTCCCAGTGATCATAAAAACGCAGGTGTGTCTTACCGTTTAAAGTTTAAACGCTGTTACATGGGCGTGCATAAATTAGCCATTGTGATCTCCTGTGCAGCATGAGAGCCGTCTGTGTGTCAGGAGAGCTGCAGTGTTTGTGGCTGGTCAGACCTGCCGCAAGGGCAAGATGGCAGCTTGATGTGCGTCAATGTTACCGATATTTATGCAGGTAAGCGACATCATACACAAATGAGAAGGTAGTAGTGGGCGTCCCTATGCTTGGGTAAGCTATGGAATTATTAGCATATTTTCGCAGCTGCGGTCCATGTGAAATTGCAGCTGCGATCGCATTAGCATCCATCTCTAAATCAGGCCCTGAGATGCTGGAGCTTTGTTCTCTATATGCACGATCACAGACACTGGCTAGTACACACCCAGGAAACGGCCCTGACACGCCCGCGTTTTGACTGAAGCTCCCTGTAACCACCCACAAAACACTTCTCTTCCTGTCAATCAACTGCGAGTGAATCCTCACAGCGAGCGCAATTGCAATTCAGCTGTGATGCATGTGCAGACCACCGATAATCAGTGTGTGAACATCGGAATAGCATTCAGCTCTGATTCAGGCCCATTGTCCAATCAGCAGGAATAGTATTCAAATATAGAAAAAATAAATTGCTATTAGACCCTGGGTTTCTGAAATGGATACAGTACACTAGGAATAGATTAAATAAACAAAACATAATTGAGAATGAACAGTTCTGTATATAACACATTTTTCTCTGCGTTTGGTATAAAAAAATCTAAATGGAAAAGATAGACAATGTCTAGATAGAACCCACATGGTAGACAGTCAATAGGTAGACAGGGATAAAAGGGTGAGACACAAAAGGTCAACATGGATGAAGATAGGCGTGTACAAACAGAGTGAAAAGGCTGATACAAAAATGGTTGACACATTTTTATTTCTAATCCTAATCTTCACCCTAACCCCACCCTTGGTGCCTAACCCTAACCCTCCCTCCTGCTGCCTAACCCTAACCGTCAGGGTAATTGCCTGACCCTAACCGTCCCTCCTAGTGCCTAACTCTATCCCTTTCCTTGATGCCTAACCCTACCTCCTGGTGCCTAACACTAATCCTCGTTAAGCGCCTAACCTTCCCTCCTAGTGCCTAACTTTATTCCTTTCCTTGGTGCCTAACCCTAACCATCTATCCTAGTGTCTAACCCTAAAAGTCGGGGTAAGTGCCTAACCCTAAATGTCCCTTCTAAAGCCTAATAATAACCCTCCGATAAGTGCCTACCCCTAACCCTAACTGAACAAAACCATGCGTCGATCATTTCAATGTTGACTTTTGTTCATGTCAACATTTTCTACCTGTCTATCTTTTGCCATTCCTTTTATGTGTCGACTTTTTGTACCTGTCGACCTTTTGTCCATCTACCTACTGACTATCTAGACATTGTCGACCTTTTTAATGTAGATCTGTTGACTGGAACCCCTTTTACCTATAGTGGTCACAATGAAAAGGATAAAGGAAGGAAAAGGGGATTGTGAATATCACAGGTAAGTTCAATTATCTTTTTATTTGCTTTTGTATTATTTGTTGGTCTGTTTGATCAAATGTTAGAAAGAAGAGAATGCAATATGTTATTGTAAAATGAAAACATAATAGAAGACTCATCTTCCTAGTAAAAAAAAAACCCCTGGGACAACCGACAGAGGGCCTGATTCAGAGCCGGACGCAATCAGCCGTTCGCCCGCAGTAGGTACGACCGTTCAAATGTCAAACCAAGCGCTCGCACGTGTGGTCGCTCGTTGCGAGTCCTCCGCCCCATATTTCCCCAACCCCTCCTCTAGCTAACGAGCGTCCGAAATAGCGAGCGCACTACTCGTTTTTTGTTGAAGTGTTCGCTCGCACAAGTACTACCGGAAGTAGGCCTGTCATTTGTCGATTGCCTTGTTTCTCGTTCAGCAAACATCCGTGAATCGATTGGTGCCAATCATTACCTTAATTTACTTAATTGTTGGTCGAATGTTTTCAATCTTGTTTCTATTTTGAATGTCAATAAACTTTATTGTTTGTTTTGTGTTAATTTTGGACCGTAGTTTCCATCTACTTTTAACAGCAAACTTGCTGTTTATTTTAAATCCAAACGCTGTTTTTGCATTTTTTGGGGGGGGGTTTATTTAGGTTTATAATATTGAAATTTATTTTCTTTTTTTTTTCCGGATTGTTGCTAACGCATCAAAATGCAGCAAGCCAATCCTAAATCACAATATATTTTTATGGGTTGTTCACATGACTCACACATTAACCAATAGAATTTTTCATGTTATTTATGAAAGTACATTAGCCAATCAAACTTTAGGGGTCACTGTAAAAAAACTGATTTGTCTTAAAAAAAAACATTGCCATCATGAGAGCCAGTGCTTTTACACGGCGTGAGATGCTGGTGCTCTCAGATGTTATGGATCACTGTATAATGGACAGGCCACCCCCCGTCACCAACATGGTCAAGCATCGGGCGTACGTGCTGGTGCGGCGCAGATTGCGGACAATGGGCTACCGGAGGACCATCGGACAATTGGAGTGCCAGTGGTCTGATTAACGGCGCCGGTCTCCACACCTGCTTGCGCATCTTCGGATGAGGATCCGTCGGCGTAAGTGGATATTTTAATGTTTATATATCTATGACAATCTTTTTTTAATTTTTGTCTTTGCTAATGTAAATTTGCATTAATGCGTGTGCATGTGTGCAGTATGCGTTTTTTTTTGCCTAAATGAGACCTTGTTAACGTGGGTTTTTTTTCTTTTTTTTTTTCTTTTGGGTTAATGTTTTACATTTAAATTGTTTTTTGGAATACATAATTGCTAATATTCCAAACTATACATCATTTAGGTGAGGAACAGATCCAGAGACGGAGTCAGAGGCCTGCCCGACCCCTCTCCCCAACTCCCACCATCTCCTCCCCTGCCCACTCCTCCCAAATTTCTCCACCCTCCCCTGACCTGGACATCCCTATTTCCCCTCCCTCTCCTGCTCCCCAAATCCAAATAACCCCTCCCTCCCCTGTCCTACTCCTCCACATTCCCACACCCTCCCCTGATGCACCCACTCTTGTTTATACTCCCTCCCCTTTATCCCCACTGGAAATTAGCCCACCTTCTTTGGATGTCCACTGGCCCACTTCATCTGAGGATGAGGATCTGGGCCAACCTGGCCCTGAAGCTGCAGGTATTTTGTTTTTCATGTGTGCAATTAATGTGCTGAAAAGGTGCCCTATATGCATACACTGTGGTATCCCTGAATATAATCTAAGGCCAGTCCATATTTTTTGGGGGTTTTGTTTTGGTTAAATCATCCTTTGGTTTTTTTTGTTGGGTGCTAATTCTAGAAAAATTTCGACTCAAATTTTAACATTAAAATGTATTCATTTTTTTATGAGTTGTTTTTTTGGTGTAATTAAATTTGGCTGATAGCCTTCATTTTTCAAAACAAATTATTTTTTTTTAAAATCCACATATGCCAGAGCCAAATACAAGTTTCATTGTGCTTTTTAAATTTGTTGTCTAAAATCAAAGTTCAAATTGTGTAAGGATTATTTCAGATGCCAAAGTGATTGTTCAATCCACTATTCTCATGTTCATGTTGTTGTAAGTTGCTTTTTTGTGCCAATTGGTAATTTAGGCAAGTTCATGTAACCACTATATTTGTGTTAAAAATTTTGCATGGTATGTGAACTAATTTTCGTTGAAAATCATACTGTCGTTTTTTTTATTTTGTATTTTATAAATAAATTTTATTAAAACACAGATTTGTCTTTCAACAGACCCAAGGAGGTGGGAACATCAAATTTTTGGCCATATTTTAAACATGAGGGGCCATTTGGTGCAGCTGCTTGTGTCCATGGACCATTTAATTTTCTGTTTTTGCGCCATTAATATGTTTTTCATTCTTGTTTTTGTTAATAAAATTTGTTGTTTTTTTGGTAAAAATCTTCTTTATTGACTCAAACATTAGCTCACAAGGTCAGTAAATGTGTTTGGGTTTTTTTTTTGTTGTTTTTTGGTGTTTGAATTTGCATATGAAAATGCAAGCAATGTTCCAGACTAAAATTTTTATTTTAAAAATAAAAATTAAAAAAAATGAGTGGTTTACCAGAAATTGTAGACATATTTAGTCAGTGCAAAAATTGGGTAAATTGACATTAACTCCATAATGTTTCACTAGAATACTCTTATGTAGTTATTTAATTTCTTAAAAATTATAAATGCAACTCCCAAAATAGGAAAATAAAGAGTAAAAAAGGTTGGGCAAACTATGCCAACATGTTATTAATTGTTAGGTTAAAAAGACAAAAATACCAAACCCAAAAAAATTAAAAAACACTTGGAAATTAATTTGAAAGGTACTGTCCATTTGTGTAAGGCTTTTGTGTTTTTTTCATGTAAAACATGACATTTTTTAAAATAAACATTGTTTAATACACATTAGCTCACAAACCAAAAAATATACACACAAATTGTTTAAAATCAAAATCAAGAACTGGTTGATGATGGTGCATGCCAACATGTTGTCCAAAATCAGGTAAGAAACACATTTGATTTGTCCAGGTCTAAAGGTCATTTGTGAGTCATTATTGTCACAGGCGATCAATTTCAGGAAGTAAGCAGGTTGTTGTTTGGATTTTGCAAAAAAAAAAAAAGGTTAAAATTCAAAACATAGGATAGTTAACACACATAATTTTCCTTATTCCCAATGTCAACAAATGAAAAAAAAGGGAGAATCAAATACCTGAAAAAGCGAGTAACTACCTCATCATGTATGGCCCCCCCTGACACTCTCCTCCGACCAACCTCGGGGGGGCCATCCTCAGGCAAGGCATCCTCTGGCTGCATTGGGACACCACTCCTTATGGCGATGTTGTGAAATATCCCACACAGGACCACAATTTTGGAAACCATAGCCAGCAAATACATGAGGTCGCCACCAGAGCGGTGGAGGCATCGAAATCGGCCTTTTAAAAGGCCAATGCAGCGCTCCACCACCTGCCTGGTGACAGTAAGTGTGGAATTATATTGACTTTGTGGCCCTGGTGTAGGAACCAAATAAGGAGTCAGTAGCCAGGGCGTGCAAGGGTAACCACTGTCTCCTGTGAAAATAAAAAAACATTCAGTACCATTTCTAAGTCAACAGTGTTTGTTTTAAAAATTAAGGTTACCACTTACCCAGAAGCCACGCATCACCAGCTTGTAGGTTGTTTAATTTGTGCCAAAGCCCTGATTGCCGGATGACAAAGGAATCATGTGCACTTCCTGGAAATTTGGCATTCAGGGACAGGACCTGGAGGGAGGCATCACATACCACCATTACATTCATTGAATGGAAATGTTTTTGGTTCCTAAATATTGCCTCCAGTGCTGCTGGAGGCTGAAGTGGTATGTGAGTGCCGTCCACAACCCCTATGATGTGTGGGAAGCCTGCAATTTCAAAAAATTTCTGCTTAACCACATTAAGGGACCCCATATCCAATGGCATAGTAATAAAATGATGGAGGTGCTTAAAGAGTGCATCCATTACCGCCCTCAGGATCCTTGAAAAGGAGGATTGGGAAATTCCAGCAATGATGCCAACTGTGGTCTGGAAGGATCCTGAGGCGCAAAAATGTAACACCAACATTAACTGCGTAAGTGGTGGTATTGCTGTTGGATTGTTAATTTGCCTTTCAAGATCACTCTCTATTAATGAAAGAGTGTCTAGGATGATTTGGGGTGGTAGGCGATACCGCCTTAAAACCACATCATCAGGCATTCCAAAAAGGGTGACACGTGTTCTAAATATCTGGGGCCTTGCACACCTACGATGCCTACGCCTAGGAGGATGTTCAGGTTGGTCGGGGTCGTGGACCATCGCCACTATAATTCGCCCAACATCAATCTGAAATGTTAGACAATGTAGTTATTTTTCCAACATTTAACAATAAGAAAATATACTTATCTTTTTTACACATTAAGAAGAATCTTACAGGGTTAGGCAGTGTCATCTTGAAGTAAACCTACGAATTAGATTTTCCATAAAAATAATGTCAAAATTAACACAAAATAAAGACAGGCTAAGGCTAAATTATAAAGAATGCATGCACTACACAGATGATGTTGTTATTCTAGGATTGTACAAGAAAATTAAAATGTACGCTAAAGCCACAGACAGGAGATGAGCAAAATATACGCAGTAGAGGTTACAAAATAACGCTAAATGGTACGCTAAAGCCACAGACAGGAGATGAGCAAAATATACGCAATAGAGGTTACAAAATAAAGCTAAATGGTACGCTAAAGCCACAGACAGGAGAGGAGCAAAATATACGCAATACATTTCACATTTATTATGGCAAAAAAACCATTGGCAAAAAACTCCCAAATTTTACGTACACCTATCTGCATAGTGTGACCCCTTAAATAAACATGAAAAATGTATAAAAATAACAGGGTCTAATGTATGTCAGTGGGGCCGGCTTCAGACGGTAGGCGTTCCCATGGGAACGCCTCCGTCTGGCAGGCACGCCCCCGGCACACCCACCAAAGGGGGTGTGCTGTCAATCAACATCGACAGCACGCCCCCTTTGGTGCGAGACCCGGAGCGATGGAAAGCCCATCGCTCCCCGGGTCTCGCGCATACGCACGACGGAGCTCCCTCCGTCGTGCGCATGCGCAGCATTCTGCTGCTCGCGAGCGGGTCTGAATGACCCCCTTAGCCTGCTGCCACCTGGGGTTTTATTTGCTAAATATCGATTTTGGATTTTGTTCGATTTTCCATTACATTTTCTTAGAAATTTCCTAAAGCCCAAATCAAATGTCAAATCAAACAGAAAAATGAATTGAATTTAAAATTGAATTTCTACAAAACATCGATGTTTTCCCATAGAAGAATATAGGATCCCTTCATTTACTGACATTCGATTTGCAAAGTGAAAGTAAAACAAACTCAAAATCGAACTTCAAATCCCCAAATTAATTGAAGTGCTTCATGCTTTCGATTTTAGTATGAACAGTTCTATTTGACACAGATGCATGCATACATCAGTGAGATGCATGCATGTATCTTAGTGTAAAAAGCTTGTTAAGTGTTACTTTAACATTTTTTACATGGGATCCCCCCTTAAAAGCACAACCAGGCCTGGACTTTTCATAGCCAGTCCTGGTTGTGTAAATACAGGGGAAAAAATGCATAGGGTTCCCCTCTACTTAGCACAATCAGCACCAGGCTCTGAGTTGGTCCTGGTTCTGGAAATACAGAGGAAAAACATGCGTAGGGTTCCCCTGTAATTTCCATAACCAGCACCTGGCTATTTTTAGTGGGGGGTAATGCCACAGCCAGGGAAACCCTACCACCTGGTCCCCCAGCCAAAGCATTACCCCAGATCGCAAGTCAGCCCAGGCCGGGGATCCCTGGGGAATTGGGGACCCACCCAATAAAGATGTCACACTCTCCAGGGCACCCCAGGTCTAGGCTGATAGCCAGCGGCTATCCCTGGCACCCCTAGATGGTGGGTGCCAGGTTGATTGTGTAAAATGTGTGTAAAAATATAAGTGTAAACATTGGCCCTCATTCAGAGCCGTACGCTCTGAGCAGAGCGCACGCTCTGAATGAGGGCCGCCCTCCTAAAAAATGGAGCGTCCTCCTGGACGCTCATATAGCTGTGGGTCACCACCCACAGCCTATATGAGCGTGCAGTTTGATGGCCGCGATGGTCTTGGCCATCGCGACCATCGAAACTGCGAGCCGGAGCCTGCGGTTGAGGTTTTCAACCGCAAGCTCCGGAGTGATTTTGGCTCTATCAGAGCCAAAATCACTCCCACTGACATCACTAGTGATGTCAGTGGGCCGGCTTCTGACGGGAGGCGTTCCCGTGGGAACGCCCCTGTCAGGGAGGCATGCCCCCGGCACGCCCACCAAAGGGGGCGTGCTGTCAATCAACATCGACAGCACACCCCCTTTGATCAGACACAACGAGCGAAGGACTTTCCTTCGCTCGTCGCGTCTGGCGCATGCGCACGACGGAGCTCCCTCCGTCGTGCGCATGCTCAGTGCAGAACATCGACCCACTTGCGAGCGGACAGACGCTCACGAGTGGGTCTGAATCAGGGCCATTGTCTTTAACAGTAGAACAGCAGGTCCCAGCAAACATCCCCCGCATGCTGGTACTTTGAGAACCACAAGTACCAGCATGCGGGGCATTAAGGGCCCGCTGGTACCTCTAGTTCACCTGTAAAGAAATGTTAAAATAAAGACAAGACATACACACTGTGAAATAAACGTATACTGTCACACTCACACATACTCACCTATAATACATGGACTGGTCCTCTTCTCCATGTAGGCATCCTTGGTCTTCTGAAAATAAAAAAACTAAAAGTTCCAAGCCAAGTACTCAGAGGATGGTACCTCCTAAATGACGGCCTCAGCCACGGCATTTCCCTTAGACGTGCCTGGGCTAAGCTTTCATTGGCTGAGAGAGGTGAGCCTCCGTCTCTTTCAGCCAATGAACGGCTCCCACCATTGAAGTCAATGGTGAGAACCGCAAGGATACTAAAGGTTAGCCTGCGGCTCTCACCATTGACTTCAATTTATTAACATTTGACACTAAGATACATGCATGCATCTCACTGATGTATGCATGCATCTGTGTCTATCAGACCTGCTCATGCTAAAAATGAAAGCATGAAGCAGGTCTATTAATTTGGGGATTTGAAGTTCAATTTTGAGAGGGATTTGGTGTTTTATTTGTACATGAACATGCAACATCGAACATCCTATGCCTGGAGTGCCGCATCAAGAGGGGTATTTATGCATAGGCAAATACAGGGGGGTTCCGTCTGCCTGGAAACCCCCCTCCCCAGCCCACACCATGACCACAATAGAAATAGTAATGTAATAGAATTTTACTAGTGCTACATTTTCTTCACAGTATCATAAATGAAATAATTTGCACCACCTGTGCAACTTTTAACATGTATCAGTCAGTTATAAATAACCTGTGCACCAACTAGGAGATCTGGAAAACATTTACTGTTAGGGATGTGCTGCTATAGAGCCCAAAATGTATATATATGTCCAGGGCAGTGCTAGGTTATTCTGCTGCTCCCCCAGACTCCCGGACTTGCTCTAATACTCTGGAATGGTGCCCACTTCTAAAATAAAAACATTCAGCTCAGGCAGGATGGCCCTACTGCCGCATCTAATGGCTGACTGTGATCGCTGGTACTGTATATACAGGCGCGCTGGGCCCAGGCATAGGGTGCGTGGCCTAATTGTGGTAGGCGTGGCTGCACCCCTTAAGAGAAAAAAATTGAAGCGCCGTTAAGGGAGGAGCTATGAGCTCCTCAGCCTGGAGCAGAGCCAGTGGGGGGGTGCGACCAGGGGGATTGCTCCCCCACAGGCATAGGAGACTGCTGCAGCTGCTGCTTAGCAGCTGCAAGCAGTCTCCCAGTGCAGCCCAGTACATAGCAGCATGTGCTGTGCTGCTGTGGTGTAAAAGGGAAGGGGGGCGGCGCCGGACCCGTGCTCCTCCAGCAAGCCTGGGCCTGGGTAATTAGTGAGCGCCCCCCCCCCTCTTGTATAAGCGGCAATTATGACGCACAATACACTTTGTATGCGGTTTGGTTCTCAAAAAATCTGAATCCACCCGAATTTCATGAATCCGGGTAAATCCGAGTCGCGGTTCTCATCTCCTGAGGAGATCTGGGTCGCGGTTCTGATCTTGGCCCTACTGCTGCATTTAATGGCTTGCTGTGTTTGCTGGTCCTCTATATGCTGGAATTATGACACACAATACACTTTGTATGACGCATATTAAAACTGGTTAAGTGCTAATTCTACCCTCTTCATGGACTGGCCACACTCACTCTAAAATCAAACATTTGGAAACCCCCCTCTAGAAATCCTGCATTTGCCACTGTTATGCATTATTACTGTGCAGGCGACTGGCTCAGTTATATTGTAAGGGAGTGCCGAACACCCACATCTTTGTATATATAATATATATATATATATATATATATAAAAACATATATATATATATATATATATAGATACACTGTATATATATAAAGATCCAACCGTGATCAGGCACTCACTGTATAATGTGTCAATATTTGCTTACAGGGAACGGCGTCCCCACCATATACAAGCACACGAGGCGGCACTCGGAGACCATTCAATGTACTTAAGACAAAGCAGTGGTTTTAATTATTCATCATCATCAACGTTTCGGAGTAACACGCCCCTTCTTCAGGATGCAAAAGTATTTTCCGCCAGCATTCCTGGACCCTTACTTAAATATTGCTATGAGCCCACACTGTTCTGTAATTATCAGTGATTTGTAGCTGCTGAAAACCCCACATTTGTTGGTAGTGGCGATTGTGTGGAGGTAGGTCTGTTAGGATGTCATAATAAGCCCACCTTGTCATAGGATATAATTCCACTTTTTGTTTTCATTTTCAAATTTAAGCAAAATGTACATCAAATGAAGCTTTGTGAAACAAAACTAGACTGAATTGCAACAAACATAATATATGTGGAACTTCTTTGGTTTCAAGCAACTAGTAGCTTTTAAGAAAGGTGCTGTATGGACATTTACACAACCATATCAATGCTTTAATGGTAAATGTGTTTCAGAAAAAAATATCACAGAGAGGATAAATACTATTAAATTGATGGCTTAACCTTACTAAAACACGTTTAGAAAGCCAGCCACATTTTAATCTCTTTCTTTATTTTTATAAACTTTTTGGCTGCAGTCCTTTAACTAGTAACTACATTAACTATATTAATACATGCAGATGCACAAATCTTTGGTATACACAGATTAATTCTCACATTAGCAGGAAGGAAGGTAGTAGCCTGTCCTAATGGTAGGGTGTGGATTAAAAGACCTACAGCGCGAGATGTTATAGGGTCCGAGTTTTCTTTGCAAGACAAACTTGGACCTTCTCGCACATTTAAAAGTCCGAGTTTGTCTCACAACTCAGAAAATGTAATATACTGTGAACTTGTGAGTTCAAGGCTATAACATTATGTGAGTGTGTGTGAGTTTTCTCCTATGAAAACTCAGACCTCATTACAAGGTCCGAGTTATACAGAAGCCTTCACAGATCAGTGAGATCCGTGAAGACTTGTGTTTAAAAAAATAGTAAAGTGCCCCCCCTCCCACAAGCGTGACCAGCCTTGGGCCCTGTTGAGACTGTCCTGGTTGAGAAAATACAGGGGGGGGAATGATGCAGGGGTTCCCGTATTTTCGTCAACCAGCACCAGTCTCGGTGAGGCAGTTCTGGTTGTGGAAATATGGAGGACAAAATTAGTATTCCTTCTAGTGGTGGTGTAATGCCCAGGCCCAAAAATGTCTCCCCCTCTCCAAGGCACCACAGGCCTTGGGCAGTGGGTGTCGGGATGATTGTGTAAAGGTTTGATTGACTAATATTGACTTTTACTGGAGAATTAGAGGTCCCAGGAGCCTTCCCCGCATGCTGGTACTTGAAGAACCACAAGTACCAGCATGCGGGGTATTAGAGCCCATTGGTACCTCTAGTTCACCTGCAAAATAAATATTAAAATAACCACAAGACAGACACACACTTTGACAGTATAATTTTATTAAAACATTCACACTCACATTGAAGCATACTCACCTATTATCCCTGTAGCAATTCACATCCACTTGTCCAGTACAATCCACGACACCTGTAAAAAAAAAACATACTCACTTACCCCTTGGTTCTGGTCCTCTTCTGTCCCTGTAGGCATCCACATTTTCGGATTCCTACATTGTGTTTTTAAGTAAAAACTGACAGGAGCATGGTCACACTCACTATGGCACGGACACCCGCCTGCTCCACCTCGAATAATCAGCAACCGATGTTGGTAATTATGGTCATGAGAAATCAGTACAAACTGTGTCCTGAGTACACAGACACTCTGTGGGTTTTACATTTAGCATTTCTGGCAGTCACAAGGTTGTATTTGGATGAACTCTATGTAAATTTACAAGGAAAGTAAAGATATTGAATAACCTCACAGAAACCATGCCTATGTTTGTTACCAGACACTGGCCTCTAAGAAGCAGAAGCAAATGAGAGAACTAGCACATTCTGAATGTGTCACATTCAAACAGAACTGCAGTTGAACTGCTACAATGAGATACCTGGAGAGTGATGTGATTCTGATTATTAAATAACCCTGGTCTCCATTGGTGATGTAGTCACACTTAGCTAAAAGTATTTAGACATCGAAAAGATGTAAGATCCAACTGTACATACAGATCTAGGTTTATGGCAGTATAATTGCATAGGAAGAAGATGGACCCTTTGTCACACCCCAGATTATTACATCCACTTTCTTACCACTCCGGTGCCTGTCCAGGATAGCACAGAGGTCTGCGCATGCTGCACATCGCTCCCAGATGGTGCTGAGGTCTGTCTGTGCTGCTCCTGCCCCGTCTACTCAGTGTCCTGTTACCGAGCATGGAGATGGCTCTCCACAGTCTCTTGCTCACAGCGTCTCTTTCCAGCATGATGGCACACAGGCTGCATGCCAGACTTTCCTCCTAAACAACAGTATGGGCGCAGCCCAGAGGTAGATCTACTGTGAAACTAATGAAGCTTAAGCTTCAGGGCCCCTAACCCAAGAAGGGCCCTGAAACAATTTTTTTAATGAGTGAATGTTTCAACAAAATCAATGGAGTTTTTTAAGTGTGTGTTATTAAAATAAGGTTATTTTAGTGATAGAATCATGAACCAATGGATTGAGGTACTTAATATTGAGCTTAGAGTATGCTCTTTAGTAGTGTATAGGGGGGGTTCAGAGTACCAAGATACTCCCCCTGATCAGTACTGACCGGCAGTCACTCTATCTATAGCTCCGACCAGAGGATGGCTCGTATGAGCCAGCTGGGCGCAGAATAGAGAGCTGCTGTCAGTGTCACTGCTGAATGCAATACTGTCAGGGGCCACTAGATGCTCCCATCTCCATTTGTGCTGTCCCATCTGCCAGAAGTCGGCCCTGCAGTGCTGACCACAAAATGAAAGCTGAGCTGACTGAGGGATGGCATGCAGCTCAGAGGTGGGAGCATGCAGCGTGGGGGAGAGACCTGACTCAGGAGGATCAATAGCTGGGATCATATAGAGGAAATAAGTTTTGGTTTTGTATGTGATCTATCTACAATCTCTCTCTCACTGGGGGGTTTCTACATCTATATCTATCTAAAGTCCCTCACTCTATGGGTGTTTCTACATCTCTCTACAGTGCCTCACTCTTTGGAGGGTTTCTACATCTATCTACAGTTTCTCTCTCTCTGGGGGGTTTCTACATCTATCTATCTATCTATCTATCTATCTATCTATCTCTATCTATCCATCCATCCATCTACATGTCTCACTCTCTGGGGGTTTCTACATCTATCTATCTATCTATCTATCTATCTCTATCTATCCATCCATCCATCCATCTACATGTCTCACTCTCTGGGGGTTTCTACATCTATCTATCTATTTATGTTTCTATCTACAGTCTCTCACTCTCTGGGGGGTTTCTACATCTATCTGACTGTCTATCTATCTATTTACAGTTTCTCACTCTATGGGGGGGGGGTTTCTACATATATCTATCTATCCCTCTAACTATCTATCTACAGTGCATCCGGAAAGTATTCACAATGCTTCACTTTTTCCACATTTTGTTATGTTACAGCCTTATTCCAAAATGGAATAAATTCATTTTTGTCCTCAAAATTCTACACACAATACCCCATAATGACAACGTGTAAAAAGTTTTTTTGAGATTTTTGCAAATTTAATAAGAAAAAACACTAAGAAATCACATGTACATAAGTATTCACAGCCTTTGCAATGAAGCTCAAAATTGAGCTCAGGTGCATCCTGTCTCCACTGATCATGCTTGAGATGTTCCTACAGATTAATTGGAGTGCACATGTGGTAAATTCAGTTGATTGGACATGATTTTTAAAGGCATACACCTGTCTATATAAGGTCCCACACTTGACAGTGCATGTCAGAGCACAAACCAAGCATGAAGTCCAAGGAATTGTATGTAGACCTCCTAGACAGGAACGTCTCGAGGCACAAATCTGGGGAAGGGTACAGAAAAATATCTACTGTTTTGAAGGTCCCAATGAGCACAGTGGTCTCTATCATCCGTAAATGGAAGAAGTTCAGATCCACCAGGATACTTCTTAGAGTTGGCCGACCATCTAAACTAAGCGATCGGGGGAGAATGGCCCTAGTCAGGGAGGGGACCAAGAATCCGATGGTCACTCTGTCAGAGCTACAGCATTCCTCTGTGGAGAGAGGAGAACCTTCCAGAAGGACAACCATCTCTGCAGCAATCCACCAATCAGGCCTGTATGGTAGAGTGGCCAGACAGAAGGCACTCCTTAGTAGAAAGCACATGGCAGCCCACCGGGAGTTTGCATCTGAAGGGCTTTCAGACCATGAGAGACAAAGATTGAACTCTTTGGCATGAATGCCAGGCGTTATGTTTGGAGGAAAAAATGCACCACTCATGACCAGACCAATACCATCCCTACAAAGATAAATAGATGGTGGTGGCAGCATCATGCTGTGGGGATGTTTTTCAGTGGCAGGAACTGGGAGACTAGTCAGGATAGCGGGAAAGATGAATGCAGCAATGTACAGAGATATCCTGGGTGAAAATCTGCTCCAGAGCACTCTTGACCTCAGACTGGGGCGACAGTTCATCTTTCAGCAGGACAACGACCCTAAGCACATAGCCAAGATATCAAAGGAGTGGCTTCAGGACAACTCTGTGAATCTCCTTGAGTGGCCCAGCCAGAGCCCAGACTTGAATCCAATTGAACATCTCTGGAGAGATCTGAAAATGGCTGTGCACCGATGCTTCCCATCCAACCTGATGGATTTTGAGACAGGCTACTACCTTCCTTCCTGCTAATGTGAGAATTAATCTGTGTATACCAAAGATTTGTGCATCTGCATGTATTAATATAGTTAATGTAGTTACTAGTTAAAGGACTGCAGCCAAAAAGTTTATAAAAATAAAGAAAGAGATTAAAATGTGGCTGGCTTTCTAAACGTGTTTTAGTAAGGTTAATCCATCAATTTAATAGTATTTATCCTCTCTGTGATATTTTTTTCTGAAACACATTTACCATTAAAGCATTGATATGGTTGTGTAAATGTCCATACAGCACCTTTCTTAAAAGCTACTAGTTGCTTGAAACCAAAGAAGTTCCACATATATTATGTTTGTTGCAATTCAGTCTAGTTTTGTTTCACAAAGCTTCATTTGATGTACATTTTGCTTAAATTTGAAAATGAAAACAAAAAGTGGAATTATATCCTATGACAAGGTGGGCTTATTATGACATCCTAACAGACCTACCTCCACGCAATCGCCACTACCAACAAATGTGGGGTTTTCAGCAGCTACAAATCACTGATAATTGCAGAACAGTGTGGGCTCATAGCAATATTTAAGTAAGGGTCCAGGAATGCTGGCGGAAAATACTTTTGCATCCTGAAGAAGGGGCGTGTTACTCCGAAACGTTGATGATGATGAATAATTAAAACCACTGCTTTGTCTTAAGTACATTGAATGGTCTCCGAGTGCCGCCTCGTGTGCTTGTATATGGTGGGGACGCCGTTCCCTGTAAGCAAATATTGACACATTATACAGTGAGTGCCTGATCACGGTTGGATCTTTATATATATACAGTGTATATATATATATATATATATATATATATGGGTTTTTTTTATATATATATATATATATATATATATATACAAAGATGTGGGTGTTCGGCACTCCCTTACAATATAACTGAGCCAGTCGCCTGCACAGTAATAATGCATAACAGTGGCAAATGCAGGATTTCTAGAGGGGGGTTTCCCCCACTCTCTGGGGGCTTTCTACATATATCTATCTACAGTCTCTCACTCTCTGGGTTTTTTTTCATCTCTCTGGTGGGTTTCTCTATCTAACTATCTATCTATATACAGTCTCTCTTTCTCTGGGGGGGTTCTACATCTATCTATCTAGCTACAGTCTATCTATCTGTGGTGGGCTTCTATATCTATATATCTATCTATCTACAGTCTCTCACTCTCTGGAGGGTTTCTACATCTATCTATCTATCTATTGTCTCTCTCTCTAGGTGGTTTACTATCTATCGATCTACAGTCTCTCACTCGCTGGAGGTTTCTATATATATCTCTCTACAGCCCCTCACTCTCTGGGGGGTTTCTACATCTATGTATAGTCTCACTCTCTCTCTCTCTGGGATGTTTCTAAATATATCTATCTACAGTCTTTCACTCTCTTGGTGGTTTCTACATCTATCTATCTATCTATCTACAATCTCTCTCTCTGATAGGCTTCTATATATATATCTATCTATAGTATCTCACTCTCTTGGGGGTTTCTACATCTATCTATCTACAATCTCTCTCTGCTGTCTCTCACTCTCTGAGGGTTTCTACATCTATCTATCTAGCTATTTATCTATGTACAGTGTCTCATTCTCTAGGGGGTTTCTTAATCTATCTATCTATCTATAGTCTCTCACTCTCTTGGGGGTTCTCTATCTATCTATCTATCTATCTATCTATCTATCTATATACAGTGTTTCACTCTCTGGGGGGTTTCTACATCTATCTACTGTATCTGTCTGCAGTCTCTCACCCTCTGGGGGGGTTTCTACATTTCTGCCATTTGGGCCCCAAGGTCCTTGCAAGGGCCCTTTGGACCTTTTTGGATTTTGCTTGCTGGTTGCAAAGGGGCCCCCATAACAGTTCAAGCTTCAAGGCCCCAAAAATCTAGATCCACCACTGGCGCAGTCATATTGGACTCTGTCAGCTGATGCTCTTCCTCCACTCAGGGCACTGCTCCCAGACCAGCTGATCACAGCAGGGGTGTATCTAGGGATCCGAGAGCCCCTGGCAAGGAAATGGACTGGTGCCCCCTCCTCCCCATAATTTCAGGAAGTGCCCCCCGTAGTAGTCCCCCCTAGGCAGTGCCCCCAGTAGTAGTCCCCTCTATGCAGTGCCCCCAGTAGTAGTCCATCCTATGCAGTGCCGGAAACAGCTATATCCCCCTCCGTAAATTGACCCTGACGTCATCAGCCAGTGTCCAACGTCATTCCCTACCATACAAGTGGGCATAGAGGGGGAAAATAATCAACCCCTATGCGTGGGGAGCAAAATGAGCCTGCGAGGGGCCAACTTTCTTTTTTTGGTGGACTGTGTGGGCAGGAAACTGCAATTCCGCCATCACTGTACGTCACTTCCAGGTACAGTATCTGAAGGGGAAATAGTCACTACCATGCAGTGCCCCCAGTAGTAGTCCCCCTTATGCATTGTCCCCCAGTAGTAGTCCCCCCTATACAGTGCCCCCAGTAGTAGTCCCCCGTATATAGTGCCCCCAGCAGTGGCCATCCCCCCCATAATGTGTCCTCAGTGGCGCTGCCCCTATACAGTGCCCCCAGTAGCGGCCATCGCCCCCATAACGTGCCCCCAGTAGCAGCCCACCCTATACAGTGCCCCCAGTAGCCACACTCCCCCCCGTGCTGTGCCATATAATAAAATGCAGACACACAGAAAAAAAAAATTAACGACCTGATCCCCGCTCCTGCCGAAAACCACCGCTGTCCACTCCTCTGGGCCCGCTCTCGACCTGCACTATGGGATGGGAGAGACGTCATGGTGTCTCTCCCATCACTTGCTGGGGGGGAGCCGGGAGGCGGATCTCACGAGTGAGCTCCAGCCGGCTCCCTCCATGGACACAGCAGCCAATGAGAGTCTGTCTGACGCTCATCGGCTGCTATAACAAACACACAGCTGCCACTAGCGGCTGTGTGTTTGTTACTGTGTAGGGCAGACCGCTCTCACTGCGGACTGCCCTACACTTGTGGGGCCCGGGGGACTATCGGGGCTAGTTCAAGCCCCTGGGGTAGTCCACCCATTGGGTGCTGGTGGCTGGCGCCCCTGGCAAGTGCCATCCTGGCCAATGGGTAGCTACGCCCCTGGATCACAGCATTCAATCCCTGGGGACCCTTCCATATAAATTCCATTTCCAGACTGACCTCTGTTGCCAGTACAAAATCGATTCTTGCTAAAGTTACAGCTCAGTGCTGACCTCCCAGGTACCTCCTATACCATCTTGCACACCAGTCTGGTTTTTACAACTGAAACTTGTTCTTACAGCCATCATCGGTTCCAGCTGATACCTCCAACCATCGGTCTCATCCAATGCTTCCAACATTGGACTCAATTCATCAACATCAGACTCCTATCAATTAAGTTCCTCAATTCATCAACATCAGTCCCAATAGATCAAGTTCATCAATTCAATAATATCATGTCAATTAAGTTCTTCAATTTTTCTACATTGGTCTCAAATCGATCAAGTTTATCAATTCTTCAGCATCAGATTCAAATCCATCAAGTTCTTTAAATCATCAACGTCAGTCTGAAACCGATCCAGCTCTCAATCCAGCACCATTGGTCCCAATCCGATTCAGCGCATTCATTCAGTATTATCATCTCCAGTTCTCATTCCAACTTGCTATTTAATAAAGACATTCCATTCTTGGTCTCGCCTTTGGGCCCATCATCCTCTGCAGCTCTCCAATACATGAGGAAGTCCTAGCTCAAGCCACCCAAGTTTATTCATACCTCCCAAGTCTCCTCTTCAGCCTCCCATGCCTGTTCTAGCCCAAACCAACCCTCGTGACACCCTTATTCATGCAGAGACAGTATGTAATTTAATTTGTTTCCACTTCTTATTTTATATGTTCCTGTACTGTTGCTGAGGCGAAGCTAGCTGATGTGCTGGGACACACATGTCTGGAACTGGATACGTACTGTACATTTGAAGTATCTAGTGTGGTTGTACTAGTAACTGATGAATTGTCCTCAATGTGTGTCGACAGCTAGGACCCAACTTGTAATCTGTAGGAAGGGTGTTCTGATAAGGTACCAATACATAAGCAATAGTCCCAATTCACTGTAATAATTGGATGTCCTTATATAGTTTTCATTAAATGATGTAGGGTGGGTGTTCTTAGGTGGTCCCAAAAATGCTTTGCACAATAAATCTGTAGGATGGGTGTTCTTGCAACTGGAGTGATGCAGTTGTATATACATATAATACATTGAGTTAGAATAGTCTAAAGAATAATCTGCATATCTTTAAAATACTTAAGTATATATACATGCTCACTACTGCATTATATATACCATCAAATTAAATTATACACATTATTTCACACAAAAGAGCCCAGGTCCATTCACATATGCAGTATTAATGTGCACACTGAAATATATTAAATGCATAGTACATAGGACATTTGGACTGTTCTAATACAAACAGCAGTTTACAAAACCAACCAACAAGATGGCCACCTACGACAAAGGGACATATTTGGAGACATCCTCTCATAACTACAACACTCAGGCCCTCATTCAGAGGCGCTTGCAAGAAGCGAGCGCTCATTCTGAATGAGGGTGGCCACTTCATTTTTGAAGTGTGGCCTACTGGTCGTTAGGTAAGCTGTGGGTTACCACCCACAGCTTAGCGACCGACCAGGTTGATGGTCGCGATGGTGAACACCATCACGACCATCGGGGCTTGCGACGAGACCCTAAGGTTGGGTCTCGGCAGCCGCAAGCCCCAGGGAGCTTTCTGCTCTGAAAGTGATGATGTCAGTGCGGCCGCCTACAAAACGCCTCCGTTTTGGAAACCACCCCCCCGGCCCACCTGCAAGATGGGGCGAGCTGTCGATCAACATCGACAGCCGCCCCTTTTGTAGAGAGCTCCGGAGCGAGAGAGTTTCTCTCTCGCTCCGAGGCTTGCGCACGCGCAGTGCGGCCGCTGCACGTGCGCAGGGCTAACTGTCGACCCGGTTGCGAGCACATCGGTGCTTGCGACCGGGTCTGAATGAGACCCTCAGTGCTTTGTGACTAACCAATAAAATGGCCGCTTTCGAATGCAGCAGATCCAACACTACCAAACGACCCACTGCCAAAATGGTCGCTGCTGAGAGGAGCATGCGTAGTAGGAGATTGAATTCCCCAGCTCCTACTCTAGTGGAAGCAGCTGGGAGCCAATTTACAAACAATTAAACATGAAGGAACCTATTAACCACTTAACTGGCTATTATTTTTTCCAAAAACCGCTCAGAAATTGGCAGGGTTTTTTTAAGCTTGAATTAGGTCAAGAAGATCTATTTAAAACTTACCCAACACAATTTTATAAAACAAATTTTATATATATATATTTTTAAAGCAATTTCTATGGTATACTGTAGTGATAACCATCAACAGCTGTATCATCAATGACTGATTGCTTTAAACCATCGTTATTCCGATGTATCAGGAAAATTGATAGTAACAATGATCGTGACTTACTGGAAGAAATAGGGACTTAGAGAAATAGAGACTTGGCATGGCCAACCATCGATGATTTGCACGCCCTTGATGGCCACCACTACTGGGGTTATGGTGGGCCAGTCAAAAATGGGGACGGGGCTTAGATGTTTTGAAAACATTGATAGTTGATGGCCATTCCTAGAGACTACTATTTTTATGCAATTAGTTGAGGCAGGCTGGCTTTCCTCGGAGGCTGCTAGGTATACTAACTGGGGGGCTGGCTAATCCAGGTGGCTGCACCCCTGTAGCCACCGGGTACACACACTGGGTGGCTAGCTTTCCCCGGCGGCTGCTCTCTTTGAGCTCCCGGATTCAGTGAGGGTTAAGGGGCCACTTGCAGCCTGTTTTGCTTGCAGCCGCTTCTCCCTGAAGTCGCTGGGTACAGCAAAGGGGGAGGCGCCGATGGCAGCCTGTTTCCCCAACGGATGCTTCTCCCTGTAGCTTCCGGGTACAGTGAAGGGGGAGGTGCTGCTGGCAGAATGTCCCCCTGGTGGCTGTTTCTCTGTGCAGATGCCAGGTGAGGGGTGCCACCGGGCTGCCAATCAGTAGTGATCAGCATTAGCTGGAGGTGTAGAGACTAGAGGGTCTGGGAGGTCCCTGTAGGATGGGCAGCTGCTAGAAGATTAGCTTCCCGCAGCTGCCCACTGGGCGTTTCTGACTGGTCGCATCAGATGCGACCTTGTCAGGGAAAGCCCAGCCTGGAAAGGTCGCATCTGATGCGGCTATGGCAGGCAAGTGGTTAAAGAGGCAAGAGAGAGTGCAACGGACACCCTTGAAAAAGTCCGGAACCAGATGAAAAGCTTTGGGACATGCCTCTATCCACAAGGAACTTTTCATAAAAACAACACTAGACTCATATATAGTCATATACTTGAATAGAGATTATTGGAACTATCATCATATGTTTTACATGTTTTATGTAGTTGAAATACGGACGGCCAGGAAGCCATCTGTCTAAATCCCGGTGCCTAAATCTCAACTTGAGACTAAAGATAGGCCCGTCTAGTTCCCGACGCCAAATCTCAACAGATGGCTTCCCGAATGAAGGTAAGCTGGCACGTTTTAGCTCTGAGCCGTGGGGGGCGGGTTAATTTTAGGCACCCCCGGGGAGACTTAGGGTTAGGCACCCCCCCAAGGAGGTTTAGGCTGCGGGAGGGTTAGGGTTAGACACCACTTGGGGGGGAGGTTAGGGTTAGGCACCCCATGTGGAGAGTTAGGTTTAGAGTTCGGAGAGGGGGGTTAAGGTTAGGCACCACCAGGGGGAGGGTTAGGCTTAGGCACCCCCCGGGGAGGTTAGGGTTAGGCACCACCAAGGAAGGGTTAGGATATCATACCCAACCTGTTTTATCTACTTTCAGGGCTTCCTATGAGTCACAAGCAAGCTTTTGTTTTATAAATAAATCTGTGATGCATCAGACACTAGAGTATAGTCATAATTACATGTGGCAACAGCCACAATAATAACACTTGCACAAATGTACTAACCCTCATTAAAACCTCCTGAAGCACCGAGACTGACAGGACCAGCAGAAAGAAACTCAACTATTCGCGTATGTACTATGCCTCTTACTCACTCTGCATACTAGTGTTCTGCCATAATTCCAGATATTGTGCATAGTATTGTGTTTGTGGTGGTGAGATAGGTAAAGAGGGCCATTGCATCACCCCAGTTGCAAGAACACCCATCCTACAGATTTATCTTGCAAATAATTTTTGGGACCACATAAGAACACCACCCTACAGAATTTTATGAAGGCTATATGAGGACACCCATTCACTACAGTGAAATTAGACTATTGTTTAGGTATTGGGACCTTATCAGAATGTCCTTCCTACAGATTGCAAATAAATCAAATATTCATATAATATTTTGGGGGATATTTGCACTACTCCTTTTACAGACAGCGGCAGTGTTTGATCTTTAGAATTGCGATTAAGCGCCAGGTTCTGACCAATAATTTTTTTCGACACACATTGAGGACGGGTTGGGTATGAAATACCGGTGGCTGAAGATCCCAACAGGGGCGGTGAGTACCCTAACCCTCCCCCTCTAACCCTAACCCTCCCTTAGTGGTGCCTAACAATAACCTTCCCCCGAGGGTCCCTAAAGCTAACCCTTCCCCCCACGGCTAACACCTAACATGCCCTGCTTACCATCGTTCAAGATGGCGGCTGTCAGGATTTCGGCGTCGGGCTAAGGATAGGCGACGGGATTTTGACGTCAGGATTCCAATGGCCAGCATCCCAGCCGCTGGTAAATTAACTACATCCCATTGAGGACAATTCATTAGTTACTAGTACAACCACAGTGGACACTTCAAATGTACAGTATGTATCCAGCTCCAGACATGTGTGTCCCATACTCTGTATATATCAGACCACTGACTCAAGTGCCCCAGAGTGCACCACACACGTTACTGTACTTATATAGAGACAAGGATAGCTCTCTGTGTGGAGCTGCTAAGGGCACTACTCTTATCTATCCTAGATCACTATACTCCCATTGCAATATAAATACATACATACAACTGAATACATACAGTACATGATTATTTTGATTGTCCAGTCAGTCCAATTATTTGATTTTGATCTTTTTAACCATATAGGAAACACCTCAGCTAGTGGCCATGGAGTTATGCAGTAAAGGGTGTGGGAATCTTATTATAAGAGCTGCCTTGACTGTGTCCAAACACCACAATATAACAAATATAAGTCTTAGGCCCATATTCAATTGCCGGAGAAAAGTCCCGGACTTTTTGAATGGTGCACTTTCTGCCGTCATTGCTAGTTTTACCTCCGGAAAAGTATCGCGCTCGTCCCCACTTTTCGTCCTATTCAATTCCAAAGGACGCAAAAATGTGTCCCGGCGAAACTCTAACAGGCAAAAAGTGCTGTCAGATTTGGGGAAATCAGCATGACACCCCCCAAAAGATGCACTGACATGGGGGATCACTATAGATACCCCCAAATAGCCCTGCTGAAAGTATTTGGGGTGCTTAAATGCTCTCAATTGCTGCTATTTAGCGTCTTTGCACAAGTGGTGAAGAATAGTATATTGCAGATTTTTGGGGGCAAAAATAAGTTGTCCCAGCAAATTTGGGGTACATGAAAATGGGTACAAGCATGGTTTAAAATCGCTAAAGTGAGGTTTTAAAAACCGTAAAAATCGCAAACATCTGCAAATAAAAAAACACCTGTGGCATACTTGGGCGACCCCCTGGAGTCTATTTCGCTAGTTTTTAAGTTTGTCCACCATACTTGTTTTTTTTTTCGCCCCCAAACGAAAGTACCTTTTTGGGGTGATCTAAAGTATTTTTTTTTTTACTCAGTTTACCTTTGGGGGGGCTGTCTCAAGGCTGCAGGGGTGTTCCCGCAACTTTGCACACCAAACCCCCAATTCTGCACTCTTTTTCGCCTCCATTCAGAGGCAAATCTTTTCCATTGGTTAAAAGGCGCAGACTTTTCGTACCAGCAAAAAAGTCTTTGCAATTGAATACGTGGATGCGTTTCCACCTGGCGAAATGACGTTATCGGCGGGAAAGTTTTTGCCGAAAACGGCTTTTCGCCGGCAATTGAATACGGTTCATAGTAATGCTTGCTTTGATCTGTGAGTAAGCTGTTTCTCTCACACAAACCAGTTCCAGTCACTCCCACATTTTTTACCATTTTCAAAAGAAGTCCTGGAAGTGTTCACCTATGAATAGAACCTTGCTGTGAAGCATCTGAAAGAAGCTTCTATCTGTCTCTGTGGAATCGACATGCAAATGGTTTGTGAGTTCCTTGCTTGTTTTCATTGCAGCCAAGTGTTTTGCTACAATTAGTATCTGTGGGGCAGCTAACAGAGACAAAATAAAAAACTATAGCATACTGTAATAAGCTTGTTGCACTGACACTGAAATAACAATAACAACAATTTCAAAGATCACAAGATTCATAGTTAAATACCATTGAAAACTGTCTTTTGTCTATATAATACTATGATTTATGGACAGTCAATTTTGCTTATACATGACCGGGACACATAAATTATAAATGTTCAGGCGCTCGTTATACTTTCAGAGTTGAAAATATATTTACAACTAAAGAAAAAAATTGTATCAGTGATGTATAGTTAAAGCAAAAAGTTCCCAAAGTATGCGTGAAGCACCTTACAACAACACCATTAAAAGATAACAACTGCACTATAAAATATCCATTGAGTGAGCAATGGAAGAAACCACTATAACCACACTGAATAATAAAATATAACAAATGTATTTATAAATAATAATCAAAAATACTCTCAACATATAGAAACACTGTGGAGGAAATGTAAAAACCTGCGTGATGCAGATATTGGCAAGATCCCAGCGATTCTGCCCATTTTTTTTCAAAGCAGAAATTGTTTAAAAGGCAAAAAACAACCAAACTTTGCCTTTAAATTTGTGGCACTTAAAAAAAAAATTACAGACTCGCTGGAATCTCGACAATACCTGCAGGCCATTTCCCCCTACTGTATGTACAATTATTGTATCATATGTAAACTGTCAAAGTAACTGAACAATTAATGAATCCCATATAACACACTCAATTTTGATGAAATACTTATCGGCATATAGACATGTCTCATCTTGATTTGTGTGTGCCAGGAACAAAAGTAATATAATTAGAGATTAAAAACATCTTGTCGAATATTTATGAGATTTTGAAACAAGAGCCAGTCCTTGGAAATATATTGGAGGATAATGTTCAAGTGGTCCTCAGAAAAACTAGAAATTTTATAAACATCTTGGCACCTAATTATTTAGGTAGCAGACGTAGGTGCTGCACAACACGTAAATGCATAGTGGTATTTTCACCATATCCCTTCTCTATTTTGATTTTATATTTTCATTATTTTTTTGGAATTATTATTTTGTTTTTTTATTTTATACTTTTTAAACTTTTGCACAGTATATATATATATATATATATATATATGTATATATATATATATATATATATATATATATGTATATATATATATATACATACATTGAAGTGGCAAAGGTCATAGGATAGATGCCAATGTATCCCATCTATCTATCTATCTATCTATCTATCTGTCTGTCTATCTATCATGTAGGACCCCCTCTAGCCCAGTGAAGTGAAGCAACTGAATGTTTGACTATTTCAAAAGTGAATGGAAGACCTCTGGAGAGATGTTGACCCATGCAATCTGGATAGTTTCCCACAGTTCCCTGATATTTGTAGTTGCAGGATCTTGGGTGCGAATGGATCTCTCCACTACATCCCATAAATGCTAAATTGGGTTCATGACGGGCAAACGTGGTGGCCACAACATTCATGGAATCTCTCCAGAATGCTCCTCGAACAAATTCTGCCCGATGACATGGTGCATTATCCTGCTGGAATATTCCATCATTGTGGGGGTCCATGAAGGGCTGGAAATGGTCATCAAGCAATGCAACGTAGTGGTTACTGGTCAATGACGTGTTCAGACGGACCCAACCCATTCCACATGAACACACCTCACACCATTATGGAACCACCACCATCCTGCACGGTGCCTTTTTGACAACTGGAGTCTGCGCCACACCCGAACCCTACCATCAGCCCAAAACAACTGGAACCTTGAATCATCGGACCATGCCACATGTTGCCAATCCTCAAGGATTCAATTTGCGATTTCACGAGCCCAGGTGAGGCGCTGTGTCCAGTGTTGTGGTGTTAACAGGGGTACTATGGTGGGTCTTCTGCTCCCATATCCCATGGAAGCTAAAGAACACTGCACTGACCTGCTGGATATGCATTTGGTACCTCCTGCACGATGAACGTTACCACAGACAATTCTGGTCAGACTCTGCTGGTCACTAATATTAAGCACCCGTGGTCGACCGCTGGGCTATGGTAGTGCCTTCAATGAGGTATTCCCGGTACACACATGACATCATAGACCGAGAAGTGTTGAATGTCCGCACAACTTCGGAAATTGAATGTCCCATCTCAAGGGCACTCACTGTCATGCACGGTTCGAATTCTGATAATTCACGTCACCTTGCAATGAGCAGCCTAGCAGTATTCAAATGGACTCACAAGATGTCAGATTACAACTGTATGGTTATGCCACTTACCATTACCTTTACATACTGCTATCCCATGACTTTCGAATTTATGTAATTGGCTATCCAAAACACGTGAGAGCCATAAGATGCCAGTCTTCAGATCCAAACGTAACCGAATATATACTCAGCAGCCAGAAGTGATGATACATCAACAAACCAAAACCAGTTGCCGACTCGCGTCACCCTGGCAACTGTAAGCATGACTATAAACAACAATGCTCTAATCTCCAAAAGTCCACTCATGGCAGCGACATCAACAAACCGAAGGCCAGATGTTGATGCGCTTCATCTGGACAACCACGAGTCTGACAAAACAAAGCATAATAATGAACAATTGTGATACACGAATAACAAAAGATCCATAAACTGAAAGAGTAGACTATAACAGTTGTCATGAATAAGGGGGTTATTTAGCATTATAATAATAATATGATTCACTGTCAGTGGTGCTGTGGCATATAAATAGCCAATAAATATGTTAGGATGGACAATCATAATGCGACTATAATCCAAGGCAAGGGAGTTGCACTGGGACTGGGACCAGTGCTAAACAACCAACTTCCAAAAACTACAGAGTCACATTTTCCACCCTATAATAGCAAAAGAGTATCCCAAATGAATAGGCTAGAAGGGACTAAGGGCCTGATTCAGAGCCGCTCGTAAGCGGCCGCTCGTTCGCTCCGAGCGATGTTTGCCCAACTGCGCATGCGTACGGATCGTTATACGCTTGCGCGAACCAGTCAGTGCGGTCGAAAATCGTTTGTTCACTAAATAACGAATGCCTGCTAATATGAGTGACAGGAGGAGGCGTATGTGGGTGGTAACAGGGGAAGGTGCTTGAAAACGGGGAGTGGAAATCAGAACGCAGGCGTGCTTAAAGGTCAAAACGGGCGTTTTAAGGGTGTGCATAATTAATACTGGAGCGTCATTGACCACGTCACTGGGTTATTTTATAGCCAGAACTGCTCGCAAATTTGTGGTAGCAAACACCAGCCCCAAGAATAGCGAGCAGTTCATACGCTGTTCGATGTACTCGATTAATCTAATAAATAGCGGACATGACGAATGGTGCGAGCGGCCAGGGGGCGTCTTTTTCAAAATTACAACCGCAAGTTTTGTTCGCTCGTTCAGACATAGAGGCGTCAACAGACCGCAAAGAGCGAACGGTTCATTTGAATAGCCACCCTTTTTGTTGAACGAACGACCGTAAATAGCGACCGGCTCTGAATCAGGCCCTAAGGGCATAAAAGTGAAAAATAAACAAACAAATATACAGTATGGATCACAGTGAAAGTACATACAGTAGTGTAGTAATATATAGTAAAAAAATGTATAGCGGAGCAGATATATATAAAAAAAAGAACTAGGATAAATATACATATCACACCATCCGATTTACACATCCAAAGAGAACACTCTAGGGACTGTCCATTGTTTAATCCATTTGTTAAGGCTCAGAGCCAACAGTGGAGGAAAACATCTTGCACAGCCTTGAGGACCGGAGTATCTTGCTGGAACCCCAGAATAGTAGCGGATTGCTGGATTACCGGAACGGCACCGGACTATTGGAACACCAGAATGGGACCATACTGCTAGAACACCGGAATGGGACCGGACTATTGGAATGGAACACTGGAATGGGACCGGATTGCTGGAAGCAGTAGTGCTGCAGAGTTGATCAATCCTGGAAACAGGAGTAACCAGACTGGGACTGGTATTTGCTGGAAGCAGTAGTGCTGCAGAGCTGATAAATACTGGAAGCAGAAGTAACCAGGTGAATGAATGGCTGGAGCTGCTAAGGTGAACATCATAATTAGTAATGACTCACTGAAGTACTATGATGTAGACACCAGAGTAGATCTGTGGGTGAATTCTAGCAAATAACTGTAACTTACAGAGAGAATCCAGCAGGACTCAGTAACAAGGACTAACTATAGCTTGCAGAGAGAATCCAGCAGTACCCAGTAACAAGGAATAACTGTAGCTTGCATAAATAATCCAGCAGTACTCAGTAACAAGTATTAACTATAGCTTGCATTGAGAATCCAGCAGTACTCAGTAGCAAGGACTAACTGTAGCTTGCATTGAGAATCCAGCAGTACTCAGTAGCAAGGACTAACTGTAGCTTGCATAGAGAATACAGCAGTACTCAGTAACGAGGACTAACTGTAACTTGCATAGAGAATACAGCAGTACTCAGTAACAAGACTAACTGTAGCTTGCATACAGAATCCAGCAGTACTAGCTAACAAGTAACCAGGAAGTTATGAATGTGACTTGTTGATCTGGCAAAGTGCTGGTGAACTGGAAGGGTTTTAAATAGGCTTTTCTGGGAGTGGATAGGCTGCAGTGATCATGTGGAGAATTGCATGACCCAGATTGGTGTAGGAATTAGCAGATTACTAGAGTCAAGATGGCTGCACCCATATTGTGGGCCTAGTCACACAGTTTAACATGAAACAGAGGCAAATGCAGGAGATGACTTGCACAGGGATATTGAGGAGACATGGCATGCACAGATGACCACAGGACACACCAGTATGCCACATGAGCAATGTAATCAGATGCAGAGCAGCGGAACGTGACAATAAACAACATACAGTATCTATGTCTTCCCAGACATTTCCATAGATGTACAAAAAAGATGTGCCCAATTTGTTCCAGGTAAAAGGTGTTTGAGAGACCTCGTGCATAAGCCTTGATCTTTCCCTCTATTCCAGTGCTTCCCAAACTCAGGACCTTATTCAGACCAGCTCGCAAGTGCTGAGCGCTAGCAAGCGGGTCGATGTTTAGGCCCTGTGCACGCGCAGTGGCCGCACTGCGCTTGCGCAAGCCCCGGAGTGAGAGATAAATTCTCTCGCTCCGGGGTTCGCTACCAAGGGGGCGGCTGTCGATGTTGATCGACAGCTCATCCCGTTTAGTAGGCGGGGAGGGGGGGCTGGTTTCACAAACTGAGGTGTTCCTTAAGGAACGCATGCCGTTTTGTGGGCGGCCGCACTGACATCAGCAGTGATGTCAGTGGGGAGCTTCCTGCTCGATCAGAGCAGGAAGCACCCTGGGGCTTGCGGTTGCCGAGACCCAACCTTAGGCTCTCGTCGCAAGCCCCGATGGTAGCGATGGTCTTGACCATCGCGACCATCAACCTGGTCGGTCGCTAAAGCTGTGGGTGGTACACAAGCAGCCGCCCACATTCAGAGCGACTGCTCGCATTTTGCGAGCGCCTCTGAATGAGGGCCTCAGTCCTCAAGGCACCGTAATGGTCTAGGCTTTAAGGATTTCCATGCTTAAGCACAGATTGCTAAATCAAATTTACTGAGGTACTAATTAAGTCACATGTTATCAAGCATGCATATCCTTAAAACCTGGACCATTAGAATGCCTTGGGGACTACTGCTCTAGAATGTTAGTGGTATTTGACAATGTGGCTCTTTTTTTTAATTGGTCTTAGGAGGCTGTGGCTTGGCTGGGACCCCATGCCCCTGAAAGACATAAGCTGGACCAATGATTAGAAGCTTTTCTCCTGTTTCATATCCATACTATGTTTTGTTCTTATATTTAATCTACTGATGCCAATTTTGCACTGCTTTACCGATTAGTGTCTTCCACACTTAATTTATTTTCAGCCTGGCCAGATGTCATAATATTTTACATTGGTGTGCTGAATTGACTCATCATCGGTGTGACTCTTTGAAAAGGTATGTCTTCTCGGGCTGTAGCATAATTAGCAGAACCTGAAGCAAGAAATGTGTAATATGCAACTTGAACAGAGAAACTCTAAATATCAGTGTCATTTGGAAAGAAAGACGTTACACATGACTTGTACCTAGGATCAAGCATGGTTTCCAAAATGATGTGATACAATTCCAAGATGTTGCAAACCCTTGGGTCCTGGTGAAGTTAATAAAGAACTTGACCTTCAAGACCATCATACTTGGCAGAATGTATTACTTTCCAATCTTCCTTCAGCTTTTCTACCTGATTTTCCAGTAGCTTAGGGATATGTCTTGGCTCATGCTGGCAGTGTCTGAACTCGGGAGCTGATTCAGACCCGCTTGCTAAGATGCGTTCGCTCGTAGCTGGCCGATTTTCGCAATCTGCGCATGCATATGCATCACAGTGCGCGTGCACGAACCAGTGCGAGAGATCGGGAAGCGTTCGCTCACTGCGCATAGACTGCCCAGAAGAGTGAGTGACAGGAGACAGCCGCGGGGGGGTAGAGGGTTAGGTTAAAGGCTCCCAGGGGGGACTTAGGGTTAGGCACCCCCCCAGAAGTGTTAGGTTTAGGCTAGGGAAAGGGGAGGTTAGGCTTAGGCACCCCTGGGGGGAGGTTAGGGTTAGGCACCCCCCCGGGAGACTTAGGTTTAGGCAGCAGGGAAGGGGGGGTTAGGTTTAGGCATTTAGAGGGGGGATTAGGGTTAACGGAGGGTTAGGGTTGGGGGGGGGAGATTAGGGTTACTTACCTTTAGCAGCAGTCGGGATCTTCACCCCTGCCGGGCATACTCTATAGGTAATACATACCGATCCCTAGCTGTCTTGGTTTTAGTGATCTTCTGTGTGACAGGATGCTGCATTTGGTTCCTCCTGCAAATGATAGTGTCACAGACAATTGTTGTTTAAACTATGCTTTGTCTCCTAGTAAGTAGACCATGATGATTACATTAAGTACAGTATCTATTCATGCTGCTGGTGGCTGATCCTGGAAAGTTTGGTGCTTACATTAATTTATTGCTTTTGATGAAGCAATTGAATGAACTTGCTGCAAATTACATAACAGGGAGGAGATGCCTAGATAGTTTACATCCCTACCATTACTTACTGTGGCATGACCAAAGGATATAGATGCCTTGACAAGTGAATTATTTTGTCTTTTGCCCAGGCATGACAATACACGGTGCTGCTGGTGGCTGCCTTACTTGACACAATCAACAATCTTCACCATAATATTGTTTTATTGTAATGCATTAATCATTGTTATCCTTATTGTCTGATCTACAATTATCTCTCTTAGGGCTCTATTTACTAAAATCCGCATTAAAATGCAGATTGTAGTGTGATATTACAGACTGAATTCGCAATGCGAATTCAGGCAATATCACAGGGATTTATTAAAAATCCCATAGAGGGACAGAGCTTGCGCTAAAGCTTGGTATCTGCGAATCCCCTCTGCAGCCTCATAACTGTATTTCTTGGCAAAAATTCAGTGACAGGGTGCCGCGCAAGTGCCGAACAGCCGCCGCTACACCCCCTGCGCGATCGCAACCCCCCCTGCAGGTGGCGTTATTATAATAATAATTTTATTTATATAGCGCTTTTCTCCTAAAGGACTCAAAGGCCCTCATTCAGAGCCGTACGCTCTGAGCAGAGCGCACGCTCTGAATGAGGGCCGGGCTCCATGAAAATGGAGCGTCCTCCTGGACGCTCGTATAGCTGTGGGTCACCACCCACAGCCTATACGAGCGTGCAGTTTGATGGCCGCGATGGTCGTGACCATCGCGACCATCGAAATTGCGAGCCAGAGCCTGCGGTTGAGTTTTTCAACCGCAAGCTCCGGAGTGATTTTGGCTCTATCAGAGCCAAAATCACTCCCACTGACATCACTAGTGATGTCAGTGGGCCGGCTTTTGACGGGAGGCGTTCCCGTGGGAACGCCCCCGTCAAGGAGGCACGCCCCCGGAACGCCTACCAAAGGGGGCGTGCTGTCAATCAACATTGACAGCACGCCCCCTTTGATCGGACACAACGAGCGAAGGACTTTCCTTCGCTCGTCGCGTCTGGCGCATGCGCACGACGGAGCTCCCTCCGCCGTGCGCATGCTCAGTCCATAACATCGACCCACTTGCGAGCGGATAGTCGCTCGCGAGTGGGTCTGAATCAGGCCCAAAGTGCTTTACATTTGCCTTTACAGTACAAAATAGAAAATAAGCTTAAACAAGGGACATTACTGAAATGCTTGGGTGAATAGGTGAGTCTTGAGTCTATTTTTGAAGGATTCTAGAGTGGAGGCCTCTCGAACTGTGCGGTGAAGTGAGTTCCATAAGGTTGGAGCCCCAAAACTGAAAGTTCGACCCCCAGATGAATTCCGGGAGATTCTAGGTACTGTAAATAGTCCTTCGTCAATGGATCGCAGTAACCGAGAGGGACGGTAAGGAATCAGATGCTGCTTTAGGTACCTTTGGCCATGGTCATGTAGGACTTAGTAAGTTAGTAAGTCAATCTTGAAAACAATTAGCCATCTGACAGGCAGCCAGCGAAGGGAGTAGAGAGTGGGTGTTATGTGGCTGGAACGGGGCTGGTTGGTTAATAGCCTGGCAGCTGCGTTTTGTACCATCTGCAAGTGGTGCAATTCTTTTTCTGGGTGTCCAAGGTAGAGGGCGTTGCAGTAGTCTAGGCGTAATGATATAAATGCATGTATGACTTTAGGCAGATCTTCTGAGGGAATTAAGTGCTTGATTCTGGCAATGTTCCTCAGATGAAAGAATGAGGATTTGATTGTGGCTGATACCTGATGTTTAAGTGTCAAGCCACTATCCAGGACAACACCAAGATTCCGCACATGGTTAGTGTTTTGTAATTCTGTTGGTTGGCTATGCTGTAGCCCTGACTTGTGACCTATCATAAGGATCTCTGTTTTATCAGGGTTCAGTCGCATACAACTGGCACTCATCCACTCCTAAAGCTCAGCTAGGCAGCCATTTAGGGTTCTCCCGGTATTTTTTTACATTTTATTTTTAGTAAATCTCAGGCATATCGCATTTCCCATTACAATGATGGGAAATGCGATCTGTTTACTAAAAATATATGGTAATTTATGAATTCTACTCCAATTGCCCTTTAGTAAATATAGGTGAAACTAAAATAATGTAAAAAGGGTGTGAAAACACCGTTTTTCACTTTATTTTAGTAAAAATAATGTTAATAAATAGAACCCTTATTATTTTGCACATTAGCAACTTCCAAAGTTTCTGTCTAAATTATTGCTACTCTCATATTTCGAAAAGGGTGATACATTGCGGAAGGAGGCTGCTCTCAGAATCTGAAATGTCAGACTCACACATAGCACTCATGGACATCCTTAAACTCTCCTTAGAATTCTATGAACACCCAATTTCTTCTCCAGCCTCCATGTTCTTTTTAGTCACTGATGTGGCTGTTTTAGAGGTGACAAAGGGTAAATATATTAAGCATTGGCTTTGATTGCAAATTGCAAACGGATGAGCATCGCTGGCGCATTAGTGTCTAAAATAAATCCGTATTTACTATCCATCAGATTTGAGTGTCAATAGAAATCAGATGTTGAATTCCACCGGTTTGTTGGATTTGCTATTTCCAATAGAATCTGACGATAAATAGAAGGGTAGTTCTGACGAAAAATGATGGACATCCAACCAAAAACCGACAACCATTTCCTAGTACAGTGGTTCTCAAACTCGTCTCAGGACCCCACACAGTGCATTCTGACACAATTTAAAAGATCCACAGGGAGAGCTAATTATTTCACTTGTGATTTTGTGAGGAGATCTGGAAAATATGCACTGTTTGGGGTCCTGAGCACCAAATTTGAGAACCTGTGTCCTAGTACTTTTATGCTATTTGGATATCACAAGCCTCTTAAAAAATGTCCCAAGCTGCACCAACATGTTATGAGGGTGTAGTTAGTTGGCTGATGGAGAGGGAGATAGGAGTTAGTTGTTTGGAGGAGCTTCAGGAGTTACTCAAGTGATAAATGTAAGTTACTGTATCGTGTGTATTTTCATGTAGTCTTGTGTCCTTTTGAAGTTTGTCCTATTCTATTGTCTGGTTTCCTTATTATTTCTGTATTCAGTGTTTATCTGTGTGTGCCTGTGGTGTGCTTGTGTAGTGTGTAGTGTTAATGTAGGGTTTTTTTCAGTGTTTGTTTGTCTTGCTTGTCCTATTTGTTATTTGTTTATATGGAGGGTGAGAGGAGAAGGAGGAGAAGGACCCAGATGTAGAGGAGGAAGCACAGGAGGTGGATTCTGTCTGAGCAGGGGAGTCAGAGAGAACAAAATCTGGACAGAATGATGGCTTCTCATTTGAGGAGAATGTGGCCCTGGCTAATTGAATTGTCCAAAAGCAAAGACCTCAGTAAGGAGGAAGAGGCAGTTATGGGCATCAGCAGTGCAGGCTGTAAATGCTGAAGGCCATTTTAAGTGGACTGTGAATTGCTGCAGAGCATCAAGAGAGAGGTGAAGATGTCTGAGGAGCACAAGGACTGGTGCTGGACCTCCCACCTTTGAAATGGAATATCTTTTGTGGGGATAATACCAGCTGAGATCATAGAAGGTATCTATGTGAATGACAGTGATGCCCCCTACATTGCAGCGACCACAATCTGGTAAGTGTTCATTTTATTTTTTGTATACACCACTAATAACATGTGTTACACCTCACCTACATGTCATAATTCTTAGCACACTTACTAAATGTGTCTTGGTAAGTATTCACAATCTAAAAAAAGAGCTTCAGCCAGGGCCACAGATGTTCATGATGATGAAGTTACAAGTATATTATTTTGGTGCAATCTTCCCAACATTCAGGCACTGATAGATATAGCAAATATTTGTTAATAAAATACCAATAGTTGCTGCAACCTAATGGGGCTAGTGGATGCCCACCTAGCAGCTGCACGGCTGTCATCGTCTGTACCTGGATTAAGCAGCAATCAAGTGTGCTAAAGCCGGGTCTGTTAACCTCTTCATTAAGCTCATAATTCATCTGGAGTCCAGACCTGCAGCATTACAGATGTTTCCACATACATACATACATACATACATACTGTACATACTTACCTCCGTGCACCACAAGTTGCGTTAAACAATGTGTGAGCACTGTGCAACTCGGTATCACAGAGCCTCTTTTCGTGTGACTTTTTACCTTCAAATGCATCTTATTCACAACAATGAATAGCTAGCACAAGCAGCTTCTGCTGATTAAAATGATATGTTGCATGCTTATATTCTGTGTATGTCTGCGGGAGCATCTGCATGCAAAACGCTACGTTACAGTGTCAGCAGCTGTGACGCTGTAACGTAGCATTTAACATGCAGATACACTCATAGATGCACACACTATATAGGCATGCTGCATTGCATTTTATTTAGCAAAAGGTGTCTTCTGTGGGTCCTAATCGCATGGCGTCGCACGAAAAGAAGCTTGGCGTGACTAGATGAGCTGTTTAACGCACAAGGAAGTAAGATGTATGTGAACACATCTGTATACTGCAACAGATTGTCGCTTCTGTGACACATGTCTGGTCCTTACCTCAAGGGTTTAGTTCAACTGCTGATAATTAATATTCCCTATTAAGGTTGGCTAATACAAATGTGCACGTGCAGCTATAGACTTGACTAAAACAGTGGGATTTTACTTGCCAGAACAATGGAGCTGCTATTGACCGTATATGCTCTTTTTTATATAGTTATTAAGATCAATTTGACCTTCTATATTTAAATAATATGTGTGTACTTTTATATTTATTTTATTCATATAATACTGCTAATGAATAAATGTTTCATATTTTATCACATTTAACTGTCCTCATTGTTCTTTCTGCCATGTCAAGACCTAATTAAGAGTGCCGTACATCATTTGTTTCATATTATTTTGTTATTTTGAAAACAAAAATACTGCAAAAGCAGAATTAGCAATAGCAAATGGCAGTCACTCTGGTCCTATTCCCAGTTGAATGCACAGAATTATCTAGCTCTGTCATGTGATCATTAGAAAGAGAAGCCGTTAGGAGTCATCTGTCATCATACATTTTCTGGCTTCTCAGTGTGGATGGTTTGAAAACATGATATACTGTAGTCACATTAGGCAGACCTCATGATCATATTAGATTACAGGGCCTGATTCAGAGGTGGACGCTAATGCTGTAACGGCTGAGACTTTTGTCACAGTTGCCATTGTGAAATTATGCTAATGCCACAGCTGATGAGCTGTCTACTGAGATGCCCAATGACTGCTGCTCTAACCAAATAGCCACACCATCGAACAGACATCGGCTGCACCATCGGACATTCAAGCAACCCTATGGTTGCACAGAATGTCCGACGGTACACAGCCGCCGGTGGTCACCCAGTGTTTTAATTCTATCCGAGTATGAATCATGACCTCAGTATCTTATAAGCATACCTGCTGGGGTTTTTTTATACCTATCTTATAGGGATGTAGCGAATTGGCCTGTGCTCGGGATGCTGGCTGTCGAAACCTCGGCGCCGGAATCCTTACCCATGGCCAGAACACCGGCGCCGGAATCCCGACATCAGTTGAGATGCGAATACCAGAATCCCTACATCTGTCATCCCGAATGTGAGTATAGTGGACTGGGTTAGGTCTTAGCCATGGGGGGGTTAGGTTAAGACACCACGGGGGGTTTAGGGCTAGGCTGCGGGGGGAGGTTAGGGTTAGGCTGTGGACAGGGGGGATAGGGTTAGGAATCACAGGGGGAGGGTTAGGCACTAATGGGGAGGGTTAGGGTGCAAGAAGTGGAGGGTTAGGGTTAGGATGCAGGAAGTGAGGGTTAGGGAGTGGAGGGGAGAGGGTTAGTATACTTATGGAGCCCCTGTCGGGATTCTGTGCATGGGGATGTCGCTGTCGGTGTTTTGATACCTGGCATCCCGACTGCCGGTCTCCCATACCCAACTCATCTTAAGACCCATACCTGCTGTTAACAGCCATATACAGTCAGGTCCATAAATATTGGGACATTGACAGAATTTTTAGATTTTGGCCTCTTTTCACCACCACAATGGTTTTGAAATGAAACAAACAAGATGTGCTTTAACTGCAGACTTTCAGATTTAATTTGAGGGTAATTACATCCAAATCGGGTGAATGGTGTAGGAATTACAACAGTTTCAATATGTGCCTCCCACTTTTTAAGGGGTCAAAAGTAATGGGACTATCAACTCAAAAGCTATTTCATGGACAGGTGTGGGCTATTCCCACGTTATTTCATTATCAATTAAGCAGGTAAAAGGTCTGGAGTTGATTCTAGGTGTGACATTTGCATTTGGAATCAGTTGCTGTCAACTCTCAATATGAGATTAAAAGAGCTGTCACTATCAGTGAAGCAAGCCATCATTAGGCTGAAAATTCAAAACAAACCCATCAGAGAGATAGCAAAAACATTAGGTGTGGCCAAATCAACTGTTTGGAACATTCTTAAAAAGAAAGAACATACCGGAGAGCTCAGCAACACCAAAAGACCCGGAAGACCACGGAAAACAACTGTGGTGGATGACAAAAGAATTATTTCCATGGTGAAGAAAAACCCCTTCACAACAGTTGGCCAAATCAAGAACACTCTCCAGGAGGTAGATGTATATGTGTCAAAGTCAACAATCAAGAGAAGACTTCACAAGAGTGAATATAGAGGGTTCGCCACAAGATGTAAACCATTGGTGAGCCACAAAAACAGGAAGACCAGATTAGTTTGCCAAACAACATCTAAAAAAGCCATTACGGTTCTGGAACAACATCCTATGGACAGATGAGACAAAGATCAACTTGTACCAGAGTGATGGGAAGAGAAGGAAAGGAACTGCTCATGATCCAAAACATACCACCTCATCGGTGAACATGGTGGTGGTAGTGTCATGGCGTGGGTATGTATGGCTTCCAATGGAACTGGTTCCCTTGTATTTATTGATGATTTGACTGCTGACAAAAGCAGCAGAATGAATTCTGAAGTGTTTCGGGCAATATTATATGCTCATATTCAGTCAAATGCTTCAGAACTCATTGGACGGCGCTTCACAGTGCAGATGGACAATGACCCGAAGCATACTGCAAAAGCAACCAAAGAGTTTTTTAAGGCTAAAAAGTGGAATGTTATGCAATGGCCAAGTCAATCCCCTGACCTGAATCCGATTGAGTATGCATTTCACTTGATGAAGACAAAACTGAAGGGAAAATGCCCCAAGAACAAGCAGGAACTGAAGACATTTGCAGTAGAGGCCTGGCAGAGCATCACCAGGGATGAAACCCAGCATCTGGTGATGTCTATGTGTTCCAGACTTCAGGCTGTAATTGCCTGCAAAGGATTTGCAACAAAGTATTAAAAAGTGAAAGTTAGATTTAGGATTGTTTAGTTTGTCCCATTACTTTTGGCCCCTTAAAACGTGGGAGGCACATATAGAAACCATTGTAATTCCTACGCCATTCACCTGATTTGGATGTAATTACCCTCAAATTAAATCTGAAAGTCTGCAGTTAAAGCACATCTTGTTTGTTTCATTTCAAAGCCATTGTGGTGGTGAATAGAGGCCAAAATCTGAAAATTCTGTCAATGTCCCAATATTTATGGACCTGACTGTATGTTGATATTTTTTCCTCATAACTGGAGTACCATACATGGTGACCAATAAGAATGAATTTATATTTTAATGCTAACCCTAAGTTTCAATACCAATACAAAGAAATACTGTTACAGAAAAATAAAATGTCTACATATGCAGTTCTGTAGCATTCCAGCAGACCATCTGTCTCAGCAGGACAGGCTGTCTGTACAACAGATCGCTCCAGTGTATTTGATGGGACCTAACCATGCACTCACAGTCATACCTGTTTCTGATCTCAACTCCTTGTACATTTGTCACTGTAATACTGTGGTCATGGTGTTTTATTATTATTGTGGATGATTTTCTACAGCTTTGCAAATTTGTTGCACTACCAAGGACATGGACACAGACCATGCCATTGGAAAATCCCTTTTTGCTGCATCTGATACGACCATGGCCACTGTTAATGTGTGTAGTGATATGTGTCTATCCACAATGTGGCCAATTCATAATTACCCTGTCAATAAGTATTGTGTGACAGTCTCCATGTCATGAAACAGTGTGTACAGCTAAATACACAATTGTCAACACTAGTGCAGACGCAGTAGTCACACTTTACTTTTATGTTGTATACTGTACCAGTGTATTCACAAGTATTGAAAATTGGTCACAACCCTGTACCAGTGTATTCACAAGTATTGCAAATTGGTCACAACCCTGTACCAGTGTATTCACAAGTATTGCAAATTGGTCACAACCCTGTACCAGTGTATTCACAAGTATTGCAAATTGGTCACAACTCTGTAGCAGAAAATTTCTTTTTCTTTTTTTTGGGTCGGCCCAGACGTCAATTGTTTGACAAAGGTTGTTTAACGCAGGCGCAGAACAGTTTTGGAAAGATGCCATCTGCTGTTTGAAACGTGATATTACACTGTATAGCTATTTAGTCTCTCATATCTTGTCTTGGCAAGCCATGACGCATTTTAAATATCCTGCTCTTTGAGGCAGAATAAGGTCACATCCAGGGGTGTATCTAGGTGTCTGAGCGCCCCAGGCAAACTAAGGGCCTGGCGCCCCCCTCCAATGATTTCTCCCACTGGAAATAAAATAACACACACTGATTCATTGCCCCCACAGCCAGAAGATAAATAAAAACAAACATTAATTCCCTCCAGCACCCTACAGAAGACTGAGTAATGTCACCTGCTGGGCTGTCACAGATAGCTGCAGAGCTAATTGCAGGAGACCAGCCTCCAGTCACTTCAGAAAGTCTAGACCAGTGAGTGTCTCCCTCCAGAGAGTCCAGACTAGGCCAGTGGGTTGGAACTTGGTTGCACTCCCTTCCTCAGTCCCCCATCGCCTACCTCAGCCCCCCATCGCCTTCCTCTGCCCACCATTACCTTTCTCAGCCACCCATCACCTTCCTCAGTCCACAGCCACATCACCTTCCTCAGCCAGCCCCCATCCACATCACCTTCCTAGCCAGCCCCCATCCACATCACCTTCCTCAGCCAGCCCCCAGCCACATCACCTTCCTCAGCCAACCCCATCACCTACCTCAGTCCACAGCCACATCACCTTCCTCAGCCAGCCCCCATCACAGACCGATCCCAACTTCCCTGGCCCAAGTCCTCATTCTGCTGTACACTCCTCCTGCCTGCTCAGTCCTCACCCCTGCAGGTCCCTGCCAATGGAGTAAGCAGTGCAGCATGTGCCCTGACTGCTCCCTGACCCCTGCTGTGAAGGGCATGTAGATGCTGCCATTAGGTGTGTGTCCTCTCTATCAAAGACCGCATGGTGTGTGATGTCACACGTCACTAAGGGGTCACGCGGCAACCCAGCGGTGCCAGATCCTGACTGAGTCTGTCACTCTGTAGTGATTGTGACAGACTCAGGGTGTATGTGTATACTAAGCACCGGGCAGCCGGGAAATCACTGGGGTGGGCAGCAGGAATAGAACTGACTGCGGGTGGCAACGGCGCCCCCCCTCGGCTGGCGCCCCTGGTGAGGGCCATCCTGGCCAATAGGAAGATACGCCCCTGGTCACATCTGTAGCATAAGACACAACAAGAAATAATTCTGCTCTGGATCTAAAAAATACCAGTGAACCTGCAACGTGCAGGTTAGGAGAATTTGGAACCCCACTAAACCAAGAGAAGAAAATATGTTTGAAGGTGTCCATCTAGTTTATACACCATAAACCCTTGCAGCGCTGGTAACAATTAAAGGTGCATATGATACCATAAGCACTAATATAGCTCTATGACTAATAATCACTCACTCCTAAAAGAGAAAAAAAATTCTTAGTTACTTAGTAGCAGCTATCAAAAGTGTCCAAATATTTGGTTATAAAGTGGCGATGTTCAGACAGTTCCATTAACTCATAGATAGTTGGAAAGCACCAAGTCTATGCATTTAATAAACAGATTAAAGTGAAGATTAGAAGGCACTTGTAGATGTCTATTTACAGAAAGATTTAGCAATAGTCTCTCCTGTCATGAGGCCAGCAGCTCCAACTGAGTGGGAGTTGTCAGTGGTATGGACCAGAGGCATTAGGTTTGTGAGCGTGCCTCTGTGCTGGGATTGATGCGGTGATCCACAGTCCAGTAGTGACAGGTGCAAGTAGCCCAGTTCGTCGGAGAGATCTGCAATAAATACTCCTTCAGATTGGAGGGGGGAAAAGTGCAGGTGCCCATCCGGAGCTCCTTCCAATAAAGTGCGGTATAGGAATAGCAGCATGTTCATGGTACTTCACAGGTAGGGACAGCAACGCGTTTCATCTACACTGTAGACTTTATCAAGCTTGGACTGGCTATCGGGCACTTCTAGCAAATGCCAGCTCTGCCTCCCGGTGCTGTTTTGTCTTTAGAAATTTGACACTTTGTAAACCAGTTTGCACATAAGCCAGTCCTGCTAATTCTGCACATGGGCAAAATTTCGACTTAGCACTTAATTAGATCCATAATGTATAAAATATACTGTGTTTCTACTCCTCTTATAAGGAATATGCACTTCATTTTTTATACTCTGCCTATCAGCAACCTGACTAGCATGCTTACACTCCATAAAGTTTATTTTTGTGTCTAATGGTGTCACACATTGTGGACTTAGGCCCTGATTCAGAGCCGGACGCTCTGACAAGAGCGCTCGCTCTGAATCAGGGCCCACCTCCATAATTATGGAGCGTCCTCCTGGACGCTCGTATAGCTGTGGGTCACCACCCACAGCCTATACGAGCGTGCAGGTTGATGGTCGTGATGGTCTTGACCATCGCGACCATCGCCACTGCGAGCCGGAGCCTGCGGTTGAGTTTCTCAACCGCAAGGCCCAGAGTGATATTGGCTCTATCAGAGACAAAATCACTCCCACTGACACTAGTGATGTCAGTGGGGCCGGCTTCTGACGGTAGGCGTTCCCTTGGGAACGCCCCCGTCTGGGAGGCATGCCCCCGGCACGCCCACCAAAGGGGGCGTGCTGTCAATCAACATCGACAGCACTCCCCCTTTGATCAGACACAACGAGCGAAGGAAAGTCCTTCGCTCGTCGCGTCTCGCGCATGCGCACGACGGAGCTCCCTCAGTCGTGCGCATGCGCAGTGCACACCATCGACCCACTTGCGAGCGGACAGCCGCTCGCGAGTGGGTCTGAATCAGGCCCTTAATCCCGGTTACCCGATCCATGTCCGTCCAGTATGGTGTCTCTGTAAGGGGTGGCAGCTCTGCTGTTTCTGAATTAGCTTCTTCCTCCTTGCAGTTCTGGTGTCTGTGGTGCATGGGCACCACCATTTAGTGTGACAATCTCCAACCAATCAGATTATGGTTGCTGATCACGTGTACTCTCAGCCAATCAACTCTACGAGTCCCTCACTTAAACCTGGATTTGCATTCAGACCGAGGCCAGAACAACATCTCTGCATAGAGATCATCTCACTGGCTCCATTTGCTGCTGCATCTGTTCCAGCACCTTTCTTCAGTTGTCCGCTTCAGTCCACAGAGATTCTATCTATTTTCAGCTGTCTGCTTCAGTCTGCAAAGGTGCTACCTATCACCAGCTGACCGCTTCAATCTGCAAAGGCACTATCTGTCTTCAGCTGTCTGCTTCAGTCTGCAAAGGTGCCATCCGTTTCCTGTTGTCAGCTTCAGTCTGCAAAGGGGCCATCTTTTCTATAGCTGACCACTTCAGTCTGTAAAGGCGCTATGTATGTGCAGCTGTCCACTTCTATCTGAAAAGGTGCCATCGGTCTTCAGCTGACCACTTCAGTCTGCAAAAACACTATCTCCAGCTGTCCGCCTGTATCTGCAAAGGCGTCATCTTGCTCTGTCTGTCAGCTTCAGACTGCAAAGACGCCACTTGTCTCCATTGGCCCACTTCAGCATGTAAGAGACATCTGTCACCAGGAGGTCTACTCATCATCACTTAATTTCTACAAAAGTAGGTGAAAATTAACAGTTTCACCTATTTTTGTATTAATGAAGTGTCAGGGTAATTCATCATTCATGTAACACAGGAGATATCGCAGCTATATCCTTGTTACAATTGCCCCCCCGAAAAATTTCCACAGTTCCCATACTATAGTATGGAGATGTGAAAATTATGTAATTCATCAAGTTCCAAAAAAGCATTTTTTTCAGAACTTCACAGTCAGTGTGTCGCAAACTCTCGGACGGATTATGGATGCGACCAGTATTTTGGGAATTGGCTAGACCTATGCCTGAGGCGCGGAGTCTAATGTGTATTCACCAGGGACTCACGCAAGAAGGTATGGACTTGGCTGCGTCCGACACAGGTCACGGCCCTCGGGTTAGGTTCCCCTATACAGGTGTTGGTGCTCACTGGATGAAGTGCAGAAGAATAAACGTAGTCAACAAGCCGGGTCAATACCAACAGGTGAGACGGTACCAGGGAGCAGACGTAATCAGTTCACATGGAATAGCCAAGGTCGGAACCAGATAACAGATGCTGTACCAGGGAGACAGACGAAATCGGAGTCACAAACAAGCCAGGGTCGGGATCAGAATAACAAGTAATGCACAGGAACGCTGGAGTATGGTATGGAGCCTATACTCTGGCATTGGAGTGCCCCCAGAGTCTCCCTTATGTATGCAGGGCAATTTCAGTCACTTCCTGTGACATCACAAAAGGGGCATGTATGTCCCTTTAAATATCCAACAGGTTGGAGCGCTCCCGTAGGGAGCCGCGCCCGCCTGCCTCAGGAGAGAGAACTAGTGACGGGGACCAGCGGCAGGTGCCGGGAACACCCCACCTGCTGTCCCGTCACAGACCAGCGCCGGACCCGGTTAAGTGTGTTCTGGCATCCGGCGCGCTGCGACATTACCCCCTCCTCTAGGGGTGGGCACCAAACACCCCACAAATAGTTTGCCGGGGAGCTTCTGATGGAATTTCTGAAGAAATTGGACTGCGTGAATATCTGAGGCCTTGACCCAACAGTGCTCTTCCAGGCCATATCCTTCCCAGTCTACCAAGAATTGGACTGTACCTCGAGATATTCTAGAATCCAGGATCTGTTTTACCTCATACTCCTCCTGATGATCTACTGGAAAAGCTGCAGGAGGATCATTGTGCTTTGAATATTGATTCAAAACTAATGGTTTTGAGAGGGAGACATGAAAAACATTTGGCATTTTAAGCGTGTCAGGAAGCTTTAGGCGATATGCCACTGGATTTATCACTTGCAGGATCTGGAATGGCCCAATAAATCTAGGAGCAAATTTCATTGTAGGTACCTTCAGTTGCAAATGTTTAGTTGACAGCCAGACTCTGTCGCCCGTATGTAGTAAAGGCATCCTCCTCCTTTTTCTGTCTGCAAACACCTTGTACCTAGAAGATGCTCTGCACAAGTTCTTCTTCACTTCCTTTAAAATACTGAGGAAACGTCTGGCCGTATCATGAACAACTGGGAGTGAAACCGACCTTAAAGCTGGCAATTCTGATAACACGGTGTGAAGTCCATACTGTATAAAAAATGGAGAGTGGCCTGCTGCCTCATGAAACAAATTATTATGGGCAAACTCAGCCCATGGCAACAAGGAGACCCAGTCATCCTGATTGGCCAATACATACATTCGAATGAATTTTTCCAGATCTTGATTCACTCGCTCTGTCTGACCATTACTCTGAGGGTGGCAGGCTGATGAAAAGTTCAAATTGACTCCAAAACATCTGCACAATGCCCTCCAGAATTTAGAAGTGAACTGCACCCCACGGTCTGACACAATATCTTTAGGAAATCCATGCAACCTGAAAATGAACACCTCTGCAAGCTTTGGGGCCATAGGTAGACCTTTTAATGGGATGAAATGAGCAGCTTTGGAAAACCTGTCCACCACTACCCCGAAAGTGTTGAAACCCTGGCATAACGGTAAATCGGTGACAAAGTCCATAGAAATATGGGTCCAGGAACAGTTTGGTACTGATAAAGGGTACAGATCTCCCGAGGGTGGGAGGGGTGGGACTTTATGTTGAGCACAAATAGTACAGGCTGCCACAAAAGCCTTGACATCTTGACGGATAGTAGACCACCAATAATTCCTAAGGATTAACTCCATAGTTTTCTTCACCCCCGAATGTCCAGATAAGCGCGAACCATGTGCCCAATGTAACAGCTTTGCATGGAGTTTAGGTGCCACAAATTACTTTCCTGGTGGTATCTTGACCTTAGTGGTTACCGCTAGAAAGCACGTTGGGTTCAGAATTTGCTTTTTCTCCCAAACTTCATCCTCCTCAGCGGAACTGAATTGCCGGGACAAGGCATCAGCTTTGATATTTTTGCTGCTCAAATGATAGGTGATTAAAAAAATGAAACGATAAAAAAAACAGAGACCATCTGGACTGATGATAGTTTAGACAATGAGCAGCTCTGATATACGTAAGATTCTGGTTGTCTGTGTAGACTGTCACAGGAATTTTTGCCCCCTCCAGCAGGTATTGCCACTCCTGTAGAGCAAACTTGATGGCAAGCAGTTCTTTGTCCCCAACGGCATAGTTTTTCTCTGGGGTTGAAAACTTGTGGGAATACCACTTCCCATCCTTATCCTTCTGCGAAAGTACTGCGCCTACTCCGACTGTAGAAGTATCTACCTCCAGGAAGAAAGGCTGATCACAATCAGACTGTCTCAAAATAGGTGTGAAGACAAAACTTTGCTTCAATTGGTTAAATGCTTCCTCTGCTTCAAGCGGCCACACCCGGGTATCTTGACCCTTCTTGGTGAGAGTGGTAATTGGAGCAGCAACAGACGAGTAACTCCTGATGAACTGCCGGTAAAAGTTACAGAAGCCAAGAAAACGCTGTATTGCTTTTAATCCCACCGGTTGAGACCAGTTAACAATGGGGATAAGCTTCTCAGGTTCCATTTTAAGTTTAGAACCTGAAATAATGTAACCCAGAAACGGCAGTTCCTCTTGTTCGAAGGAGTATTTTTCCAGTTTGCAAAAAAGTCGATTAGTCCGTAGTCGTGACAACACTTTGCACACATGCTCACGATGACTCACTAAGTCATTGGAAAAGATTAGGATATCTTCCAGATACACCACGACATACTTGTATAACAGGTCTCGAAAAATGCTGTTCATGTAATTTTGGAAAACTGTAGGAGCATTGCTCAACCCAAAAGGCATAACCAAATATTCGTAATGTCCATCACGCTTGTTGAAGGCCATCTTCCACTCGTCCCCTTCCTGAATTCTGATTAAGTTATAGGCACCACGGAGATCTAACTTGGAAAAAATCTTTGCTCCTTTTATGCCATCAAAAAGTTCAGAGATCAGTGGTAGTGGGTATCGATCTTTAACAGTAATGGCATTCAGGCCCCGATAGTCTATGCATGGTCTCAATCCACCATCTTTCTTTTTAACAAAAAACAACACACTCCTGCAGGTGATTTTGATTCTCTGAGGAAACCGCATTCCAGGTTCTCCTGGATGTACTCGGACACCGCCTGAGTTTCAGGAAGCGAAAGAGGTAACACTCTTCCCCGAAGAAGCATCTTCCCTGGAAGTAAGTCTATAATGTAGTCCCACTCCTTATGGGACGGAAGTGTCTCTGCAGCTTTCTTACTGAATACGTCCTCAAAGGACCGGTATGGAGCAGGAAGTGAAGTCTCTGGGGAGATAATTGAACTCTGGATGACACGCGGTGGTGGTTTGATGGATGGTAAGCATGACTGATGGCACTGTGATCCCCATGACAGAATTTGAGGTTCATTCCAATCCAAAATAGGAGCATGCCTGCGTAGCCACGGAAGACCCAGAACAATTGGATTTCCTGCTGTCGGAAGGACAGCCCTGCGGTGGTGTGAGGGCGAGCAGGTGAGTGGGCTGGGTCCTCCATCTTCTCTCCTGCTACTTTACTGTCTCTTCGCAGCCTGTCTTTAAGCTACGCATGTGCAGCTTCAAGTCAGGCTGCGAAGAGTCTAGGCAGCTTAGAAAAGGGCCCTATTTCTGAAAAGCTGTCTCCGCAATAAGTGCAGCTTTTCAGAAGTGATAATTAAGTATAGGAGGAATGACGAATGCCTCCAATACTTGGATTCAATCCTTAATTATAACAGGGGATATTTTTATTTTAATGAATAGACCCCCAGGTCTCTTTGCTGGCTTCTCATCTCTGCTCCACATATCTTTCATGTCCATTCTTCTAATAGAATTGCATGAGGAGGAGTCTCCTAAAACTGTCCAACTTCATCCACCTGACCCAAGCCAACAAGTTTCCAGAATTGTGTCAGGCAGATTATTATGAAAGCAGATGGGGTAACCTATTCTGGGCACAAAGCTATAAGTGTGGGGGTTCTCACTTTGTCCTCATCCATGTTAAGGATGTACACTATACTAATATTTTATATTATATATTATATTTACAGTGTTATTATTGCAAGATTTTTTTTTACTATCACAATGTTACTTAATTATTGCCTAATGACACTATAATTAGAGGGAGAAACTGTAATGGGGGCAGGGGCTGTATATCTGAACCCATACCATTCCAGGAAATAAATACTCCCTCCATGTGTATCATTATCATTTTAAAATTATGAAGCAAAACCAATAATACAGACAATGCACTGTACATTTATTATTATATTAGTTTTACAGCTAACATTAGATTTACATAATTCCTTATTTTATATAGTACTAGAGATGGGAAAGTTTGTATATAGGTTTGTTTTTACTGCAAATATGAAACAGAAATAAATCCTATATTATAAAGTAATTATGGTGGCACCCGCATTTTTTCCCTTGATTAATTTTTTTTTCTGGTTGTTTAAGGGCTCCAACCTACTACTCTCCAGCACTGCATGTAGAATGGTAAAATGAAGATGCCTAGAATGCCATATAATACCTATAGTGTAGGATCCAAGGGCCTGATTCAGAGATGTACAGAACAGCAGAGCCACTTGTCTTTCTTTGTACACAGCGGGTGTGCTAAAATATGTTAATGCCGCAGGAGTCCTCTAGTGTAAAAAGATACTACCTGCATTTCAGATCCAAGGGCTGCATTAGAAGACGCAGCATCGGATCTACATCGTGACCGCAGGGCCACAGAACATTTTAGTAGACTTCTTATTTAGACAGTTCTATGTAAGAGCTGTCACTCATGCTCTTGTCGCACAGTACCATGCCTATCCCTTACATCAAACAGAGGGCTCGATTCAGACCTGCTCGCTAGATGCGTTCGCACGCAGCGAAAATATGCAAATCCTGCGATCACACAGCAAGGCATTAGCACGCCCACTATGTCTTGGCGTGCGATCGTGGTGTGTATTTAGACGCCCAGCAGCCTGTCTTATGACGCCTACTTATACACGTCATCTCCAGGATGTGTATGCAACCATCAGTAACATCGAGTACCATCAGAAGCGTTCGCAGCACTTGTGGCTGACCATACCCTACTGCGAGTGCTTCAGTGTGTAAATCAACCATGTGACGTGTCCTATGACACTGCGGCTTAATTATGCATGCCTCTGAAAGGAATAGGATTGTATTACCGACAGCTGTTCAGCCGCTGGTTCAAATCCCAACAAGGAGAGACCGAGAGGCTGAAATCCCGACAGGATGAGATAAGTACTCTAACCCTCCCCTCTCACCCACCCCTAACCCGCCTTTAGGGGTACCTGACACTAACCTCCCCCCCCTAGTGCCTAACCCTAACCTCCCACCGTTAGTGCCTAAACCTAACCCCTGCCTCCCCGCTCCCTAAACCTAACCCTCCCGGGGGGGTGCCTGAGCCTAACCTCCCCCCGGGGATGCTTAACCCTAATCCCCCCTTCCCCTAGCCTAACCCTCCCCGGGGGGTGCCTAACCCTAAGTCCGCCCAGGGTGCTCTAAACTTAAACCTCCCCCCATGCGGCTAACAGAACAGGCGCCCATACTTACCTCGATCAGGCCCACGGCATTCTGTTTTCCAGCGTCGGGATTATGACAGATGTTGGTATCTTCCAGCATTAGGTTTGTGACCGCCAGTCATTTAACTACATCCCATTCGCACCACCATTCCCCCGTTTCCATTGGCCATCCCTTGTCACAATCCACAAACGTCTCATCCTGTCACTAATTCTAGCGAGGTGGCTATGCGCAGCGAGCAACCACTTCCCGATCGCATGGACTAGTTCGCCCACGCGTACTGTGATGTATATGTATGCACACATTGCAAACATCGGCAGACTGTGTGTGAACGCAGACTGCGTGCGAACAAATCCTAGCGAGCGGTTCTGAATCGGGCCCAGAATCCCTGAACAAATCACACACATGCTGTCTCCTTGGAATCAGTATGAAATACCAGCGGCTGAAGAGCTGACCCTGGAAGGACGACTAGGACAGAATCCCGAGTGGCTGGTAAGTATATTATCCCTCCCCTCTAGTCCCCCTAACCCTAACCCTCCTTTTGTGATGCCTAACCCAAACCCCCCGCACCCCCTAATGGTGCCTAACCCTAACCCCCCCCCTTCCCACAGCCTAACCCTAACACTCTCGGGGAGATATGTAACCCTTAGTCCCCCCCAGGGGTGCTCAAACCTTACTCCCCCCCCCCCACTGCTAATACCTGCGCCCGGTGTCTTGCGATTGGGATGCCAACTGACGGGATTCCGACGCCGGTATCCTGAGGCGAAAGGGGATGCTGGCGTTGGTATTTTGCCCAGCAGCAGGATGCCGTTGTCAGTATATCGACCCCCGAAAATCTCGTCCACTGGGATATAAACTACATCCCCTCTCCTAACCTATCCAGATACTCATATATAGTGAGCTCAAGAAAGAGAGATGGTGATTGGTAGATGAACCTACTTGATGTAGAGGGGTCATGGAGGGTTCCCCGCCCTCCATCCATCTTCTATTGTAATTATTTTATGCACAGGGGGAGTGCGCAGTGAGGGAAGGAGTGGAGGGGGAGCACGGGATGGCGCTGGGTGCCGAGACACCTAGCACCAGCCCTGAGAGGGGTGAATGTTGTTTGCTCTAACAGCAGCACCGGATACACTTCATGGGGTCCTAGGCAAATTACTGGTCTGGGGTTCCCCACCCATCCCTGCAAAAAAATAAATAAATACAAATTCTACATAAACTAAAAATATTCTGCAAAAAATAAATAATTTTTTTAAAGGATTTTAATCTGTTGAAAGAAAAAGTATTGTGGCGATACAAGTACCCCCATTATACCTGTGCTGTTCATATGGGGGAGATGATTGTTCTTACCTGCCATAATCAGGTTTCTCTACGCCACTTCTGATCATTGACCAGCAGGACTCCATCGCCTACAGTAGAAAAGAAGGTGGAAGGTAAAGGTGCCTACACACTAGACTACTCGCAAATGATGCAATGTCGTCAACGATTTCCCTTGAACTCCTCGGCAACTCCCCGGCACTCCCGGACAAACAATATCTTGCATAAAACTGTGCAATCTGACCAACGATCTAACGATCTGCGCCAAATCATTAACGAGATTGCCAGATCTTACTACATATAAGGAAGATCTGAGGATATGACCAACGACCGGTGGGACCACGCATCAGCATCGTTATCTTTCCTGGATTGGCCCAATCATACAAAAAATCGTTTAGTGTGTACCCAGCTTAAGGGGTGAAGGGACAAGTGAGAGAAGAAAGGGGTGGTGGAAAGAGGAGCAGGGTAAGAGGAACAATGGTAGGGGCACAATGGAAAGGTGGGTGGTGGAGGCACAGGAAAAGATGGGAGGTGAGGGATAAATTATTGAATTTGGTGGGAGGAAAAAGACATAATGGAAGACACAGACAAAGGAAGGAGGAAAAACAAAGGCCAAATACACAAACAAAGATGATATAGAGACACACTGTGGCCTGGGGAGACATGGAGACATACACATCATGACTGTAAGGGAACGGGGCATGAAGTCACACACTTGTGACTGGAGGGGTTAATGAAAAAATACACACTGGAGCTAATGGAGATGGGGACATGTAGAAATACAAACCAGTGACTAGGGGGAGGGGGACATGGAGATGTACACACTGCTGGTAGGGGGAAGGGGACATGGAAACATACACACTGTGGTAGGGGGAGGGGGTCATGGAAACATACGCACTGCTAGTGGGGGACATGGAGACATGCACTTTGGTGACTAGGGTGGAGGAGCACATGGAGACATACACACTGCTGGTAGGGGGAGGGGGACATAGAGACATATACACTGCTGGTGGGGGAGGGGGACATGGAGACATACACATTGATGACTGGCAGGGAGAAGCACATGAAGACATACATACTGCTAAAAGGGGAAGGGGGACATAGAGACATACACACAGCTGGTGCAGAGAGGGGACATGGAAACATACACACTGCTGACTAAGGGGGAGGAGCCCATGGGGGGGTGATTAAATTCAGCGAGAATTGAATAGCACCGGGAGCATGGCCGGTGCAAGGTTTCTTGGCACCCTAGGCAAAACTTCAGCCTACTGCCCCCCACCAATACCCACTTCCCAACTCCTCAAAGAGGTGGAGTCCTACATCTGCCTACATTAAGTACAACTGTGACTCAGTTGTGCCCTCCATTTGGTCAATGTTTGAGCCTGCCTCTGTATTTTCCTTACATGCAGATCATTCACATACCGTATGTTAACCAAAGAAACATGTGATTGCACACTATCAAAAAAAATTGTGGAACAGTAATATCGAGTCTATTTTAAGAAATTATTGCAGTTTGCAATTTATAACAGAAACCATTGCTGATAAATGAGTCAGTGCGCCACCCCAACCAAAGAATATTTACACGTACATAGCACTGTGAAATACTACACTACACACATCAATTAGTTAACACAACACTGAGCAATATACTGTACACTACACATTACACTGCACTGTGAATTACACTATATACATACTGTACATAGCTCTGTGCAATGTAGAATAAACAGAGCTCACATACACAGCATTGTGCATTACACATAATACATATAGTAAATATACAGTAACAATACACTTAATATTTCATGCATAAGAAAAGGAATCACCAGCCATTCTATAATAAAACAATCTTGTACTGTGGTATAAGGTGTATTTAGAAAACTTTGCAAAAAAAATAATTATTTCCCAAGCAACACGTGCATTCCTGCCCTAATGATGGTGTGGGAATTAGGTGTTTGCTGCTGCTGCATTGTTCCCAGTTAGGGAGGCAGTGACCTGGGAGGGGAGTGGGGGCACTGGACTGGATGAAGGAGGACAGCTGGGGCAGTACTGAGGGGCCGGGGACACTGGGCTGGCAGACTGGGAGACATTGAGTTGTGGAGGGTACTGGGCTGGAGAAGGGAGAGATACTGGGATGAGTGGGGGTCATTGAGATGAGTGGGCACTGGACTGGGGGAAGAGGGGACACTAACCTGGGGTTGCTGTTATTTCTGGAGACTGCACACTTGGGCCCATACACCCACTCCAGCACTGCACACACCAACAGTTGTAGAAACCACTGTCTTCATCTCTGTGCTCCGACTGCTGCTGCTGATTTCTGGCATCTCCGTGCCAGTGATCACTGCCTTACAGTATGGCCCGAGAGCAGAAACAGGGTGGAGTAGGTGCGCCCCGGTTCAGTGGGAGGAGAAAAGAGACTGCTGTTGTGCTCAACGGCTGGCCCCAGCCCAGGCGTCAGGCAGCCACCATCAGCTAAGAGGAGAGCTGTGAGGGGGAGTCAGACTGGAGGCGGGGCCCTACAGCTCTCTCTAGTGGACGCTGAGGGCCGGCTCCTGTTCAGCTCTGGTCGGGGCACTTATTTAAAAATATAAAAAGAAAAGAGAAAATATAATTTCAGCTGCCCCAAAAAGATCAATCCGCTCCTGGGCTCTTCTCAGCCTGGGATCCCTGCTCCTCATCTCTGAAAGAGGAGGAGCTAAGGGAATGAGAGAGAGCTGACTTGAGGGCTGGTGCCATGGGGTGAATTACTTGTAGTTTACATTGTGCTATGGTTATGCTAGACTAGCGGCGGCTGTGGCATGGGTCTAGCCACCGCTGTCAGTCACCGTGATCTCACCACCAGCTGTGCACACTGGTCTCCTATCTTCACGCAGGTTCTGTACGGGCTTCCTGTCAGCGCTGATGTGAGCTTGTTTTCACTTGTTTACAAGCGCATATCAGTGCTGACAGGAAGCCCGGGCAGACACGGCAGGGAAATACACAGCCATAACAGCAGCCTGAGCCACACCCTGTTACTACAGCAGCATGTGTGCTGCATCGAACTGGACCGATGCCGATATACGAGAGCTACTGCTCATCAGGGCGGAGGAAGAAATTAAACGCCATATGACCGGCACAGTTAAAGATGCAGTAGTGTACCACAATATAGCCCAGATGCTGGAGTCCCGAGGGATAAAACGCACGCAGCAGCAAGTGGTCAATAAATTGAAGGCCTTGCGTAAGCAGTTCACTAAAGTGCACGATCATAACCGCAACAAAAGTGTTGCAGGCCGCAAGGAATGGGTGCATTACCAATTGTGCTACAGCGCTTTTGGAAATACAGCACTTTCAAACCCCATAGCACTGTCCTCCTCAATTGCGCCATCCTGCTCCAGCCAGCAGGAGGATAGTCAAGAGGTACCGGCTACACAGGTTACCCTGCCGTCCTCGCAAAGCAGACCAACATCACAGCTCCTACTGACCGATGAGCCTGGAGAAGGTACAGGTTGAGTCTCCGATATCCAAAATGCTTGGGACCAGGGGTATTTTGGATAACGGAATATTCCGTATTTTGGAATATTTGCATATCATAATGAAATAGATTTGGAATGAGTCCCAAATATACACACAAAATGCATTTATGTGTTATATAAACCTTATACACACAGCCTGCAGGTAATTTTATACAATATTTTCAATAATTTTGTGGCTCAAACAAAATTTGTGCACATACATAAAATTCAGTTATGTTTCATATACACCCTATATACACAGCCTGAAGGTAATTTTATACAATATCTTTAATAATTTGGCCCTTAGACAAAGTTTGTGTACATTGAACCATCAAAAATCAAAGGTTTCATTATCTCAGTCATGCCAAAAAAAATCCGTATTTCGGAATATTCCGTATTTCGGAATATTTGGATATGGGAGACTCAACCTGTAGTGGGATGGATTCATCTGTGAATGCTGACAGTATCGCTTCCACCATAGATGAGGTAGTTGAGACAAGCTCAGAGACTGCGCCCCCTAAAAAGACCCCTCCGCTACGCGCTAGTAGTAAGTATTTTAAAAAATAAAAACACCCACATCACACACACACATTACATTCACTTAAATCCAAATGGTAACTGTTGCAGAGTGCTGCTAGCGTGCAGGTAGATAGAAGGCCACAAGGACATGTACGCAAACACCACTGCTATCTTTATGTTGGCTCAGTGCATATTATTTTTTTGTTTTTGTTTCTCCCCTTTGCAGTCTACAATGTGCCACCCAAAAAGAAGAAGCTCAACAGGTCGGAGCAAGCGGCTAGAGCGATGACTTCTGTGATCGTGGAGCATCTCCGTGAATTGGATGCCGATATTCAGAGGCAGGAGGATGCTAGATTGGATCGGTTTCTAGAGTCCGAAAGGCAAATGCAGCAGTCATTTGTGAGGCAATTAATGGATATGCAAGAGAGACAGATGTTGTTTTTTGAGCGCACATTTGGTCGTGGCTATCCAAACCAAACACAGGCATTACCACAGGCCCCAGTGTACCCAGAACACAGATTTGGGCAGTGCAATATGGGGCCCAATTATTACAACCCTAGCACTAACCCTAACATAACACAAACAAACCAAGAGTCACCACAGTATACAGTGTATAGGCAATTGCCGTAAACATGGCCATTTTAAATATTTTATCGTTGTACCAACCGGTACATGTTCTATTTTAGTTTTATTTTTTTATATTGTGTGGCTAAAATTATCATGTTTATTGTGTGATGGCACTTTTCATTTTTTTATTACTTTTATAGTATATTGTTTTGCCCACAGGGATCTACCGTATAAGGCACTTTTCTTTTATGCTGGGCATACGATGTTTGACATATGTTTTATACTGTTTTTGTACTTTTTCTACAATCTGAGAATGTGTTAAAACTGTTCTATTAAAAAACACAATATATGCACATGATTAAAGTTAAAAAAAAAAACTTTAAAACCAAATAAACCAAAAACATGTTTGGAATATCAAATTTTGCCTTTTTATTTTAAATCAATAAGGGAAGGTTTGTGGAAATGGTGGCCCGGATGAGCTCGGCGCTGTCCTTATGCTCCCCCACGTAGATTACTGCATCACTTGTAATGCCCCCCACCTCAGTGTCCTGCACATTCCACTCGGGAAGGAAGTGGTCCTTTTGAATTTCGCAAATGTTATGCAGTATGCAGCAGGCTGCTACTACATGGGGCATGATTTTTAGGTCCACATCATTCCTCTTCATGAGACAGCGCCAACGTCCTTTTAAACGTCCAAAAGCATTTTCCACAGCCATCCGGACAGAGCTAAGGCTGTGAGTGTAGGTGACCTTTTCCGGGGACAACTGTACATGTTGTGTATAACCCTTCATTAGCCAATGCTTCAAAGGATATGCCGCATCGCCAATGATGTGGACCGGGACCTCCACGCCATCTACGGTCACCGATTTCTGTTAAACAAAAAATATGGTCACTATAATGAGAAGTGGCATAAGGTGTATTCATATGGTGGTCAAGTAGGTTTCAAAAATTTCATGTATTTTATAGCACAATATACAGTCAGGTCCATAAATATTGGGACATTGACAGAATTTTCATATTTTGTCCTCTATTCACCACCACAATGGTTTTGGAATGAAACAAACAAGATGTGATTTAACTGCAGACTTTCAGATTTAATTTGAGGGTAATTACATCCAAATCAGGTGAACGGTGTAGGAATTACAACGGTTTCTATATGTGCCTCCCACTTTTTAAGGGGCCAAAAGTAATGGGACAAACTAAACAATCCTAAATCTAACTTTCACTTTTTAATACTTTGTTGCAAATCCTTTGCAGGCAATTACAGCCTGAAGTCTGGAACGCATAGACATCACCAGATGCTGGGTTTCATCCCTGGTGATGCTCTGCCAGGCCTCTACTGCAAATGTCTTCAGTTCCTGCTTGTTCTTGGGGCATTTTCCCTTCAGCTTTGTCTTCATCAAGTGAAATGCATGCTCAATCGGATTCAGGTCAGGGGATTGACTTGGCCATTGCATAACATCCCATTTTTTAGCCTTACAAAACTCTTTGGTTGCTTTTGCAGTATGCTTCGGGTCATTGTCCATCTACACTGTGAAGCACCGTCCAATGAGTTCTGAAGCATTTGACTGAATATGAGCATATAATATTGCCCGAAACAGTTCAGAATTAATTTTGCTGCTTTTGTCAGCAGTCACATCATCAATAAATACAAGGGAACCAGTTCCATTGGCAGCCATACATGCCCACGCCATGACACTACCACCACCATGCTTCACTGATGAGGTGGTATGTTTTGGATCATGAGCAGTTCCTTTCCTTCTCTTCTCTTCCCATCACTCTGGTACAAGTTGATCTTTGTCTCATCTGTCAATAGGATGTTGCTCCAGAACTGTAATGGCTTTTTTAGATCTTGTTTGGCAAACTCTAATCTGGTCTTCCAGTTTTTGTGGCTCACCAATGGTTTGCATCTTGTGGTGAACCCTCTATATTCACTCTTGTGAAGTCTTCTCTTGATTGTTGACTTTGACACATATACATCTACCTCCTGGAGAGTGTTCTTGATTTGGCCAACTGTTGTGAAGGGGTTTTTCTTCACCAGGGAAATAATTATTTTGTCATCCACCACAGTTGTTTTCCGTGGTCTTCCGGGTCTTTTGGTGTTGCTGAGCTCTCCAGTGCGTTCTTTCTTTTTAAGAATGTTCCTAACAGTTGATTTGGCCATACCTAATGTTTTTGCTATCTCTCTGATGGGTTTGTTTTGATTTTTCAGCCTAATGATGGCTTGCTTCACTGATAGTGACAGCTCTTTGGATCTCATATTGAGAGTTGACAGCAACTGATTCCAAATGCAAATGTCACACCTAGAATCAACTCCAGACCTTTTACCTGCTTAATTGATAATGAAATAATGAGGGAATAGCCCACACCTGTCCATGAAATAGCTTTTGAGTTGATAGTCCCATTACTTTTGGCCCCTTAAAAAGTGGGAGGCACATATTGAAACTGTTGTAATTCCTACACCGTTCACCCGATTTGGATGTAATTACCCTCAAATTAAATCTGAAAGTCTGCAGTTAAAGCACATCTTGTTTGTTTCATTTCAAAACCATTGTGGTGGTGAATAGAGGCCAAAATCTGAAAGTTCTGTCAATGTCCCAATATTTATGGACCTGACTGTATATGTTGGCAAATACTTTGGAATATCATGCATACCGCACCATTTCACACTTCATATTTTGCTAAAGCACATAAGAATAGTGGACATAAAGAGAAAAAGCTAATATTATACAAAAATGGCGGATAGCGCTCCTGAAGGGGGAATTGGGTGGCACCACTAGCTGCTACCTCAGGGAATGTCCTATAGTTCCCAGAATAGATACAATAGCATAAAAGGGGAGGAAAGCGCTCTGTGGTGAGTGGTTCAAATCAAGTGATATATATATATCTATCTGAAAATATCAATATAGTAAAGTCAATATGAATGATTATTGAAATATCTGGTCGGCAAAAACTTGGGGCTGAAAATTCGTAGTAATGGTATAGTGTCCCAATTAAGAGGGAATGTCAATATTTAGAAAACTGGTGGGCAATAACTTGTGGCTGAATATTCAATATATATTCAAAGTTCCTATATGGACTTGGTATGTAGTGATGTTTGTGCTTAACCAGTCACATTAAGGCTCGGTGGGCAAAAACTTTCGACTGGGTGTTCAGTAACAGTAAAGTCGCCTGGTTGTTACTCGTGTTGTTCCTCCTCACCCCAGGTCACGTCACCTCAGTTGATATAAATGCAGTGTCAGAGTGACAGCGACACTATAAATACTTACCAAACAATATACCTCTGCTGGTCCGTCACTCTTCCACACGTCCTCACTCACATGCTTGCATACACCGGAGGATGTGTGGAAGAGTGACGGACCAGCAGAGGTACATTGTTTGGTAAGTACATTTTCTTACCTATACCACGCTGCTTTATAGTGTCGCTGTCACTCTGACACTGCATTCATATCCCCTGAGGTGACGTGAGCTGAGGGAAGGAGGAACAACACGATTAACAACCAGGTGACTTTACTGTTACTGAACACACAGCCGAAAGTTTTTGCCCACCGAGCCTTAATGTGACTGGTTAAGCACAAACATCACTACATACCAAGTCCATATAGGAACTTTGAATATATATTGAATATTCAGCCACAAGTTATTGCCCACCAGTTTTCTAAATATTGACATTCCCTCTTAATTGGGACACTATACCATTACCACGAATTTTCAGCCTCAAGTTTTTGCCGACCAGATATTTCAATAATCATTCATATTGACTTTACTATATTGATATTTTCAGATAGATATATATATCACTTGAATTGAACCACTCACCACAGAGCGCTTACCTCCCCTTTTATGCTATTGTATAAAGAGAAAAAGGACCATATATTCTTACCTCTCTAGGGAAAAGCCATCCACCCCGCTTTTCCTCTGCTATGCTGTACAAGTCAGAGTTGGCTATTACTCTGGCGTCATGTGCCCGTCCAGGCCAGCCTATGAAAACATCTGTAAAACTAAAAAAAAAAAAAATGAGTATTCTACCAACAAAAAACATAAAATAAAAGTAGATATGAAAGAATAATTTGAACAAATTTACTTACCAGTATCGGTGGTCCACAACAGCTTGAAGAATAATGGAATGCCACCCTTTACGATTATAATAATCCACAGGGTTTTCATGGGGGGCGATGATGGGAATGTGGGTCCCGTCTATGGCACCAGCACACTGCGGATACCCACGCCTGAGGAAGCCTTGGATGGTTTCATCTAGGCGCTGTGCTTCTGGCAAGGAGATAAAGCGCTGGTACAGGGTATCCACAAATGCCCACGTCACCTGGTAAATGATCTTGCAGACTGTGCCAATCCCAACACCAAATAGACAGGAGAGTGTGCGGTACTCTCCGGGGGTAGCATACCACCAGAGTGCAATGGCTAATCTCCTGACTGTGGTGATGGGCTTTCGGTAGTTGGTGGTCTGCATTATCAGTGCTGGTGCCAGTAACTCCAATATATAATAAAAGGTGGCATGCGACATCCGAAAGTGTTCCAGCCACTGCTCCACTTGGAAAGCTTCTACAGTCAGCATCTCTGGCCCACATTCTTCGATTTCTCATCGTGGTCAATCTCATCATGGTGGTGATGTTGGCTGAAATCAGTGCTCTCCTCCTGCGTAAATATTGGCGTCGAAATCTGGCCCTCTCAGCCAAGAATTGCGCTCTCCTCCTCGAACCCTGCACAAGGTGCCACATCATAAAAAGCCGCATCCAATTCTCTGTTGCTGAAATCAACAGAAAGCTGTAAACAGTGAGGACATCGGGAATACCCACATGTGCTCCGTCTGCCATCATTGCTGCAATGCTGTAAGCAGTCCCCACCCCTCTCTTTTGTTGCCTTTTGTGACCTCATCTTTGTCAGCCCTTAAAAAAGTTCATTTTTAATGACATCTATAGGGGAAAGCAGGGATTACCCGGGTTCAGTGTGAATAACCCGGGTCGAGTTGCAGTGTAAACGGGGTCTGAAGCCGAGTTCGACCCGGGATTGACCAGTGTTCAAATTCCACGGTCGGACCCGGGATTTTGGTGTAAAAGGGGTATTACTGTAGTGTGTGGCCAGATATGGTTCTTGATGGAGGGGCCGTCATCTTCCACTGTCACTAAAAGTCATGGGCACAATGCATCACTGCACCTGCCCTTAACTGCCCGTCAGTGCTGGTGGCTCCTCCCATACCCCGCCCCTCGCCTGGGAGCAGCAGTGTTATAGATACAATAGCATACAATAGCCCTTCTGCTCCACGGGAGGTTTCTGTCCTCCCTGAGCTCGCCTTCAGCCTTCAGCTGTGTATTCCTCCCCACTGAGCAGTGTGAGCTGGAGCCAGCAGCAATCAATATGCTGACAGCCTGCTGGGGCCCTCCATTATACAGCCATGTCAGCGGATTGGACGACATATCATCCACATCTGGCTTTGTGTACCCGCTATGTCACTGACGGTGCACGCTCCCATGCATTGTCAGCGCCATCGCTTGTCGGACTTGCATGCAGGTCCGACAAGCGATACCATCAAAGGGGGCCATGCTGCCGAATGCAGCATTGCCCCCTCTGTTGCACTATCACTCCCAGTATTGGCAAGTTTGTATGCATTTGCCGATGCCGGCAAACCCCCATCATTGTTAAGTGTGTACCCAGCATAACAGTAGTGCTGGAAACAGATTATGACTAGCAACTGTAACATTGAGCCACCAGTATTTTTATGATAATGAGTCTGAGAGAGGAAATAAGCAAGATTCTAACAGCTACTCTACATATGTAAATCAAGATGCAATAACACATTGATATACTAGAGGTGTTAATAGGACTAAGGGTCTGATTCAGAGATGGATGCAAATGCCGCGGCGACTGCATCTTTGTACGCAGCTATTGTGTGAAAATTTGAATTGAGATGCCCACTAGTGGCTTTACAAAACCAACGCTTGCGTACAAGGACGCAATCATCGGACGCACATAAGTCAGTCGTCGGGCTTCTGAGTATCCCTAGGGCATGGCGATGCAAGGTGTCTTTTTTTAGCCTATCACCCCTCTTCCCTCAAATGACTCACAAGTGACTTTTGAAGAAAAAATAATAATTCTTACCAGCTCCATGCTGGCGAGGCTGCGGTCCAGATACAAGCCTGTCCATACTCCACCGCTGCTGCGAGATGTCTAGGTGGAGTGGGGGGGAGGGGGGACTACATGTTAGGACAAAGTGGCAGGGGGGCCCACACTGCACACCCTGCACCTATGTTATCTGCAAATCCCGCGTTGGGTCTGTCAGCGCTGCTGCCCCCTCCTCTCTAAAGACGCTCCTGCCCATAATGGTAATCCACCCTCCACCCCACACAATATAATTATACAGGGTGTATATTGAGGAAGTGTTCACCATTAGCATCCAAGCCAACTGTTCACGCATGCGTGAAGTGAATGCCAGCTGTTCCCCACCCTAGTCAACAGCACAGTCCAAAACTCGAATCGGGGAGCCACACCAACTGCCAATGTGGATGCCAGTTGGCGTGGTTCCCTTATGGAGCATACACACTAGACGACAAAAGTGAACGATATGAGCGATAACGATATTTTTCAATGATATATTGTTCATATCGTCCAGTGTGTATGCAACAAAAAACCAATGATACATGCACCCGTGGGACCTTAACGATGTTTGCTGTCTTGCAAACATGCAGGCCAAGCTGACGATATCGTCAGAAAGTGTCTGTTCAGGGATGTGGCAGGATGACGTCACTGAACGATATTGTTCAGTGGGCCTGATTCAGAGTTGGGAATAGAGAGAGAGAGAGATAGCACTTAACTGTGTACCTGGACAAACCATGTTGCAATGCAAGGGGTGTAAATACATATTTTTTTTTGCATGTAAGGTAAAGACTGGCTGCTTTTACCCACAAACACTGCACAGCTTTATTATTACTCTACAATTTAGATGTCAGTTTGGACACCTCCCTCCCAAATCTAAATCTCTCTGCACATTTTAAATCTGCCCCACCTGCAGTGCAGCATGGTTTCACCGAGATGATCAGTTGAGAGAGATATCTCTCTCTATTCCCAACTCTGAATCAGGCCCAGTGTGTACACCCAATATCTTTCACCAATATCTTTCACCAGTATTGCTCAGCACATTGTCTAGTGTGTATGAGCCTTTATTAGAATTTTGGACTGTACTGCAGCCCCACCTCTGGAACGTCAATCTATATATTAACTCTATAAGGTTTTTTACTGTGAGACCTATTTTTCGCTCTTCCAAAATACAATTTCTGTAAAAATTTTGTGCGGAGAACAAAAGGGGTCGTTGCACACCTTGCCACGCATTCCGCTGACTCCAAGCTACAGCACTTTCCCTTTACGATTAAACTGATTCAATTTCCGATCATATTGTCCTTTGCGATGACGATGAATAAGAGTCAAGAACAGACACTTGCTAAAGTTGGAATATACCTGCCAGAACCAGTCTTCTCACATTATATGCTCTACAGGGGCAAATGCAGGATTTTTAAAGGGGGGTTTCTAATATATATATATATATATATATATATATATATATCTATGCAGTGGACACATTTGTGTGTGTGTGTGTGTGTATATATATATATATATATATATATATATATATCTGATGAACATAGTGACCTGTTTTATAATAACAGGGGGGGGGGAGTAAATGGAGGTAACAGTGTGGCAGACCATAAAGAGGAAAGGGAAGAAAGGTACAGGTACCGTAAAAGGACAGTGACGTCTTTATTACCGTACTGGCAGCCTCAGTGCAGCCCCCTCAGGTGCCGGAGCCCAAAGGCAGCTGCTTAATGATAGCACCATCTCTGCCCTAGAGTTGTGCAGAATAAGCGATGGGATAAGACACCGGAGCCTCAACAACTGCGTATGGGATTGTAGATGCAGGCTGTAATGCCCCCGAGACAGTCATGACACTCCTGTATTTGAGTCACAACTCCCTCAATTCTGTCCACAAATGATCCCTGATTGTCCATCACTTAACAAATAAATCCTCTCTGCAACTGCCGTTGCAAGACCATCGCTGCACATGCACAGTAGAAAAAACATTGCTCATTTGCAAAAACAATGGCATCGCATCCATTTCTGAATCAGGCTCTAAGCCTGGTCTTGACTTCAGTGTTCAGGTGATGTCATATGTCTTTGCTATGTAATATTATTGAGATATTTTTAGAACAGACGTTCCTCACTTAACGACCGAGTTCCGTTCCTACGAATCAGTCATTAAGCGAGGACGTATAGTGGTTGGGTAGCAAGCAGCAGAACCCAGACAGAGGGTGACACATGCCTGTGTGAGCCCCACCTCCTCCGAGAGCTCGCTGCATCCCCATCCTTCCTTTCCCTTATGGGAGGCAAGGTCTCCTGTGTGGCACCACAGCCACGGCCCCTTCTCGCGAAAGAGTCTGTATTTTTAATTTGTTTTGTATCAGCCACAGTTAGCTAGTCAGAGCGTCGGTCGTATGTCTGATCGGTCGCTAAAAAAGGTAGATTAAGTGAGGAACATCTGTATTTACTATATAAATAAGGGCTATACAGAGATTGTATAGTTTTGTATAATTAAGTTGTATAATTTCAGGAAAAAAATATTCTCTGCATGTGTAGAGGATGAATTTACATGAAACATCTTTTTCTGGGACAAAAACTTATGTCATGCATTGACCATTGTTAGCAATGTACAACTGAGATTTCTATGTGGATTAAAGGTGGCCACACATCTATAGATTATCTGTCCAACCAGCCAACTAATTGATTGGTTGGAATGAAAAGGTATGAAAGCAAATGACAATCAGCAATTTGCTCCCAAAGCCGGAAAATGGACTAAAAACTGTTGTTTGAACAAATTGTTTTGATCAAGCATTTAACAAACTTGTCTGACGACCATTTTCATGTTTTCTGGCATTTAGGAGCAAATTGCTGCTCAACATTTACTCCCATACGTAACCAGATTTTCATTCCAACTACTAAACTAGTTGGCTGGTTGGATGAAAGTTGGTCTAGTGTGTGGCCAGCTTTAGTTTATAAAAGATAAAAAGTTTGTATGAAGTTACAACCATGCATTAGATATTTGCTACTGTAGTAGTAAACAGACCTGCAGATATATAGTAATACTGCACACACAGCAGTTAAATAGTTACTTATAGTGTTCAGAGGAATCTGGTTTACAGCTCCCTTGTGCCAAAGCAGTAGAATGTCTCCAGACGGTGATTTTTTTTCTTCGTGTAGCCTTTTCATTAGGTAGCACATTGCAACAAACAGCTCTTTTCATTTTAGGGCAGTAAACATAAAACCAGCATTCCATCTGAAGAGAAAAGCAAACAGTAGCTAAAGTGTCTAAAGCCTGGAGAGATGATTATTGACTTACAAAATAAATAGGGAAACACATTGGAATTCAACTGTTATCCAGGACTACTACATTTTTAATGCAATTTTTTTTTCTTGTTAAGACACATATTGAACCAACACGATTAATATGACTGACAACTACTGTATATAGCTATGGGAAAAGCAACCACATCTTATCCACAACTATGGGAAAATGTTTTTAATGAGCACGTCAGCAAGCCTACGTTAGGCTTCAAGTTATATCATTAAATGTTTGACAACATGTGATTGTTACAACAGTGGGCCTGATTCAGACCCGCTTGCGAGCGCCATGCGCTCGCAGTGCACATGCGCACGACGGAGCCGGCAAACCGTCGCTCCGGGTCTCGTACCAAAGTGGGCGTGCTGTCGATGTTGAGTGACAGCACGCCCCCTTTGGTGGGCAGGCCAGGGGCGTGGCTGCCCAGACGGAGTCGTTCCCATGGGTGATACTTAGGGGTTGGAGTAGAATTTTACGAATTCTACTCCAATTGCCCTGTAGTAATTATAGGTGATACTAAAATAATGTGAAAAGGGTGTGAAAACACCCCTTTTCACTTTATTTTAGTAAAAATAATCTTAATAAATAGAGCCCCAAGGGAGATACTGTGAATGCTGTCTGCTTTTGAGACATATTGAACCGGTTGCAGAGGGCAATTTGTCGAAAAACCGACCTGGGCTGCAGAGAACAGCCGTCGTATTGCTGCATGATAATGCCAGGCCACTCTCAGACAACTGCACGCGTGAGTTGTTGTGGCGCTACTGTTGGGATGTACTGGACTATCCCCCCTACATCCCATGTAGAGACTATGGGCCTGTTTCAGCAAGGATCGCTCTGAGTGATTTCCATCTCTTTGGACCATTGAAGAAGCATTTGGGTGGAAGGCGATTCGCAACCGGCAGTGAAGTTCAGCAAGCCATCATGTCCTGGCTTCAGGCGCTTGACATTGATTTCTTCTATGCTGGGATAGATGCCTTGGTGTACCGTTGGAACAAATGCTTAACAAGTATGTGGAAAAATAATCTGTACCAAGCCTTTAATATTGATTATCCTTATATGTATGAGTTGAATACAATTACTCAATGAGAGGGCTTGTTACCTTATTTACTGAACCACCCTAGTATATTTAATAGTCAAGGTGGGCGCACCGCGCAGGTAGAGGCTTGCTGATGCATCAGAGTTTGGTTTTTCCCTTCAACGTCAGAATCTGTTGGTAGGTTTATGATCAGGATTTTCTTAGTTGCAGAGGACATTAAGGGACATTCTTCTGTTTCTATGGTCAACATCACCTGGCCGTCTGGGTCCAGTGAGTATTTTACAGTACCTCAGCCTTGGATGGAGATAAAGTAGACAGAGATAAAGTATCAGGCTACCAGTTCCTAACTGTCATGTTTCAAACACAGCCTGTGACATGGCAATTAGAAGCTGATTGGCTGGTACTTTATCTCCGTCCACTTTATCTCCATCCAAAGTAAATAGACCACTCTGCCATATAGGGACTATGGGCCTGATTAAGCAAGGATTGCATTTGCTTATGCGCACACAACTGGCCAATTGTTGCGTACTGGACATGCGTACGCAACCGGCCACTGCAATTGGGACTGCGATTGCAGTGCCTATGCAGACCCATCGCAGAGTGATTTACAGGAAGTGCCGTTTTGGTGGTGGTGAGGGGGGTCTGGTCGGGCAAACGCAGGCGTGCCAGTGCGTTTCAACGCTGTTGCATGGGTGTGCATAAGTTATCCATACGCAGCCTTAGGCCTCATAGCGTGCACTAAAATAAGCAATTCCTGAGTGAGGTCTGACCTGCCTTAACTGTGCGTATGGCTCCGATGTTACTCGATGTTGCTAATTATTTTGCTATGTTGCGAAAGTATACGGATGTAAGTAAGGGGAAGTGGGTGCCCTCATGGTAGGCTGTGATCGCAATGCGAATGCAAACATTTGCATATCACCGCTGATAACTGCTGATATTAGCAACTGTGTTGCGTGCGTATAAGCAGAAGAGCGATCTTTGCTGAATCAGGCCCTATACATATAATAATAATACATATAATAAACTTTATGGTTGTGGTATTATACAGTCAGGCCCGCCAAGAGCCGTGGCGGGCCCTGGTAATAGGGGGCGTGGCCTAATAGCGGGAGGCATGGCCATGCCCCCTTGCCGATATTTAAAAAAAAGATTTGCAGGGAGGGTGGGCGCTCTGAGCCCCTTCAGCCTGGCGCAAAGCCAGGGGGGGCACAATCACTGTGATCGCTCCCCCGCACAGGCATAAGAGACTGCTGTGGCTGCTGCTCAGCAGCCACGAGCAATCTTCAACTGCAGCTCAGCACACGTTGTGTGCTGGGCTGCTGAGGGGGGGCGGCACCGGACCCGGGCCCCCGCCGGGCCCCTCAGAAAGCCCAGGCACGGGTAATCTGTACCCGCCCCCCCCCCTCTCAGCGCCCCTGTATACAGTAGTATGAAATTGTAGTTTTTATAAGCATCTGCAGGAGTTTAGGTTAAACATGCGGCATTCTTTCTGTATTTTTACTTCCTTGCTGTTTCCTGATTTCTGTTTTCTCTCTGTATGTGACGTTTAATGGGAGTTGGTAACACATTCCTTTTTAGGGACATTTTAGGGTGTATGGTTCGGGATGTAGTCAGGATGCCGGTTAGGGTTAGGCACCCCCCAGGAGGATTAGGTTTAGGTTGCGGGAGGGGGGGGGGTTAGGTTTAGGCACTCCTGGGGGAGGTTAGGGTTAGGCACTAGGCGGGGAGGTTAGGGTTAGGCACCACTAAGGGAGGGTTAGGGGGGAGAGTTGGGAGGGTTAGGGTACTTACCTACCCTAGTCGGGATCTTCATCTGTCGGCCTTCCAGCATCGGGATTTCATCCGCCGGGCTTACATCCGGCGGTATTACATACCCATTCAATATGGTTCATATAGAGGTTTTGTAATAGTGGTTGTGGCTGGCAGTGACAGCCTGGTTTCTATGATGGATGTGATGGTGAGGGATTTGAGCTGTAAGTAAGTTGCATTTGCAGTTCCAAGGACCTGTCTACGGATTTTCTAAGGAGGACATTGTGCATGGCTACTTCACATTTCGGATGTTTCAGTGTTGCGAGGATCTGGTAAGGGCATGTGGATTATTGTCTTCAGCTTGATTTAATCAATTTAGCTTTCATGCCCAGTCCTTCTGAGGTTTTGGTGACTTGTGACTTTTGGTCAGCGGGAATTTTTACTGTACGGATTGGAGTTTAGCTGGGTGCGGGTTACAATAATTGGCTGTGTTTTGCTGTTTGTTGCCTGACTTGGGACACATTGCTGATTTATTTATGTACATCTTTCCTTCTGAAGTGTATAATGTTTCACTTTCACTTCACCTTCATGTTGGATAAAACATTATTTATCCAATTTTGCTTGTTTTTAGATTTGTTATCCTATGACCAATCAAAATAGACCCTAAAAGAGATTAATAGCACAAATTGAACAAAGATGAGAATCACTTAGAAAGTTTACATCTCATAATAAAACAGGGAAAAATGCAATGCAGAAGAAAAAAATACACACATTACTGGTAGAAAAAATGTTCATCATACCTATACAAAAAATTATCTAGTCTATAAAGTGTACTTGGTACATGTCGGAGTAATATGATCAGTGGTGTCACCAGAGGGTGCAGGGTGCAGACCGCACTAGGTGAAACCATCTGAGGGGGTGACACCAAAATAGCAGTGCTCCTTTGCATGCGTGCATTATCCATACTGTGTTGGGAGAGCCTGAGGGCTTCCCAGCAGCTCCCAGAGCACAGGACAAGCCCCATCATGATGAGGAAGGTGGTGTGACACATGGTTGCACCCCATAAACGGAACACATCAGGGGACGTGGCCTCACAGACATCAGGGGGACTGCTGGGTCAGGAGTCCAGGGCCCAGACAGAGAGAGGGGCCCACCCAGAGGGGGACTTTTGGTGATCAGGGGTGAGCTGGGCCAGGGGGCAGGGTGCTATTAATGATTCAGGGCTGCCTGCTCCCCAGCCGCTCTGTGCTGTAACAGGAGTGAGACCTGGCAGGCTGAGGCTGCAACAGGGGCTAACAGAAAATGGCTGCCTCGTCGAAGGTTAAGGAAATGATGCCATCGAGAAACGGGGAGCCAGGTTTCCCTTGCCAGGAACCAAGGGGCTGGAGAGGGCAAAGGGGGTGGGGCTTATTGGGGGGGGAAAGGGTGGTGTATAAATCCCCTTCATTTGATGTACCTGGTAGTGACATGGAGTGAGGGCGGAAGTGTGGTTCCATGCCAATAAAGGCCATCAAAAAAGAAATGTGTCCCCTTGTGGGCTTGCTTCGCTTACCGTGCTTTGGGCATGGTGGCTCGCTTTGCTCGCCACAGGTTTGTGTTCCCCCTCTATGTCCACGTGGATAGTAACTAATGACATTGGACAGTAACTGGTGATGTCAGGGTACATCTACTGAAGGGGATATAACCACTACCGGGAAAGGGAAATAGGTAAGGGGAACTACAGCACTATGTGTGGAATAAGCAGAAGTGCAGGTAACATGGAAACTCACCGTAATGAGATGAATGAGAACCATATAACCTCCTTGTTCTCTAGCACCTGTATGTAACTGCAAATGTTATCAGTATGTAATAAATCTGTAAGTGTGACAAAACCAATCCCCATTTCCTCCCATTCTTAGTAATTGTATTACTCTGTAATCTAGGCACTGTCATGCAGAAGGGAATGTGTGTGTTTATGTGGGGGTTACTTAGAGGCAGAGGGGTGTGTGGGTGTGTGTGAGGAGGGTTCACTGACAGGCAGAAGGTAGTGTGTGTATGGGGGGGTGTCACTGACAGGCAGAGGGGAATGTGTGTGTGTGGGGGGTCACTGAAAGGCATAGAGTAGTGTGTGTGGGGGGGTGTCTCTGACAGATAGAGGGGAATGTGAGTGTGTGTGTGGGGAGTTCACTGACAGGCTGAGGGGAGTGTGTGTGTGGGGGGTCACTGAAAGGCAGAGAGTAGTGTGTGTGGTGGGGTGTCTCTGACAGACAGAGGGGAATGTGAGTGTGTGTGTGGGGGGAGGTGTCACTGACAGGCAGAGGGGAGTGTGTGTGAGGGTCACAGAGAGACAGGGGAATTTGTGAGTGTGCGTGAGAGGCAGGTCACTGACATACAGAGGGGAATGTGGGGGCATCACTTACAAGCAGAGTGGAAGGTGGGGGGATCGCTGAGAGAGAAAGGGAAATGTGGGGGGAGGATTGCTGAGAAAGAGGGATTATGAAGGGGATTGCTGAGAGACCGCAGAATTTGGAAGGGATCCCTGAGAAAGGGGAATACGGAGGGGATCGCTGAGAGAGAGAGGGCAATGTGGATGGGATCGCTGAGAGAGGGGAATTTGAAGGGGGATCACTGAGAGAGAGAGAGAGAGAGAGGACCGTAGAGGGAATCGCTGAGAGCAGGGAATGGGATAGCTGTGAGAGAGAGAAGGGAATGTGGAGGGGATCACTGATAGACAGAGGAATATGGGAGGATGCGATCGCTGAGAGAGAGCACAATCTGGAGGGGATCACAGAGAGAAACGTGGGAGGGGAGATTGCACTCACCTGGTACAATAAAGTAATTTTTTTTTTCTATTGCGACAAGGCGCACATGATGTCATGACATCACGCACGGCGCACCACCAAGTAACCAGCCGCAGCGTAAAAAGGAGCAGCCAGAAGACACAGGAGAAGGTAAATGTCTGTGGGCTGTAAGGAGCTGGATGCAGGGCATAGCTGGAGAGGCAAAAGGGGTGCTGGCCGGGGAGACACTGTGGGGTTGGAGTTGCAGAAACACAGGGAGGGGGGATCCTGCCTATTTTGTCAGTCCCAGGCCCCACAATTTCTGATGGCAGGCATGTTGCCACACCCCCTTTAGCAGGCACACACCTTTGGCACACGCAAGTGGTAAATATGATTAGTGTAAAAGCCAAACCAGAAACTCCAGTTAATCAAAGGAGAAGAAACTGACGTGCAGTATTTGAAGCCAAGAGTTTCCATTTCAAAGCTAGACTGAAGTGAGATTTTTTAGAACTGGAGATCTTACCCATAGTAACCAATCAAATTCTAGCTATTATATTACAGAAGGTGCTAGTTAAATGTTAAGTAGAATCTGATTGGTTGCTATGGGCAACATCTCCAATTCTAAAAAAGTGTTAGAAACAATTTTAGACATAAGAGGAGGATCAAGTCTTTTCCAGTATTGAGCTAACGCAAGAGTTTTCAATAACATTCATGAGTATTTTCCATGACAGATTTTATGTTGTTTGTCATTTGGTTACGTTATTTATCTGTAGTTCCACTGTTTTATTTTGTTGCACGATTTTCTGCTTCACCGGTCATATTGAATGCTATGCTGTAGTGATTTGGGTAGGTAATGTTCCAGCATCCTCATGTTTCTTTATACATCCCAGTGGCAAACGCATGATTTCTAGAGGGGGGTTTCCAAATGCTTGATATTAGAGAGAGTGTGGCCAGTCCATGAAGAGGGTAAAATTAGCACTTAACCAGCTTTAATATGCGTCATACAAAGTGTATTGTGTGTCATAATTCCAGCATATAGAGGACCAGGGATCACAGTAAGCCATTAAATGTGACTGTAGGACCATCCTGCCTGAGCTGAATGTTTTTATTTAAGATCTGGGCACCATTCCAGAGCATTGGAGCAAGTCCGGGAGTCTGGGAGCAGCAGAATAACCTAGCACTGCCCTGGACATATATGTACATATTGGGCTCTACCCTCTTGTGCTTCTCCTTACTCTACCTTCATCTACTTCTTACTCTCTACCAGGGCACCTAACACTTGGTTGCTTTGCATTGTTGCTTATCTGGGTGTTATGGTCACGAAAGTGTAGCAATGTATATTATCCATGCCCTGTAATGCATTGTATTGTATTGTATTGTACTGTAAGTCACTGTAAATCTATTTATGTACTTTGTAAGGCGCTGCGGAACACTTGTGGCGCCATATAAATAAACGATAATAATAATAATAATATAGCAGCACATCCCTAACAGTGAATGTTTTCCAGATCTCCTAGTTGATGCACAGGTTATTTCTTACTAGCAGATACATGTTAAAAGATCCACAGGTAGTTATAATAATTTCATTTATGATGCTGAGAGTAACATGCAGCACACGTAAAATTCTATTATATTACTATTTCTATTGTGGTCATGGTGTGGGCTGGGGAGGGGGGTTTCCAGGCAGACGGATACCCCCCCCCCACCCTCCCCCCTGCATTTGCCTATGCATCCAACTGGTGTATTGGTCGTATACTTTTTTTGGGTTTGGGATCCGATTAGCAGTTACAGTGTATTTAGAACTGTTCATTTCCATATTGGTTACTTGTTTATTAGCTTAGCTTTGATAGATGTTGCAGGGTAATGGTGTCTGAGGTATGTCCACAGGAATTTGTTTAGGTTTTTCTTTTTCTTTTTCTTTTTTAGGCTTTTCCTAGATTGTTACTGTAACTTTAGGAAACACAACAGTGCTTGTGGCTGGTTTGTAGTTTCACTCGACTCTGCACTAGTAGTTAGTTCCAGAAAAAGTGACATTAGTAGTCCTGCACAGGATTGATTACAGTGGTAATGTGGAGCTAGCGAGTCTGCTTGTATGACTGATAATGCATGCACTTCTTCTGCTTTGACCACAGATTTGTATGGTATATCATATTGTCATGCATTATCCTGTTTCACCCAGTTGTACCTTAAATTGTCCTACCTACCGATTTGCTTTAAGGCTCTGTGGAGTTGGGCATAGGAGCACATTGACACAGGAGGCAATTGAGAAACAGTTTATATTTGCCAATCATTAGGCAACTTCCACTGTGTAGTGAGCAATCTGTTTGGCATATGGTTATTGAACTTCCCCCTTTAACTGTTTTTCCGGTCTGGGCTGTTCTTGCTGACCATCCCCCTTTAACTGTGCTTTTAGTTTGCTGGTGTCTGTCCTGGGTATTAGTTTTGCGAACGGCTTCATACGCTATGCGCTCATACCTATTAGAGGCAGCAACTGGCGCAGTGTTTTTTCCATGCTTTCCATCGCAAGTTTGGTTGTTATTAAATAAGCAGTCTTTTAGAATCTAGTTAGGCGCACTTCCTGCAAGTTTTTTGGGAAACCCAAGTGTGATACCTCATTTACGTGGACTTTTATGTGCTGCCCTGTGCTGGGGAATGTTCTGGATCTGCAGTGAGGAGGGACTCTAGGACCCAGGAGCAGCCAACTGTGAGCAGCACTACACAGCCCAGGATTGAAAGTAAAACCAAGGAAGAGAGAGAGGAGCGTGACAGGAGCCATGGTGTGTGCTGGAGAGTGCTGTGACTGAGGGCACAGAGAGCAGGGATCAGCCGCTGATCGGGGTGACTGTGAGGAGGAGACCCTTCCATGTAAGGCAGCAGGACAAGAGAAGCTGATAGGACACAGATCTATTAAAGCTGCTACAGCCCAAAGGAGAGGAGAGAGTGTGCATGCTGCAAAGACAAGTGCTGGCATCTGCACAGGTACCCCAAGCATTACAGCACATGTCACGTGAGAAGCACCACAGTAAAGACTGAGATCAGTCATCACATAGAAGTCTGTAATCTCAGGGCAGCCAGCATAGTGCAGTACAGTGAGAGAAGTCTGCAGCAGGTTATACAGCAGTAGTGCATAACACAGAACTGTGCAGTGACCCCACAGGCAGAGACAGTGACGCCATTTTGGACAGTGATGCCAGTTCAGTGTCATCTATAAAGTTTGTGCACCAACGAAAGGCTGTACAGTGAATTCTGAGTACTCCCAGGGACATTGTACTCTCTATTGAATTTATAGTTGAACCATTAGAGATTCTGCCAACTAAAACTGCAACTTGATATATTTAGTTTAACCACCTCTAATGCATAGAGGGAGCAGTTTGGCATTCATATGTTTAGCATGAGGTTTTATTAGAAGTATACAATATGTATAGAGTGAACCTAAAGCTTATTAATGTGATATCCTGTACCTTTTGCATTACAACAATATTGCATGTTCTAATGTTAATTTAGAATTGTCCTAGTAGATAGTGATTCAGAGTAATAAACCCCCATTTCTTTATATTGGTCTGGTTTCTGCGCAGGTACGATCCACTCACTGACATCCCACCAAATTGGGGGTGTTACACAAGGCCTTATGGTACCTGCCACTTTGGAGTAATGAAGTTGTTTCCAATTTTTTGCCCTCACAGAGGTTTTTGTGGCATTCACCTTCATATGGGTCGCCCAAATCATGTTTCCCCTTCCCCTGGCTAGATTCACTGTATAATTGTTTTTTATTATTTTAATTTTTGATTGATATCTAGTTTTGTATTTAATTTCAATTTTGCTAGAGGAGTCATGTCGAGTTGTGGTTTGTGGGGCACTTTTACACTTTCTGGACCAGTAGGCTCCTGTTGGCTGCTCGGGCTTTGCATGTGCTAGGGGTTCTGGTGGTGGTGTTGGTTAGCTGTAAGTCAGATTGGTTCGAGCAGGTTTTTTATGACCACCTAGGGGATGCAAGGGTGAAATTGGTTACCTTTAGGTGTCGAGAGTTCGGCACCTAGAACAGCATTGGACTCATTATGACTGTTTTGTAATTATTCTCAATAATTCGAAAATGGTCATGCCGCCTGGATTATGGTTCAATTCTTATGGGGGTGCATTTTTAGTTCCAGTATGGGGCAAATGTAATTATGGTTGAATCTGAATGTGTTGCAAGATCTTATATTCTTTTTAATGGTAACAGTAGAGTTTTGAAGTGCACAGGGTGTGGCTGGTTAGGGGGCAGTCAAGTATTTTTTTAATGGAAGGGCTTTTTTACTTCTGGTAGTTTGAGGAAGGAGGACACTTTCAGATTGCAGGACGCGATTCTTTGAACCAGGCTTTGACGGAAAGCAGTGCTCCTCTGTGGCCTCTTGTAGCACAAGAGCGGTTGGGAGGCATTCCCCTTTGAGAACAGTTAGATTGATTCTATCTCAAGGGAGGACCTGGTCTCCATCTCACGGAGGGCCCAGTACTATGCTAATTAAGGGAGAGTGGTACCACCCAATCCTTGTACTGGGATGGGTTCCTACTCATTTATTTTATTTAAATACCTTTATATGGCTATGGCCGAGGTTCGTACTGCTTTTTTTTGCCACCCTGCATAACTACAATATTAATTCAATAAATTTGGCTGTAACCTCTTTAATTAGCAAAACAGTTGTCCATGTATTTATTTCTAGTTAATCTGATAAGCTAGTGTATGGAATAATAAAATCACTAAGGGGGCTATTTACTAACCAGTGTTAGGAGACAGAGTGAAAAGTGATAAGAAAGTGATAAGGTGCCAGCCAATCAGCTCCCAACTGTCATTTTTCAAACTCAGCCTGTGAGATGACAGTTGGGAGTTGATTGGCTGGCACCTTATCACCTTACTAGGGTAAAAAAAATAAAATAATAATTAATATTTTGCGGCAATGCGCACTGAACAGTGGAGTGTTGTTGAACCCCACAGCGAGGGGCAAATCCAGGGGGGTCCACACCGCACACTCTGCACCCATATTTTTTAATACTTACCCCTCCAAAGTCCCGCATCGGCTGTAGCAATGCACAAAACACCTGGAAACTGGCTGCCGCAGTCATTTTCCTGGTGTTTTGAGCAGTAGAGAAGCCGCCGGGAAAATGGCATTCCTGCCATTTTTCAGGTGTTTTGTGCAGGACTACAGCTGACACAGGACTACATCGCTACCGATGCCAGCACCCCGCAGGGGGTGCCATCACATGCGACATCGGCGCTGGGTACAGATCACTAAGTGTGTACCCAGCTTTACAAGTCATGCAAAATGTTCTAGCTGAAAGATCGGATGTTCCACCCTCCCCAAATTCTCACACAGGACTGTATCAATCCAAAACATCAGTTTGGAGGACAAACTGTTGACTGAAGTATGGGAACCTAATGACAGAACCCCTGCAAAATAGCCATTTGACCTTATGAAATGCCACTTGATACACAGGAGTCCACTGAACATGGTTAGGGGAAAATTATGTTATAACAAATGTCAGTGATGCTTCCAGGGTAGAAAAGCAAGTATGTCTCCTGCAATATCCAGTGAAACCAAAAACCTAATTTTAATTTCAGGTGCATAGAAAATGTTCAGTCACTGGACTTTAATGACCATCAGCTCTATTTATTAACATTAGTTTTACTAAAATAAAGTGTAAAAGGGTGTTTTCACACCCTTTTCACATTATTTTAGTTTCACCTAAAGTTACTACAGGGCAATTAGAGTGGAATTCGTAAAATTCTACTCCAATACCTAATTATCACTTATTTTTATAATGGGAAATGTGATATGGTCAAAGTTACTAAAAATAAATTGTGAAAAAATACCGGAGAAAGCCCTGTGATAATAACGCCACCTGGAGGCAGAGCAGAGCCCGGAGCCGGCCGATCAGTGATCAGCTGTGTGGTCTAAACAGAACACACACTGACACACTGCAAAAATAAAGAAAAAAAAATTAGTAAAAAAAAAAAACTTACCAGGGACCGGTGATCGGGGCTCTGGGTGATGTCCTCCCTCCGGTCAGCTGGTCTCCCAGCCTGAACTGGTGCCCGTTCATCACCTGATCTGGTCCCAGTGCAGTATGGGATGTCAGATGACTGGAGCCATGGAGGACATCACAGGAGCACCGAACACTGCACGTAAGTTTAATTAAGGGAGGGGGTTCGCGCGTGGCCGCGGTCACGGGGGTGGGGCTTAGCGACGGGGCGGGGCTTAGTGACGGGGCGGGGCTTAGCGACGGCCAGCCGGCTCATGCGTCAGCACTTGTCAGAGTATTTTTTTGCAAAAATACCATGATAAGGCTGCGGAGGGGATTCGCAGGGACAGAGCTTTATCGCAGGCTCTGTACCTGCAAGGGATTTGTAGTAAATCCCTATGATATTGCCTGAATTCGCAATGCGAATTCAGTCGGTAATATCACACTACAATCTGCATTACAAATCATACATGCCTACCCCCCAGGTTTTCGCAGGAGGCTCCCGATTTTTCGGGTAATCCCCCGCACCCCCGGAAGGGTAGGCATTTCTCCCGCATTCTGCCCACTTCCTAGTGAAGTGGGCAGAATGAGGAGAATACCAGCGGCAATCGCGGGTCTCCGTGAAGGGGGCGGGGCTGAAGATGTGATTCAGCATGAATCACAGCATTTGGCCCCGCCCCCTATGTAAATTTCACCCAAACGCGGCAGTTTTGCAGCGAGGGGCGGGGCTTAATGACGCGATTTGTTAGGCCCCGCCCCCATCGGCCCCCTGCTGCTTCTCTTACCCGGGCTTCTCCCGGGAAGAGATTCTGAAAGGTAGGCAAGTATGTTACAAATGCGGATTGTAGTAAATAGAGCCCTATGGGAGATGTACCAAGTCTTCTAAAAAGTGAAGAAGTTGTCCCTAGCAACCAAAAAGCTTCTATCTATTATTTCATTGAATGTACTTAATGAATGCTGAGTGGTTTGATGGGGTTTTGTAAATCATAGTTGTTGTCCACCTTTTTTACAGCAGTTATAAGGTGGTTTTTCATGGGGTTTACATCAAAACCACCTTAAAACTGGTATAAAACAGCTGCATCTATCTGGACAATCAGAATGAGACGAATCACAATACACATAGTTAGGGTAATCATTTTTTATAAGGAGGCAGATTCTATAGCATTAATAAATCTCCTATGAGGGATATACTATTTTATTAATATATTGAGGAAAGTTATTGTTTCATTTTATTATTATTTATTAATTATATTTTCAGGGGTAATATTTATTATGAATAGGCCTCAGTTTCCTCACTCTGACCATTTAGTGAGACCATTCTTTCCTATGGAGAGTGTCCACAAGTTACCGGCAGGTTCCCAAAAGTGAGGTTTTTTGGGGGGGTAAACACACTGGAAGACTAGAAGGATTGAGAGAGTAAAAAATGGGTAAATGAGGGGTGTAGGGGAGTGTTTTGTTTTTTTTTTTGCTGAAAAATTATTTGAAGTTTTTTTAAAAAAGATGGTCTACAGGTGCCAGCATATCTTTGATGCCCGGTCAAGGAAACTTTGGTTCTCCAAGTGCCATCATGCCCTAGCAGCCTTGCGGGAACAGTAGTCCACCTGTATAGAACAATATTATATATACTATAATGTATTCATTACTCCCGCAACCAAAATCCTAGGGGTACTGAAAAGTGCACTGGGATTTCAGTCTAGGGCTGGTTGTCCTTAGGGAGGGGGGACCCCAATTATGTGGGGACCCCACTTCCCTAGGGATACCAGCTCTGAGCTTACCAGCCTAGGGTTGGTTGACATTATGGCAGTGGGACCCCCTATTTTTCACTGCTATCTCAATTTTAGAGGCATAGTGCTGGTAATACATTTGGGTTGGAACACCACACCATTTTATTTTTTATTTTTTTTAAATATAATAAAAGCCTGCACAAATCCCTAGGGATCTGTTCAGTGTTTACAACCCCATCTGTCAGAAGCAAGTAATTTATTTGGGTGGGATTATGGTGGTTTTGCAGCTGTGTTGTGAAGTGTTCTAAACCTGCCACTTAGTGAATCTGGGGTTTATATTTTTGTAATGGAAAAACTTTGATGGTCATTTCATGTTCTATTTCATTCTAAAGTATGTTTAGCAGTGGGTTTCCTATTAGTAACCGCCACAAAACTACTGGGATCTCAAACCTGCCGCTTAATAAATTTCCTCCTTGGTCTCAAATTTCCTCAAGCTGCAACTCAAGATGTGTATAGCTCAGAGGTTTCCAAAATGCGGTCCTCAAGGCTCCCCAACAGTTCAGGTTTTAGCGATATCCATGGTTGAGCAAAGGTGATGAAATCAAATTGACTGAGGTACTAATTAAGACACCAGTGCTTAACCTTGGATAGCTCTAAAACCTGAATTGTTGGGGAGCTTTGAGGACTGCTTTTGGGAACCTTTGGTGTAAGCACAATAGTGCAGTGAAAGTGTAAACACAACATACAGGTAGTGTAGAGAAAGCGTAAAGACAGCATAAAGGTGGTGTATAGATGTGGTTTCACAGTATTAGTAGTAAATGTGAAAGATGCATTACCCTATCTGTGTATAATAAAATAATGTAAAATGTGTTTAGTGAATGGATCTGTATTTGATTCTTTTAGTGTTTACATTAAGCCTCTTTTAAAATAGGCTGCATATTTACAGGATGATTGTAGAATGAAAATTACAATTTCTAATATATACAGAAAGACTCACAGGAAACACATTATCTATTATATAATGTAAGTAGCTGTCCATTCATTCTAGGGCATGTACAGTGGGCGAACTTTACGCATGCACAGTATAGCGAACATCGGTGGCGTACGACCGTGCGGCCGCAACGATCGCCTCTGAATGAGGTCCTGTATCCCGCACTGTGGCCCTGATTCAGAGCCGGACGCTCTGACAGAGCACTCACTCTGAATCAGGGCCGTTCCTGCTCCTTTTTGGAGCGGCCTCCTGGCCGCTCGCATAGCTGTGGGTGACCACCCACAGCTATAGCGAGCGGCCAAAATGATGGTCGCGATGGTCAAGACCATCGCGACCATCGGGCTTGCGATGAGACCCTTGCGGTAGGGTCTCGCTGCCGCAAACCCTGGAGTGCTTTTGGCTCTATCAGAGCCAAAAGCACTCCCACTGACATCACTTGTGATGTCAGTGGGGCCGGCCCAAGACGGTAGGCGTTCCCATGGGAACGCCTCTGTCTGGGCAGCCACGCCCACCAAAGGGGGCATGCTGTCAATCGCCATCGACAGCACGCCCCCTTTGCCGCGAGACCCATAATGACGGCTTGGCCTTCGTTATTCAGGTCTCGCGCATGCGCACGATGGAGCCGGCTCCCTCATGCGCATGCGCACTTGGCCCATATCGACCCGCTTGCGAGCGGGTCTGAATCAGGCCCTGTATCTGATTCGCACAGTGTACCCAACCCACACTATAAACTGCACTGTATCCTACCCGCACTCTATCCAACCCACACTGTATACGACCCGCACTGTATCCAACCCACACTGTTTACGACCCGCACTGTATCCAACCCACACTGTATCCCGAACTGTATCCGACCTGTGCTGTATTCAACCCACACTATATCCCGCACTGTATCCGACCCACACTGTATCTCACACTGCATTCAACCCATATATATCCCGCACTGTATCCGACCCACACTGTATCTCACACTGCATTCAACCCACACTGTTTGCTGCACTGTATCTGACCCACACTGTATCTAATCCACACTGTATCCGACCCGCATTGTAAACTGCACTGTATCTGACCAGCACCGTATCCGACCCTCACTGTATCCGACCCGCATTGTAAACTGCACTGTATCCGACCCACACTGCATCCGACCCACACTGTATCCCCCACTGTATCCGACCTGCACTGTATCCAACCCACACTATATCCGGCACTGTATCTGTCCTGTACTATATCCAACCCGCACTGTATCCAACCTGCACTTTAACCAACCCCCACTGTAACCTGCACTGTATTCGACCTCCACTGTTTCTGACCCGTACAGATTTTTGGAAACTGCTCAACAAAAAGACTGATTGATCGGGGCTCTACATGGACACAGAGTGCCAGTCATCAGTGGCCCAGTGCCAACAGGAGGGAAATACAGATTGGGCACTGAGAATAAGCATATGCTGGGGGCATGTGCACTTGGAAATGGGGCATTCACTTCTGATGTTGCTATTTTAAACATGGTTTAGGGTTTTTTCTTTGCTGCTTGTTAACTATGACTACTTCTGTTTTGAGTAAGGATATTCCACGCACAATATTTATTACATTTCTGTGTTGTATTGTTTTCTATTGAAAGTACGAGTTAAATTGATTGGTTTTTGCTATACATTCATAATTTGCAAAACATTTTTAAAAATAAATAACTGCTGCGTCTTTGTGCTGCTGCTCTGTAGCTTACTTTAGCCAGCCAGCTCACTGCAGCCTTTTCCTATATTGGTGAATAGTAGTGAAAACAATATTGTGAGCTGTGAGGTGGTCAAAATTGTCTGGAAATTACTGGAAATTATTGTTAACAAGGTTAATAATACTGTAGGAACAAAAAGGCCCCAAATTATGTGATTTTAGCTGTTGTTATCATTTTTTTGGAAAAAAAAAACAGATCCAAAACCAAAACACGTAAGGGTGGTTTTTGAAAACCAAAACCAAAACACAAAACACAAAAGTTAATCCAGATCCAAAAACCAAAAAACGGGGTTCGGTGCACATCTCCAAGTTTTATATCAGTACACATCCAAATAAAAATCTGGGCTACCAAATATCCTACAGAAAAATAATGTATTGGTAGAATATCATTATGTATATCGCCTCTAATAAAACTGCAATTAAGTGGTGAAATGCTTAAAGATAGAGACGATCAGGACCTATCTTTTGCTTTTATTTAACAACATGAACCAAAGCATTTTGGATTTGAGTGCAGTGAAAGGAAATAGCTCAGACCAGACAAAATACAGGATACAGAGAGCAATACCTTTTCATAGAATCTTTATGTAAGTGCTTAATACAACTATTTTCAGCTGTTAACAGAGGACAGTATAATGCCAATTAGTGCATCATTATAAAGTAGTCTCTGGATTGTCCTAATATTGATACCAGACTGCTGATCTCAGGTATTCCAAGTAATATCGATGAAGGTTGCCTACTAACATAGGCATATGTATGTAACATTGGACTATTCAATGGCAAAAAAAAAAAGCCTGGGGGTCCAGGGAGCATATTTACTAAAGTGCAAGTCTTTTAGAAATGGAGTTGTTTCCCATAGCAACCAATCAGATTCTAGAAGGTGCTATATAAATGATAAGTAGCATCTGGTTGCTATGGGCAAACCCGCACTTTAGTAAATATACCCCCTGGACCACTAGGCTGCAGTTCTTTTGCCACTGGAGGATAATCCAATGTTAATTTACCCCCAGGTCTTGGTCTGCATGCTGCCAGACTCTACAAGGCAATACGAGTCCAGTACTGTCTCTACAAGCTGGCAAGATCTCCTCCTGCCTGCTCTCCATATCCATTCCCCCCACCTCCAGGCAACAGAGTTGAAGTTCTGCCACATTGATATGTTGCTGTTTAAAGCATATTAAGCTTAATATGGCAACTAACAGCATACTTAACTTTGCACATATATCCAGATGTTTGGGAATTAATATCTACACATGCTCCTTGCGAGTAGCAGTTATATTGTTTTTTATGTATCAATATATACATATTTGAGTTTATGACTATTTTGTAATACATCAGGAATTGTTTTAAGATTGGTTCATTGTTTAATTAATGATTTTTCCAAGATTAATTTATTTTAATGCATTTTATTAATTTGAAGAGCCTGTTAGTGCTACTGTGTGTTGTGCTTGTGGTAGCATATTAAGGTGTGTATTCCTCTCCAGAACATAAACCCATAAATGCAAACTTTCCAATTTCATCACAGCTGACATTTTTTTACTTTATTTTATTTATATAATTAGAAAGTTATTTTACAGGGTACAAAATATAATCTGCAATGGTTGCTATGATTGCATGTTTGTATTGCTGTTTGTGCATAACTCTCACGACATACGGTAGTCCATATTACTGCAGTTATTCACTTCAACATCTAGGTGGCATCTCAAGTAAAGTAATCACTATAACTACCTTTCCAAAAACAGGATGCTTATATTTCTAAGAATTCCTGAAAGGACATGACATTATGGGGTCTATTCATTATCACATAATTTCTACAAAACCAGATGAAAATGCAAATTTTCACCTGCAATTGTAGAAATTAAGTATTCGGGCCCTTATTTCAAGAAGGTAAAGCAGCAGATATTACAGGTAAAGCAGGAGATATCACAGATATTACAGGTAAAGCAGGAGATATCACAGATATTACAGGTAAAGCAGGAGATATCACAGATATTACAGGTAAAGCAGGAGGTATCACAGATATTACAGGTAAAGCAGGAGATATCACAGATATTACAGGTAAAGCAGGAGATATCACAGATATTACAGGTAAAGCAGGAGGTATCACAGATATTACAGGTAAAGCAGGAGGTATCACAGATATTACAGGTAAAGCAGGAGGTATCACAGATATTACAGGTAAAGCAGGAGGTATCACAGATATTACAGGTAAAGCAGGAGGTATCACAGATATTACAGGTAAAGCAGGAGATATCACAGATAAGGCAAGTAAAGCAGGAGGTATCACAGATATCTCCTGCTTACCTTCCTCTTGCGGAAGGGCCCGGAATGGAGCTTAATGACAGAATTCATCAAGCTCCGAAAATACAATATTTTCAGAGCTTGCGTGCGGGAGCATTCGCCATCTTCAGCTGGAGAGTGATCCTGCTCCGGGCTCGCAACCCGCTCCTTCCCTATGAGAAGGAGTGGGCGTTATAACTCAGGTTTAGTTTTCTTTATATTTAATTACCATCAGAGCATCTGCTGTTTTATATATAAATCTGTCATTAAAACTTTTATAGAATTTGTACAAAATAGGCATGCTTGTAATTACTGTGCACCCTTTTCTATACAAATGTGTAATAATTCTATAATGCACATCTGTGCAAGTTAAAACTTTACAGAGCTTCACAGTTACTTATTCATTGACTTGACAATGCAATAACATTATCATTAAGTAATGATAAGCTGGTGCCAAAACATCATTACATAGCATTATGAAGTGCTTCATAAAAGATAATAAAAAATGTAATTGTAGTGGTGATATTTTCCTATTTAAAGGTAATGAAATGAAACGGGAATAATTATAATTTGATCACTAACCGCACTCAGTGGCGGTTCTAGGGCGGGCTAACATGGCCGTCGCCCGGAGCGCCGGCCCCTAGAGGGCGCCACTGAGTCCCCAGGAGGAAGAGAAAAAAAAATCCCAGAAAAAAAGAAAATGCGCCGGTCCCCCTCCCGCTAGCCGCCGCAGGGAGGCTTCATTTGCAAAATATCAAATATCAGCGGGCACCCGGCCCCCTCCCTGCAGTGGTAGCCGAAAGACGGAGCTCACTCCTGAGCTCCGGCTTCCGGCAGAGAGCACTATGGGAGGGACGTCGTGATGTCATGACGTCCCTCCCATAGATTCGTGGTGGAGCCGCGGTCAGACCGGACGACAGCGGACGGAGGAGCGGGGCTTAAGGTAAGTATTGTGTTTGTTTTTATTTTATTTTTTCCAGAAGCACCAGCACTGGGGGCATGGCTATAGGGGAGATTTCTATAGGGGGCATTACTACTGGGGGCATGGCTATAGGGGGGCATTACTACTAGGGGCACAACTATAGGGGGCATTACTAATGGGGGCATTACAACAGTGGCCACTACAAATGGGGGGCATTAATATAGGGGGCATTACTAGTGGAGGCACTACAATAGGGGGCATTACTACAGTGGACACTACTAATGGGGCATTCACATAGGGGGCATTACTACTGGAGGCACTACAATAGGGGGCATTACTACAGTGGACACTACTAATGTGGGCATTACTACTTTGGGCACTACTATAAGGGGCATTCTTACTGTGGGCACTACTATAGGGGGCATTACTAATGTGGGCATTACAACTGTGGGCACTATTATAGAAGCATTACTACTGTGGGCACTACTATAGGGGGCATTACTACTGGGGGCACTACTAATGTGGGCATTACAACTGTGGGCACTATTATAGAGGCATTACTACTGTGGGCACTATTATTGGGGGCACTACTACAGGGGGCATTACCACTGCAGGCACTACTAATGAGGGCACTGTATGGGGGGCACCACTTGTTGGGCCATTGTGTAAGGGGCACCACTGCTGTGGGCATTGTATAAGGGGCACTACTACCGTGGGCATTGTATTAGGGGCACTACTACTGTGGGCCTTGTGTATAAGGGGCACTAATTTGGGCATTGGGTAAAAGGGGCACCACTGTGTGTCATAACATGAATAAGGGACTACTGTGTGGCGTAACTTGAATTGTACAATGTATTATAAAGGGAATTACTGCGTGTGGCATAATGTGTTATAAAGGGCATTACTGTGTGTGGCATAATGTGTTATACAGGGCATTACTGCATGTGGCATAATCTGTTATAAAGGGCATTACTGCGTGTGGCATAATGTGTTATAAAGGGCATTACTGCATGTGGCATAATGTGTTATAAAGGGCATTACTGCGTGTGGCATAATGTGTTATATAGGGCATTACTGTGTAAGGAGCATTACTGCACATGGCAATTATTCACCACGAGGGGAGAGCTTGGGGGAAGCCCAGCACCTTCGTAAGTGCTGGGCATGCCCCACAGTGTGATGAGTTGGGGGTGTTCCGCAAGGATACGCCCCCTTTCCGAAAGCGCGCGCACAGAGGAACGCCATCTAATTATTTTTTTTGGGGGGGGTGGGCGCCACTGGGAACTTTCGCCCTGAGCTCCGCAATGTCTAGAACCGGCCCTGACCGCACTGTTCCATAAAAGTCTATTAGGGTTATTTGCACAGCTTCAAACATGAAGTATGGCAGCACAAATGTTTCTTCCTGTTTTGTGATGTTGTGCTCCTAATTTTTCCACAATGTTGTGAAACTAAAAGTCCCAGCATGCTGCAGTTTTGTTATTGAGGAGTGCTAAAACTGTGGTAAGGAATGCTAGAACATATAGATTCACAACAGCTGGATAGCCACAGGTTGGCCAGGCCTGACCTAGGGGAAATGGGCCCTAGGAAACAGCCTCATGCTTCTAGTAATATAAAATATTTCCATCTCTGATACAGTGGGTGTGGGGTTAATAATAATATGTTAACAATAGAAATAATATTGTAATTTACTGATGCACCACATGTACCAGATAATATTGTTATGCCTGCTGTGATTTGTAGTGCATCTTTAAAAAACAAAATATTAAAACAAATAACTCATACTATGAAAAAGTATTACACTCCCCCCCCCCACCCCCATACACCCTCATCCCCTACCTTATTATTCACTCAAATGCTTAGATCTTTGATCCATGTAGGCATCCAGGTTCTTGGCAAAGAAAAGGAACTATAAACACTCCATTCAATTACAACTAATGGGGTCCGATCGCTAATTATAGTTTGCCCTCTGTCACTGCCACTGATTGGTCAGAGGGTGAGAATATATTTTGAGTTCTGTGTGTGTATACTGTATATGTGTGTATATGTGTTAGTGTGTTGTATGTATGTGTTTGTGTGTATACTGTATATGTGTGTGTGTGTGTGTGTATACTGTATATGTGTTAGTGTGTATGTATGTGTTTGTGTGTGTACTGTATATGTGTGTTTGTATGTGTTTATTTGTGTGTGTATACTGTATATGTGTTAGTGTGTATGTATGTGTTTGTGTGTGTATACTGTATATGTGTGTTTGTATGTGTGTGTATACTGTATATGTGTGTTTGTATGTGTGTGTATACTGTATATGTGTTAGTGTGTATGTATGTGTTTGTGTGTGTATACTGTATATGTGTGTTTGTATGTGTGTGTATACTGTATATGTGTGTATATGTGTTAGTGTGTATGTATGTGTTTATGTGTGTGTATACTGTATATGTGTGTATATGTGTTAGTGTGTATGTATGTGTTTATGTGTGTGTATACTGTATATGTGTTAGTGTGTGTATATGTGTGTTTATACTGTATATGTGTTAGTGTGTGTTTATGTGTGTGTATACTGTATATGTATGTGTTTGTGTGTGTATACTGTATATGTGTGTATGTATTTGGTTAAGTGTGTGCATACTGTATATATGTGTATTTTATATATATTATGTATGTTTGCTACATATATTATATAGATATATGTGTGAGTGTGTGTTTAATACACACGTGCATAAATAAATTAAAATAAATATATATATATATATATATATTATAGTATGTAAACCCCCGTCCCAGAAAATCCTGTATTTGCCTTTGCCCACACAGGGTCGGGGTGACCCTGTGGAGAGCAAGTGTCCAGTGTACCCTGTTCCTGGATGGGGGCTGAGCTGCCGCTGATCTGTGTTCTGAATGCAACAGCACAGTCAGCGTTGCTGCATAGAGCAGAGAGGCTAAGCATCATGTGACACATCCTATCCACGACGCTTATCACTGATGTCGGGCCTTAGTAACCACTCTGCGCTCTATGAAGCAGCGCTGACTGTGCTGCTGCATTCACAACACAGAGCCAGAAGGTAAGTAATCAGGGAGGGTGGGGGTAGGCTCCGTGTGGTGGGGGAGGGAGGGTAGGCTTTGTGTGGCTTGGTGGGGCCCCCCACAACTTAGTTGCCCCAGGGCCCCCACATGCCTTAATCCGGCCCTGAATACACATAATATAGAGAAATTATATTTAATTACAAAATACATTTAAATGTGAACAGTAATGGTCGCATAGTGCATCTGCAACTCCTTTTTCTATGTATATTACTTTAAAATCTCAGCATGATACCACGTTTCATTACTATTAGGGTGTGCAGTCTAGAGCCCCTCCCTATACTATATATTATGTGTATTTATACACATATCTAAAGCCTGAGATTGCTCCAGTCTAGATTTGCACCCCTCCCCCATATATGTTTTTAAGCAGGGACCTAGCATTTCATTGCACCAGGTAACAGGAATAATCCAAAGTAAGTGCTATTTACATTGTTATAGTGTCAGTTTATTTGGGGTGAGCGTTTGGGCATGGGGCCCCCTGAGCTGTTCTGGCTGGACCTCTTCAGGGCATCACCACTTAATACACATTGGCCCTGATTCAGAGCCGCTCGTTAGCGGCAGTACGTTCATTCCGAGCGATGTTCGAACATCTGCGCATGCATACGGTTTTTAGTACGCATGCACGAACCAGTCAGTGCGGCCGAATATCGTTTGTACGCTATATAGCGAGTGCCTGCTATTTTGAGTGACAGAATGAGGCATATGTGGGTGGTAACAGGGGAAGGTGCTTGAAAACGGGGGTGTGGAATTCGAACGCAGGCGTGCTTAAAGGTCAAAACGGGCGTTTTAAGGGAGTGCATAATTAATACAGCAGCGTCATTGACCACGTCACTTGTTTTTTTTTAACTCAGAACTGCTCGCAAAATAGCGGTTGAAAAAACCAACCACAAGAATGGCGAGCAGTTCATACGCTGTACGATGTACTCGATTAATCTAATAAATAGCGGACATGACATATGGTGCGAGCGGCCAGGGGGCGTTTTTATCAAAAAAACGAGCGTATGTTTTGCTCGCTCGTTCAGACTTAGAGGTGTGAACAGACCGCAATGTGCGAACGGATCATTTGAATAGCCACCCCTTGTTTTTGAACGAACGACCGCAAATAGCGAACGGCTCTGAATGAGGGCCATAGTCACTTTGTATATCACTTTTCATGTTTGTTTATTATTCATGTATTTTTTCACATATATTTTTTACCTTTCTATTTTTAACACTTATTAGCTACTTTTACACACCTGATACTTTATAACACTTCACTGTCACTCTTTTTTTGGTGTGATGCCCTGGGGAGGTCTTTGGCTGGGCTGTCTTTTTGGGGTGCCCTGCTTCCCATATGTGAACCCCAGAGTGTTAGGGACCTGCTCAATGAGGCAACCTTGACGATGGTGGGCAGGCCCGTATCATTAGCCACTGATATACTAACTACCTCTGAAATTATATTTAATTACAAAATACATGTAAATGTGAACAGTAATGATCGCATAGTGCATCTGCAACTCCTTTTTCTGTGTATATTACTTTAAAATCTCAGCATGATAGCACCTTCCTTTACAATTAGGGTGTGTAGTCTGGAGCCCCTCCCTATACTGTCAAAACATTGGCTAGGGCAGTGGGTACATTGCGGGGGCGGTGGATATTAACCATTGATGGGCTAGTATGTTGGTGGCATAGGGTAATTTGGAGGTGCAGTGGTTAATACACATTGGTGGGGCAGTGGTTAATACACATTGGTGGGGCAGTGGTTTATACGCTTTGGTGGGGCAGTGGTTAATATACATTGGGGGTTCAGTGGTTAATACGCATTGGTGGGGCAGTGGTTCATACGCATTGGTGGGGCAGTGGTTCATACGCATTGGGGGTGCACTAATGCATACACATTGGTTAATACACATTGTGGATGCAGTGGTTAATACGCTTTGGTGGGGCAGTGGTTAATACGCATTGGGGTGCAGTGGTTAATACGCATTGGTGGGGCAGTGGTTAATATGCATTTGGGGTGCATTGGTTAAAACGCATTGGTGGGGCAGTGGTTAATATGCATTGGGTGCTTAATATGCATTGGGGGTGTAGTGGTTAATACGCATTGGTGGGGCAGTGGTTAATATGAATTGGGGTGCAGTGGTTAATATGAATTGGGGTGCAGTGGTTAATATGCATTGGGGTGCAGTGGTTATTATGCATTGATGGTGCAGTGGTACATTGGTGGTTCAGGGTGTACATAGTAGAATACAGGCGATCACTCACTTTTTAACTGCAAACCTCCGCAAGATACGATGCTGCTACTTCTCTTCACTCCATCGTTTGTCACAAACTGGAGGGGAGTGGCCAGGGATATCGTAAATCATACATCGCAATCGTACATCAAGCAAAATACCGTATGATGTGTCACATCCTACACGATAGATTGAAATTGCAGGTTCAGTTGATCTGCAATGCCAATACATGACGCCGGGGATACGCATCGCCATCGTAATCATACTGGAAAACGATTGGTCATTATGAATGATCGAAAACGTACAAATCATATAAAAAAATCGCACCGTGTATGGGCACCTGTATTCTACCACATTGTAATACGCACCTTTTCCAGGAACCTCTGTGTATCCAGAAACTGAAGCTGATTACCCTGTTCTGACAAGCATCTGAAAGGTGTGCACTAGCATTCTTGAGATACACAGTACAGGTTACATAAGGATAGTTAAACATTGAAATACAACTTCAAACAAATAAAAGAAACATTCTTTAAACTATTGTTGTATTTAATCACTAGCAGTGCCTATCCGTTGTTACCAAGAGATAATAATTGTATTCAATGATGCAGTGATTATTAAATTTAGTAAATGATACTCAGTCGACGATTATAGTATTATGAGCAGGGGCATTTCTATAGTGGGTGCTGGGTGCACAGGGCCCACTCCACTCTTTAAATTCCCCTGATTATGAGGATATGGACTCTCTCATCTGGTTTGTCAGTGAGATCAGTCAGGCTGCCTGCTTAGAGCTATGCAGGCAGTGTGCTGGCCACCTTTTCCCTCTTCTTCAGTCCTCTTCTGCACTGGGGTCCCCTGGAGCCTGTCAGTCACGAGCTCCCCACAGATTACACGAGGAGCTGCTGCTGGAAGAAGCCCAGTAACCTATCTCTGTAATGACTTTTTGATGAGGAGAAAGGATTGGTGTGTGTATATAGCCTATGTTACTTGGAGGATCTCAAGGAACATTACAGTGAAAACCCGGATCAGTAGTTCTCGAGTTTATTGCAAACATACATACCTACAAACTATTATATATATATATATATATATATATATATATATATATATACACAGGTTGAGTCTCCCATATCCAAATATTCCGAAATACAGAATATTCCGAAATACGGAATAATTTTGGCATGACTGAGATAATGAAACCTTTAATTTTTGATGGTTCAATGTACACAAACTTTGTCTAAGGCACAAATTATTAAAAGTATTGTATAAAATTACCTTCAGGCTGTGTGTATTAGGTGTATATGAAACAAAAATTAATTTCATTTCTGTACACAAACTTTGCTTGAGCCACAAAATTATTGAAAATATTGTATAAAATGACCTGCAGGCTGTATGTATAAGATGTATATAACTAGGGGTGAGCGGGTTCGGATTTCTGAAATCCGAACCCCCCCGAGCCCCCCCGATCCGAGTCCGATCCGAGTCAGGCTCGACTTTTCCCGCCTGACTCGGATCTGAAATCGAGGCAAAACGTCATCATCCCGCCTTCCGAGTCTCGCGGGTTTTGGATCCTATATAAGGTACCCGCGTCGGCGCCATTTTCTCACTCGGCTGTGGACAGTGAAGAGGGAGGGTGGGAGTTAGGGCTGTGTAGTGTAGTGTAGTGTAGTGCTGCTGTTGTCCACTACTTCAAAGTCCATAGGGGCTGGCTGTGTTGTGCTGCTGTTGTTAATAGGGGCTGTGTCCACTACTTCAAAGTCCATAGGGGCTGGCTGGACTGTGTTGTGCAGTCAGTTCTCCATAGGGGCTGTGTCCACTCCAAAGTCCTGTGCAGTGTCCCAGTCCTAAAGGAGTGCTGTAGTGTTGTCCAGGGGGTGCTCTGTCCATCAGGGGTGCTCCCCCCAAGTGCTAAAAAAATAATATATTTTCTGTGTTTGTGAATTGTGTGCGCAGTAGCCGCACGTGCATCAACAAAGTAGTGCCAAGCGTGCGCCTGTGTCATAAGTAAAGGGCCGGCTGGCTTGACCGTTAAAGGGTGCTGTAACCCCCGAAAGTACACTCCAGTCCAAACCAAAAAAAAATTATTTTCTGTGTTTGTGAATTGTGTGCGCAGTAGCCGCACGTGCATCAACAAAGTAGTGCCAAGCGTGCGCCTGTGTCATAAGTAAAGGGCCGGCTGGCTTGACTGTTAAGGGTGCTGTAACCCCCGAAAGTACACTCCAGTCCAAACCAAAAAAAAAATTATTTTCTGTGTTTGTGAATTGTGTGCGCAGTAGCCGCACGTGCATCAACAAAGTAGTGCCAAGCGTGCGCCTGTGTCATAAGTAAAGGGCCGGCTGGCTTGACTGTTAAGGGTGCTGTAACCCCCGAAAGTACACTCCAGTCCAAACCAAAAAAAAAATTATTTTCTGTGTTTGTGAATTGTGTGCGCAGTAGCCGCACGTGCATCAACAAAGTAGTGCCAAGCGTGCGCCTGTGTCATAAGTAAAGGGCCGGCTGGCTTGACCGTTAAGGGTGCTGTAACCCCCGAAAGTACACTCCAGTCCAAACCAAAAAAAAAATTATTTTCTGTGTTTGTGAATTGTGTGCGCAGTAGCCGCACGTGCATCAACAAAGTAGTGCCAAGCGTGCACCTGTGTCATAAGTAAAGGGCCGGCTGGCTTGACCGTTAAGGGTGCTGTAACCCCCGAAAGTACACTCCAGTCCAAACCAAAAAAAAAATTATTTTCTGTGTTTGTGAATTGTGTGCGCAGTAGCCGCACGTGCATCAACAAAGTAGTGCCAAGCGTGCGCCTGTGTCATAAATAAAGGGCCGGCTGGCTGGACCGTTAAAGGGTGCTGTAACCCCCGAAAGTACACTCCAGTCCAAACCAAAAAAAAATTATTTTCTGTGTTTGTGAATTGTGTGCGCAGTAGCCGCACGTGCATCAACAAAGTAGTGCCAAGCGTGCGCCTGTGTCATAAGTAAAGGGCCGGCTGGCTTGACCGTTAAGGGTGCTGTAACCCCCGAAAGTACACTCCAGTCCAAACCAAAAAAAAAATTATTTTCTGTGTTTGTGAATTGTGTGCGCAGTAGCCGCACGTGCATCAACAAAGTAGTGCCAAGCGTGCGCCTGTGTCATAAGTAAAGGGCCGGCTGGCTTGACCATTAAAGGGTGCTGTAACCCCCAAAGTACACTCCAGTCCAAACCAAAAAAAAAATTATTTTCTGTGTTTGTGAATTGTGTGCGCAGTAGCCGCACGTGCATCAACAAAGTAGTGCCAAGCGTGCGCCTGTGTCATAAGTAAAGGGCCGGCTGGCTTGACCGTTAAAGGGTGCTGTAACCCCCGAAAGTACACTCCAGTCCAAACCAAAAAAAAATTATTTTCTGTGTTTGTGAATTGTGTGCGCAGTAGCCGCACGTGCATCAACAAAGTAGTGCCAAGCGTGCGCCTGTGTCATAAGTAAAGGGCCGGCTGGCTTGACCGTTAAAGGGTGCTGTAACCCCCGAAAGTACACTCCAGTCCAAACCAAAAAAAAATTATTTTCTGTGTTTGTGAATTGTGTGCGCAGTAGCCGCACGTGCATCAACAAAGTAGTGCCAAGCGTGCGCCTGTGTCATAAGTAAAGGGCCGGCTGGCTTGACCGTTAAAGGGTGCTGTAACCCCCGAAAGTACACTCCAGTCCAAACCCAAAAAAAATTATTTTCTGTGTTTGTGAATTGTGTGCGCAGTAGCCGCACGTGCATCAACAAAGTAGTGCCAAGCGTGCGCCTGTGTCATAAGTAAAGGGCCGGCTGGCTTGACCGTTAAAGGGTGCTGTAACCCCCTAAGTACACTCCAGTCCAAACCAAAAAAAAAATTATTTTCTGTGTTTGTGAATTGTGTGCGCAGTAGCCGCACGTGCATCAACAAAGTAGTGCCAAGCGTGCGCCTGTGTCATAAGTAAAGGGCCGGCTGGCTTGACCGTTAAAGGGTGCTGTAACCCCCGAAAGTACACTCCAGTCCAAACCAAAAAAAAATTATTTTCTGTGTTTGTGAATTGTGTGCGCAGTAGCCGCACGTGCATCAACAAAGTAGTGCCAAGCGTGCGCCTGTGTCATAAGTAAAGGGCCGGCTGGCTTGACCGTTAAAGGGTGCTGTAACCCCCGAAAGTACACTCCAGTCCAAACCCAAAAAAAATTATTTTCTGTGTTTGTGAATTGTGTGCGCAGTAGCCGCACGTGCATCAACAAAGTAGTGCCAAGCGTGCGCCCGTGTCATAAGTAAAGGGCCGGCTGGCTTGACCGTTAAAGGGTGCTGTAACCCCCGAAAGTACACTCCAGTCCAAACCAAAAAAAAATTATTTTCTGTGTTTGTGAATTGTGTGCGCAGTAGCCGCACGTGCATCAACAAAGTAGTGCCAAGCGTGCGCCTGTGTCATAAGTAAAGGGCCGGCTGGCTTGACCGTTAAAGGGTGCTGTAACCCCCGAAAGTACACTCCAGTCCAAACCAAAAAAAAATTATTTTCTGTGTTTGTGAATTGTGTGCGCAGTAGCCGCACGTGCATCAACAAAGTAGTGCCAAGCGTGCGCCTGTGTCATAAGTAAAGGGCCGGCTGGCTTGACCGTTAAAGGGTGCTGTAACCCCCGAAAGTACACTCCAGTCCAAACCAAAAAAAAATTATTTTCTGTGTTTGTGAATTGTGTGCGCAGTAGCCGCACGTGCATCAACAAAGTAGTGCCAAGCGTGCGCCTGTGTCATAAGTAAAGGGCCGGCTGGCTTGACCGTTAAAGGGTGCTGTAACCCCCGAAAGTACACTCCAGTCCAAACCCAAAAAAAATTATTTTCTGTGTTTGTGAATTGTGTGCGCAGTAGCCGCACGTGCATCAACAAAGTAGTGCCAAGCGTGCGCCTGTGTCATAAGTAAAGGGCCGGCTGGCTTGACCGTTAAAGGGTGCTGTAACCCCCTAAGTACACTCCAGTCCAAACCAAAAAAAAAATTATTTTCTGTGTTTGTGAATTGTGTGCGCAGTAGCCGCACGTGCATCAACAAAGTAGTGCCAAGCGTGCGCCTGTGTCATAAGTAAAGGGCCGGCTGGCTTGACCGTTAAAGGGTGCTGTAACCCCCGAAAGTACACTCCAGTCCAAACCAAAAAAAAATTATTTTCTGTGTTTGTGAATTGTGTGCGCAGTAGCCGCACGTGCATCAACAAAGTAGTGCCAAGCGTGCGCCTGTGTCATAAGTAAAGGGCCGGCTGGCTTGACCGTTAAAGGGTGCTGTAACCCCCGAAAGTACACTCCAGTCCAAACCAAAAAAAAATTATTTTCTGTGTTTGTGAATTGTGTGCGCAGTAGCCGCACGTGCATCAACAAAGTAGTGCCAAGCGTGCGCCCGTGTCATAAGTAAAGGGCCGGCTGGCTTGACCGTTAAAGGGTGCTGTAACCCCCGAAAGTACACTCCAGTCCAAACCAAAAAAAAATTATTTTCTGTGTTTGTGAATTGTGTGCGCAGTAGCCGCACGTGCATCAACAAAGTAGTGCCAAGCGTGCGCCTGTGTCATAAGTAAAGGGCCGGCTGGCTTGACCGTTAAAGGGTGCTGTAACCCCCGAAAGTACACTCCAGTCCAAACCAAAAAAAAATTATTTTCTGTGTTTGTGAATTGTGTGCGCAGTAGCCGCACGTGCATCAACAAAGTAGTGCCAAGCGTGCGCCTGTGTCATAAGTAAAGGGCCGGCTGGCTTGACCGTTAAGGGTGCTGTAACCCCCGAAAGTACACTCCAGTCCAAACCAAAAAAAAATTATTTTCTGTGTTTGTGAATTGTGTGCGCAGTAGCCGCACGTGCATCAACAAAGTAGTGCCAAGAGTGCGCCTGTGTCATAAGTAAAGGGCCGGCTGGCTTGACCGTTAAAGGGTGCTGTAACCCACAAAGTACACTCCAGTCCAAACCAAAAAAAAAATTATTTTCTGTGTTTAGCCGCACGTATATATCAAATCGATATAACATAAATGGAGGACCAAACTTTCTCCGATAAAAATAAAATAGAGAAAGATCAAGAACCACTTCCTCCTAGTGCTGAAGCTGCTGCCACTAGTCATGACATAGACGATAACATGCCATCAACGTCGTCTGCCAAGGCCGATGCCCAATGTCATAGTAGAGGGCACATACAATCCCAAATGGCAAAGTTCAGGAAAATGACCTTGAAAAAGACATTTAAATCAGCTGAAGAGAAACGTAAACTTGCCAATATGCCATTTACGACACGGAGTGGCAAGGAACGGCTAAGGTCGATCCCTAGTATGTTCATGACTAGTGGTTCAGCTTCACATGACGATGGAAGCCCTCCTCCCACTAAAAAAATCAAAAGAGTTAAGCTGGCAAAAGCACAGCGAAGAACTGTGCTTTCTAAGAAGATATCACAAATCCCCAAGGAGAGTCCAAGTGTGGTGGTGGTTGCGATGCCTGACCTTCCCAGCACTGGACGGGAAGAGGTGGCTCTTTCCACCATTTGCACGCCCCCTGCAAGTGCTGAAAGGAGCACCCACAGTCCACTTGCTGATATGCAAATTGAAGATGTCACTGTTGAAGTACAACAGGATGAGGATACTGGTGTAGCTGGCGCTGAGGAGGAAGTTGGCGAGGAGGATTCTGATGGTGATGTGGTTTGTTTAAATCAGGCTCCGGGGGAGACAGTTGTTGTCCGTGGGATGAAAAAGCCCATCACGGTCATGCCTGGGCAGAAGACCAAACATTCCACCTCTTTGGTCTGGCAATATTTCTATCCAAATCCGGACAACAACTGTCTTGCCATATGTACCATATGTAAAGGTGAAATAAGTAGGGGTAGGGACGTCAACCACCTAGGAACATCCTCCCTTATACGGCACCTGCAGCGCGTTCATAAAAAGTTACTGTCAAGTTCAGAAACTTTGGCTAAGACCGTAAGCAGTCCAGGGACACCTAAATCCCGTTGTCCTGTTGTATCCAAGCGCCTGCAAACCACACCATCAACTCCCTCCTCGTCAATTTCCTCCTTAGTCAGGATCGGAAGTAGTCCTGCAGGCCATGTCACTGGCATGACTGACTCTCCTATCCGGGATTCCTCTGGAGGATCCTGCATTGCTACGCCTACTGCTGCCGCTGCTGCTGTTGCTGCTGCTGGGAGTCGTTCATCATCCCAGAGAGGAAGTAGGAACACCACTACTTTTACTAAACAATTGACCCTCCAACAGTCCTTAGCGAGGAGGATGAAGTACGACAGCAGTCATCCTGAAGCAAAACGTATAACTGAGGCCTTGACTGCTATGTTGGTGTTAGACGTGCGTCCGGTATCCGCCATTAGTGCAGTGGGATTTAGACAATTGATGGAGGTAGTGTGTCCCCGGTTCCAAATCCCGTCTAGATTCCACTTCACTAGGCAGGCGATACCGAGACTGTACAGAAACGTCAGAAAAAGTGTCCTCAGTGTCCTGAAAAATGCCGTTGTACACAATGTCCACTTAACCACGGACATGTGGACAAGTGGAACAGGGCAGACTAAGGACTATATGACTGTGACAGCCCACTGGGTAGATGTATCACCTTACGCAGCAACAGCAGCAGCGTCACCAGTAGCAGCATCTCAGAAACGCCAGCTCGTTACAAGGCAGGCTACGCTGTGTATCACCGGTTTCAGTAAGAGGCACACCGCCGACAACCTCTTAGAGAAACTGAGGGAAATCATCGCCCAGTGGCTTACCCCACTTAGACTCTCCTGGGGATTTGTGATATCTGACAACGCCACCAATATTGTGCGGGCATTACATCTGGGCAAATTCCAGCACGTCCCATGTTTTGCTCACACAATAAACTTGGTGGTGCAGAATTTTCTGAAAAGCGACAGGGGCGTGCAGGAGACGCTTTGGGTGGCCCGAAAAATTTCTGGCCACTTTCGCCATTCAGCGACTGCGTGCCGAAGACTGGAGCGCCAGCAAACACTCTTGAACCTGCCCCGCCATCACCTGAAGCAAGAGGTTGTGACGCGGTGGAACTCAACCCTCTATATGCTTCAGAGGATGGAGGAGCAGCAAAAGGCCATACAAGCCTATACATCCACCTATGACATAGGCAAAGGAGGGGGTATGCACCTGACTCAAGCGCAGTGGAGAATGATTTCCGTGTTGTGCAAGGTTCTCCAGCCCTTCGAACTTGCCACACGTGAAGTCAGTTCAGACACAGCCAGCTTGAGTCAGGTCATTCCCCTCATCAGGCTTTTGCAGAAGCAGCTGGAGAAAGTGAAGGAGGAGCTAAGACGGAGCGATTCCGCTCGGCATGTGGGACTTGTGGATGAAGCCCTTCATTCGCTTTGCCAGGATTCCAGGGTGGTCAATCTGTTGAAATCAGACCACTACATTTTGGCCACCGTGCTTGATCCTAGGTTTAAAGCCTATGTGGTGTCTCTCTTTCCGGCCGACACAAGCCTGCAGAGGTGCAAAGACCTGCTGGTGAACACACTGTCAGCTGAAGCGGAACGTGACACGTCAACGGCTCCTTCTTCATTTTCTCCCGCAACTGGGGCTGCCAGGAAAAAACTTAGGTATCCTAAGCAACCCGCTGGCGGTGATGCAGGGCAGGCAGGACCAAGTTTGGACATCTGGTCTGGACTGAAGGACCTGGCAACAATTTCTGACATGTCTACTGTCACTGCATATGATACTGTCACCATTGACAGAATGGTGGAGGATTACATCGGTGACAGCATCCAAGTAGGCATGTCAGACAGTCCATACCTGTACTGGCAGGAAAAAGAGGCAATTTGGAGGCCCCTGTACAAGCTGGCTCTATTTTACCTGAGTTGCCCCCCCTCCAGTGTGTACTCCGAAAGAGTGTTTAGTGCAGCCGGGAACCTTGTCAGCGAAAGGCGTAGGAGGTTGCTTCCACAGAATGTGGAGAAGATGATGTTCATCAAAATGAATTATCAGCTCTTCCAGGGAGACCAGCCTCCAGAAGGTACAGAGGGACCTGTGGTGGTGGATTCAAGTGGGGACGAGTTAATACTTTGTGAGGATGAGGATGTACACACTGAAGAGGGTGAGGAATCGGTGGATGAGGAGGATGAGGATGACATCTTGCCTCCGTAGAGCCAGTTTGTGCAGGGACACATTAATTTCCAGCTTGTTTTGTGGGGGCCCAAACGAACCAATCATTTCAGCCACAGTTGTGTGGCAGACCCTGGCGCTGAAATGATTGATTTGTTAAAGTGTGCATGTCCTGTTTATACAACATAAGGGTGGGTGGGAGGGCCCAAGGACAATTCCATCTTGCACTTCTTTTTTTTCTTTGCATTATGTACAGTTTGGGGCCTAGTTTTTCTAACTGCCATCCTGTCTGCCACTGCAGTGTCACTCCTAGATGGGTCACGTGTTTGTGCCGCCCACTCGTGTCGCTTAGCATAGTCATCCAGCTACCTCGGTGCAACCTTTTGGACATGAAAACACTATTGTGAGGTGTGAGGTGTTCAGAATAGACTGGAAATGAGTGGAAATTAAGGTTATTGAGGTTAATAATAGCATAGGAGCAGAGAAACCAACAAATTCTGTGATTTTAGCTGTTTTTATGCTTTTTAAAAAAAAAATACAGATCCAAAACACAAAACCCAGAACCCAAAACACGGAAGGGTGGTTTTGGCAAAACCAATCCAGATCCAAAACACGAAGAAAGATCCAGATCCAAAACCAAAACACAAAACACGAAAAGTGGCCGGTGCACACCCCTATATATAACACATAAATGCATTGTGTGTGTATATTGGGGTCCCATTCTGAAGATATTTCATTATAATATGCAATTATTCCAAAATACGGAATATTCCGTTATCCAAAATGCCCCTGGTCCCAAGCATTTTGGATATGGGAGACTCAACCTGTATATATATACACACAATATAAACTATCCTTTTATGAGCCATGCTGAATATTTCACCAAATGGAGATAAAAGTGTAAAAAGAAATCAATCAATCACAAATGATCTATTCATGACTGACCATCAGTATTGGATTTATATATTTTTTGCCACCCTCTGCATGCTCCCAACCATTCGCAGCTGTAGCCCTCCATGGTGCAAAGTGAATAATGTTACCCCTTCCGTCATGCTGCTATAGGCTGGACCCATATGCCTTTTGAAAATCAGGGCCTACTGTCCATGTTTTATTACTTTATTTTTCAATGAAAATAATGAAGGATGTATTCATTCTATTCAACTCTGGTATACAAATTTGGTTTAGGGTGATTTGTAGACGTATTTTGGCTTACACATATATGCAAATTTTCCGCAAGAATAGGCAGGTGCTCATGTTGAATACGCCAAATTTAAAGATCGATGATACCTTTACGGAGAACAGATCTTCCAAATGCATGAGTGTTCTAGATGGATCAAGGGTTAAAAAACAAAAAAACTCCAATCTCTAATGTTTGGTGTATCTAAGCTGCCATGTTCAAGGGATACCCCAGGAAAGAGTGTTTAGGAGCATTTTGAAACATATCCACAGATCTGCAACCAAAGTCCTGCACAACTTGAACACTGGAGAAAATTCAGATGCAAATCAGTAATTGTATAAATGTAAGGGGGTATCTTTCTATTTCACTCCTTGTTTGTGATTCTTCTGTTTTGTTTTGTACACACAGGCAATTGCCCGCTTAAACACAATATACTGTATCTGAAGCAAATATTCTATATTTCATTAAATAACTAACCTCAGGTTATACATTATATATATATATATATATATATATATAAACTCGCAATGTGTTTTCTATACCCATTGCGAGTAGAATTACCTAGAATTCTATACCCATTAAATCATTTGGATAATATTACACACAAGATATGATAAAGTAAAGTGTTTTTATATTCTTGAAATCAATCCTCATAAAACAGTATTAATTAAATCAAATGCTTGGATAACAATATTAGTTAAAATACAATATGAGAGAGAGAGATGCAAGGGGGATGGTGAGGCCACATATTCAAGATGGCTGCTAAGAGAGCACATCCAAAATGGCTGCTGAGAAGGCATGGTGAGAGTGTGTGGGGGTTGGGTTGGCCTAGGTTCTATGGTTCAAATCGCATGGACCCTAGGCAAAATTCCATTTTGAAGACTCCCATAATGCCATGTTCTGTAATACCAATATAATGCATCCAGTAAATCACATATCTATCCACACATCTTCTTAATACTATTCATAAATATGCAAACTGGATATTGTCTGCAGATTGTTATACTATTTTCACACACCACAACTGTGTGCTATCTTCGGAAAAAACAGTACATTATATTGTATTCCAGTGTCTAATATAGCCATCTTATTCAATGGGGGAAAGGGTAGGGGAGTATCACATGTAATGCCATTGTCTAACCCACATGAATGCAGCCATATTTAACAAAACTGCAGACTACCTTCTACACGGTTATTATTACTTATACCAAACCTCTTTGAACTATACAATCCCAAATCTATGATATTATATAACTTCACAATGCTATCATAATGCGACTAGCAGTACACAACTCCCATGGAACCACAACCACTAGATGAATTCAATCTGAAATCTACACCATGTTACGAAACTGTAGCTTCCATTAAACAAGACAAAGACTACACTATAAATCCACAGTATGCATTGCTAAATACCATAAGTCACCCATAGTTTTATTATTTTAAACACCACTCTTAAGCTTAACTTCACTAATAAATAAGTCACAAACAACTGTATAGAATTGGAAAAAAGAGGTCACAGACAAATTTATTTAGATAGGATTAGAAATTGAATTAGTTAGTCATGGTGGCGAAAAAGCAGTGCTACCTCGGTCTACAGCTCATAATAATTGTTCGCTTTACCAAAATGGGGTGGAGTTTTTCCGCCCCGTGCGCAAGCCATCCCGAGTAGTACCACCTCCCCTTAACTGGCACAGTGCTGGTCCCTCCTTAAGATGAAGACCTGGTTCTCCCGTAAAGTAGCAACCGACTCGCCTCTCTCAAAGGGGAAATGCTAGACAAGCTCCGCTGCGCTAAATTGAGCCGCCGAGGAGCACTGCTTTCCGCCTGCTGCGCCTCACCTGCTGGAAAAGAACATAATATATTCCAACTAATACATATTGGTACAAACCAATTTCTCACAACAAATAAATATTGGTACAAACAAAATTCTCACAACGAATAAATATTGGTATAAACAAAATTCTGACAACGAATAAATATTGGTACAAACCAATTTCTCACAACAAATAAATATTGGTACAAACCAATTTCTCACAACGAATAAATATTGGTACAAACAAAATTCTCACAATGAATAAATATTGGTACAAACCAATTTCTCACAACGAATAAATATTGGAACAAACCAATTTCTCACAACGAATAAATAAATGGTACAAAGCAATGTCTCACATGAATAAATATTGGTATAAACCAATTTCTCACAACAAATAAATATTGGTACAAACCAATTTCTCACAACGAATAAATATTGGTACAAACCAATGTCTCAATCGAATAAATATTGGTATGAGCCAATGTCTCCCACAAGTAAATATTGGTACAAACCAATCTCTTAATATGCTGGGTGGGTGGGTGGGATCACAAACTGGAAAGAGGCAGTTGACTCCTCCCCCAGCCTTAATATACCACTGCTAAACCCTGCCTCGACAGGGCAGCTAATAGGTTAACACATAATGATTGGCAACTGACCTCTACCAATTATAACCATCAATAAAAACCAGCTCTAACTAGTACTGTACCAAATAAAAAAACAGGGTGCTTATATCTTCTCAAGCTTATTCAAGCATTCAAATATATTAAGTCACCCATAGTTTTATTATTTTAAACACCACTCTTAAGCTTAACTTCACTAATAAATAAGTCAAAAACAACTGTATAGAATTGGAAAAAAGAGGTCGCAGCTAAATTTATTTAGATAGGATTAGAAATTGAATTAGTTAGTCATGGTGGCGAAAAAGCAGTGCTACCTCGGTCTACAGCTCATAATAATTGTTCGCTTTACCAAAATGGGGTGGAGTTTTTCCGCCCCATGCGCAAGCCATCCTGGGTAGTACCACCTCCCCTTAACTGGCACAGTGCTGGTCCCTCCTTAAGATGAAGACCTGGTTCTCCCGTAAAGTAGCAACCGACTCGCCTCTCTCAAAGGGGAAATGCTAGCCAAGCTCCGCTGCGCTAAATTGAGCCGCCGAGGAGCACTGCTTTCCGCCAACAACATGGACAAAATGGCCATGTAACGCCACCAAAGGAAAAAACCTAGCCCCTCCAAACTATTACAACGAAGTCAGGATATCCGTGACAAAAAACAAACAACTCAAAAACCTTGCTCGGTGAGGTGCATTCCATTTGGCCTATAAAAATGCGCCGCCTCATAGCGGAGACGAGGGTGCTTGATAACACGCCCATCTAAACAAATCACAAACCTAGACACTGCAGCGTTCTGCTTCCTGCTAACTCTATCTAGGGTTGATGGCGATTATCAGTTCAACCCCCTTTACACGTGCCAAGGTCATTACCACCTAAGTGCATGACCATACAGTCAGGGGTCCCCCACTTGCTCGTAGACTGCCAAAGAAGGTCCAAAAGGTCACTAAACTTAAAACCCTCTTTAGCCAATCCAATGGACCTTAAAAGGGGTAAAAAAAGGGGTAAGGCGGCACAGTTATGCCTGCGAGCCCGGTACATCAAAGAATGCCCAACAATCCACACCCAGCAATCTAACTTCAACAATTCTGTGATGTGAAAAATTTGTATAACATAAGCATTAATATAATATAATAATACAAACTCAAACAGACAAAAACGGGGGGGGGGGGGGACTGAGTTGTTTGGGCGACCCAGATGGAGGTGAACAACACCAAACCTCTTTATTTGAGGGCAAAGGTGAAAAGAACTCCAATCCCTCCTAGCGGCGGGTAGCATAAGGCACTGGGATTCCCAAAGCACAAACTCGCCAGGAGCGCCACTACTTCTGCAATTTATCGCCCCTTATATATAATGCTTGCAAGACAAAGACTACCATCTACCTAAGTGCTTCATTGCCTCCGTGGAAGGACCTGACGCTACTGCGCAAGTTGCTGCCCCAAACCTAAACAAATGGGTGCCGTACTTTTTAATCCCCCCCATTTATACGATGCTGATTATACCTGTTAGCTAGCGTTACCGGGCAGATGCCCGGTTCCGGAAACGAGGGGACAGAATTCCAACGCCCCTTACCCATCTAATCCGCTTATGATTTCTGCATTTTACCAAAATTAAATTAGCCTTAATTACAACAATACCCATTAGCAACCTTTTGGCTGTTTTTTTGTTTGCTGCTACTAATTCCCCAATCCGTAAAGCACCAAAAAACGCCAACGCAAAGGACAAGCTGAACAAAACCGCTTCAAAATTGCCCTTAGCTACTCCTGAGACTGCCAAAACTAAATCCCTCAACATACCCACATCTATTGGCCTATGCAAATCACCTTAAATCGTCTGCCCTCTCGCCCAGCTTCTCAGCGCTTAGCAATAATAAATGATTTTGTAGGATCAATCAAACCATATCGATGTGAGAAATAGGAAAAGCTAGCTAAAGCACAAGACATAGAAGCCTTTGAACGTCCACTCTCATGCCCGTGCCATGCAAACTCAGGCATACTGACATGCAGATCCCTACTGGCTTACTTCTTCGCTAGAAAAACCTGCCATTCATTCTAAGCTGCTGAATAGGACCTCAAAGTACCTGGAGCTCCCAAAGCGAGACCTACAATGCCGGATTTATGATCTGCCAGACAGAATCAGGACAAAGCAATCCCTGAATCCTGGATGACGGGGCCAATGACCAAAAGCTAACCCCTTGGAAACGAGACAACGCGTCCACAATCTCGTTCTCAACACACGGGACATGTTTGCTGTAAAATCAATATTCCTAAACTGACAGACAAAAACTAAATGTCTAAACACTTGGGGGCAGACCGACCTCTGATTGTTAATAGCTTGAACCACCCACTAAGTTATCGCACCAAACTATGATTTTCCGATTGTTAGGCCTCGAAGCCCAAAGCTCAACTGCTACCACAATTGGAAACAGTTCCAACAGGAGTAAGTTATGAGTCAAATCCTCCGAATGCCACAACTCTGGCCAAGCCTCCGCTCCCCATTCACCCTCTAAAAGTGCTCCAAAAACCCAACGCCCCCGATGCGTCTGTAACAACTGAAGCTCGCGATTGGCCACAGACAAAGCGAGCCAAATGTGAACCCTGTTAAATTCCTGCAGGAATCTAAACCAAACCTTAAAATGCTCCTACATGTCCGCCGAAAGGCTGATCATATGGTGAGCCTTCTTGACGCCCGTGGAGGCTCGCTCCGCCTTGAGACAAAATACCACACCATGGGGATGACACGACAAACAAACTTAAGCAAACCTAGCAGTGACCGCAGTTACTTGAAAGATATCCTGTTGGATGAAACAAAACTCACTAACAACTCGCTAATCTTCCTCACCTTTTCACAGAGGAGTCTACACAAACCCAACTTGGTGTCAATTTCAATACCTAGGTAAGACAACTTAGCAACCGGCCCTTCTGTCTTTTTGTGCCCAATGGAAACTCCCATTCACCCCAAAAAATGTTTGAACCAAAAACAGCAGCTAACTACAAATAGCGCTAGAGGCCGGCCCTATCATTAGAAAGTCGTCAAGACAATGAGTGACGTCTGACTGGCCAGTACCACCTGAGGCACCATTGTAATAAAGAGCTACGACACTCCAAAAGAGGACAAGAAATATAACAGCCTGCCTACCTAAAAACCCATGCACCTAAAAGACCCAGGATGTAACGGGAGCAACCTGAAAGTCGATTCGATATCAATTTTTTTTAACAAAGCCACTTTCACAAAATCCCGCATGATACAAAGTGCGTACTTTTAGCTACAACTAGAACTGGATGAACCCACAGTAACCTAAAAAACCCTCTTTAAAGCCTTATAATAGTAAGGCCGCTTCCTCCCTAGAGGATGACCAAGGCTCTAAGGGGGTCATTCAGACCCGCTCGCGAGCGTAGGACGCTCGCAAGCGGGTCGATGTTACCCCACTGCGCATGCGCACGATGGAGGGATAGGTGTGTTCATAAAGGGGGTGTTTCAATCCTTTACTTTAAAACTCATGTCCAATCACCTGTGACCCCCGGCAAGAGGCTTCAAGAGGAAAAAGCCTCTTGCCGGGGGTATGCTGTGAAGTGTGAACACCTTATTGTATTTCAACAGGAACTAGGCCTTTTGTATTGAGTCTGGCTATATCTATTCATATGCTGGTTTCTGTGTTACCTCTGATAAACTTGTTCTGGGACCTGACTCTGGGATAAGGGATGACTGATTACATTTATATTCTACATATATGGTGATATTTATATATACACACTGTAACAATAAAACCAATAATACATTATTATATTATTCAAATCTTCCGAAAATACAGTGTTCAGTCACAAATAACCTGGAACATCTCTTCTGTCTTGTTCTACGCAACATCTCACTATGATTTATGAAGTCTCTTGACATAGACATTTCATTTTTTTCCCCTAGTAGTATTCCTTGAGTTTGTCACTATTGGGATTATCTTGTACCATATGACTAGAGCACAATAACTTTTTCTCTAATAGTTTTCTGTCTGCAGCCGTTAGCAAATAGATGTTTGAAGTGCATATTGAAGCACTTTCCAGATATACATAGCCTACAGATAGTTTAATATTGCAATAAACCACAAGAGAAGAACATATCAGTAATTTGAATACATTCAGTATGATAATCAAAATGAATACAAGCAAGCTGACTTTTCTAACAATTTCTAGAGGAAACTGGGTGGGGATGGCTTATTAAATAGTGCGAATTCCTATAACTAGTTAGCACTGAATATGACAAATTGATTTTAAAGTTGGTAAAATACATACTCTTTGATAAAGCCTCCTAAAACGGAAGCGAAACGTGTCAGAGATATCTGCTACCAATATTGCTACTTACCTTGCCGGACTATATTTGACTTCAGCTGGAGGTCTTTTGAAATGGAGTGGGAGCTGTGCATTTACAGGTGGAGATGAAGTCCATAACACCCGGATTATAATAACGACTGGATAAAGGCGGTCACGGGCTGACTAAATTCTTGCTTTCAAAGCCACACAAGCTGGGATCATCAGGCTGTTCTTTCCCCCTAGCTGGGACTCCTTACTGTTATATTCTGGGTTGCTTGTGGACCCGGGGTGGTAGCAGGAGCGATCACAGAAGCAGATTTGAAAATAAAACTAGGATTTTTAATAAGTGCTTGAGTAGACATATAATGTGGCAGTAAATAGAAGTCCAGGAAAATATAAATGTGCACAAGAGTTCTGTGGTGGGAGCAAAAGGGTTAATGTCCAGGTAGAAACAATTAGCGCAGTCCAGGTGTGCAGGTAGTGAACTGAAAATAATCAAGCCAGGTTTGCAGATAGTGAACTGAAGCGCAGGATGTCAGCAGGCTCAGGCACTCAGGTATGGGCAAGAGTGATGGAGGTAGTGGGGTAGTCCAGTGGGAACTAGGAGCTGACAGGCAGACTGGCAGACAGCGAATTCACAGGAACAGGAAAGCACAGAGAACACCCTCTCAGCTAGGCTGAGATACACGTTGCACTGGCAAAGAAGGAAGGCACTGACCCTTCCTAAATAGCCCATGCCGTGCTGTTACTGGCCGGAGGGAACATGTGACTCACCAGGATTGGCCAGCCTCATCACATGGCCAGAAGACAAGATGGCGGCGCCCATGCCAAACGGAACGGAGATGCCGCCAGGCCTCACCAGCGCAGAGTGACAACAGGGCCGCACAACAACGCGTGCAGCCAAAGCCCCCCGCCAGACACCAGCTCCGCCACCAGACAGCCCGCGCCACAACGACCTCACAGATAACACCCGCCTAGCGCCATGCTGAAATACCCTGGCCGTGACACTTACTTTATACAAGATAAGCACCGCTACTTGGCAGCGCGTCTCCCACTGCTACAACTTGAGAGGTCTGATTCATGAGGACTTAAAAATTACCTTATTTACAGTCTGGTGAGAGCTATATGACTGTGCTACAATATTACAACTTAAATTGATACCGCAAGAAGGAATCCCTTTATTGTGGATTCATTACTTCTATACAGTTGTATAGGGATTTCTGGAGTGGTCTTCAGATGAGATATTTATCTTATGCATGATTATATATTTTAATAGTGTTATTGAGACTGTGTATTTTTAAATTGTACTTTGAACATATTACTGGCGTCTTGATGTTTACTTCTGTCATGTTGAGGTGTAATAACTTTTTTTGATGCAATTCCATTATTAGCGCATCATCACTCTAGTGTATTAAAATACATACATGCAATACTGTATCAGTCAATTGGTTCAATAATACAGAGTATATGGCCCCAAAAACATGCACAGTGGGTCTGATTCAGCAAGGACCGCAATTGCAAAGCTGCACGCAGGCTGATTTGCAATTGCAAACCTTGCAATTATGGTAATGCAGCAGGAGGCATCATTATGCATTATGTATCTGGGCTGCATTGTCCAACGCAGCATTGCATACCCTGCGGACCATCGGCCGGCCGCGTGTCCCATGGGGTTCCGCAGCCGGCCGCCGCAGATTAGAGAAGGAGGCGAGGAAATCTCCGTCAGCCGAAGAGACACCCATTTGAATACATAGCCTAGTCCGTCTGCATGGGCATCCGGGGTGTAACTTTCATTACCATCCCCGTGTCCTCACTGCTTCCGGCACTCGAATGTACTAGCCCCGCGGACCCGGAAGTAAGTGTGTGTGTCTTTCACGTCCGGTAATCACATCCCTCATCCCACGAGGGACCGGAAGTGGAAGTGCTTACAGGAATTTTTAATCAAGGGTATTGATTTCATTTTAAATAACAATTATTTTATATTTAAAGTAGTTTTTTCTCCAAAAAGTGGGCACAGCCATGGACACAAGGTTTGCTCCTAGCTATGCCAACATATTCATGGGACAATGGGAACGGACCATGGTATGGCAGAATAATCCATTCAGGGCGAACCTAGTGTCCTGGAAATGTTATATAGACAACATTTTCCTAATTTGGAGAGGGAATAGAGAAAGTTTGGAAAACTATATTATATTCCTCGATAACAATGATTGGAATATAAAACTCACTTCTACAATAAGTGAGTCAAATATTGACTTTCTGGACATTACAATCTATATAGATGGAGGCTAAATACAAATGAGGAGCTATGTGAAACCCACTTGTTTTTATTGATATATAAATACTGTCAGATGTTTTTAGATTATAATGTATCTTTATAATGTGTTTTGTATATTGTATTGTTAATGAACACCATGTAATAACTATGTGACTGATTAACACTGGTATAAATACCAGTCAATTCAGCATTCCCCTATACCTTGATAAAGACCACAGGATGGTCGAAACATGTTGGTGAAGGGGAACTCTGCAACTGTTCTGTGACGTATAAGGAGGACCAAACATTCCAGCTGGTGGAATACCCGGGGTTATTTAAAACCACTGCTTGAATTGAGGTCCTGCTTGTCTCACACCGCATCTGGTAGGAGTAAATTGTAGGCACTTATGATTTTTTCATTAATAAAAGGTTTTATGCTATGTTGCTTTTCTCTCTAATTTTCTATACATGCATTGGGAGTGGTACTTCCTACATTGGAAATCTTGAGAGACAACATTAAGCCCGAGAACAACAGAAAGGTTCCTGTGGATTAAAGGATATATGAATGACTATGAACTTTTAAACTATAATCTTCATATTTTACTACTTGACGTTTCCTATTAATCCAAGGCATTTATATGAGTCATCTTTATTTCTCTTTTGCAATTGTGTCTGCACGAGTGTTAGGTGTCACTCACAAAGATTGACTTGTGATAGTACCTTTGTACATGATACAGTCATCACTATTTTGTTAATTATAGTGTCATAGTGCCTTTTTTTTACACTGAAATCCTCGCAGTGCTTGCAGTAAGGTAAGGCAACCACAAGCGCTGTGAGCTCTTCCGATGGTCCTCGATGTGCCTTCCCGAGCGAGCGCATGCCATGCCGTCACTTAGCCGAATTTGCATACGCTGGGGGCGAGTGATCGCATCTAGCGAATGGGTCTGATTCGGGTCCTTAGTTCAACCAGCACTGGGCTATGGGAACCAGTGCTGGTTCTGGAATTACAGGGAAAAATTTGCATAGGGTCTCCCTGTAATTAACAGAACCAGCCCTAGACCCTTTCTAGTGGGGGACTGATGCCACAGCCAGGGGAGCCATATCACCGGGCCCCCCAGCCGCAGCATCAGCCCTGACCGCTAGTCAGCCCAGGCCAGGGTTCCCTGGGGAGTTGGGGACCCCTGCAATAAAGGGGTCCCCCTCTCCAGGGCACCCCTAGCCTAGGCTGATACCCCAGGGCTATCCCCACCACCACTGGCCGGTGGGTGGTGGGTTGATTGTGTTAATGTAGTGTAAAAAAAGAATATATTTAACATTGTATTTATAGTAGAACTGCAGGTCCCAGCAAGCATCCCCCACATGCTGGTACTTGGAGAACCACAAGTACCAGCATGCGGGGCATTAAGGGCCCACTGGGACCTGTAGTTCACCTATAAAGAAATGTTGAAATAAACACACACACCTTACACAGTATAAGTTTAATACATACATACATACACACTCACACATACTCACCTTTATTACCTCGAGTGGTCCCCTTGTCCAGTAGGCATCCATGGTCTTCTTAAAATAAAATGAAAAACGCGACCCTCGCACTAAGCAATAACCATCCTAACCAGGATGGTTATTACTTCCTGAATGAAGCGGTCAGGCGCGGCTTCCTCCTTTGAAGGTCTGTGTCTGAGCATTCATTGGCTGAGAGAGGTCAGCCCCCGCCTCTCAGCCAATGAACGGCTCCCTCCATTGAACTCAATGATGGGAAACACAGTATAAACTTTAGTTACCCTGCGGCTCTCCATTGAGTTCAATGGAGGGAGCCATATATTGGCTGAGAGAGGCGGGGGCTGACCTCTCTCAGCCAATAAACGCTCAGACACAGACCTTTAAAGGAGGAAGCCTCGTCTGAGTGCTTCATTCAGGAAGTAATAACCATCCTGGTTAGGATGGTTATTGCTTAGTGCGAGGGTCGCGTTTTTTGTTTTGTTATTTTAAGTAGACCATGGATGCCTACTGGATAAGGGGACCACTCAAGGTAATATAGGTGAGTATGTGTGAGTGTGTATGTATGTATGGATTAAACTTATACTGTGTAATGTGTGTGTGTTTACTTCAACATTTCTTTACAGGTGAACTACAGGTCCCAGTATGCTCTTCATGCCTCACAAGCTGGTACTTGTGGTTCTCCAAGTACCAGCATGTGGGGGATGCTTGCTGGGACCTGGAGTTCTACTATAAATACAATGTTAAACATATTCTTTTTTTACACTACATTAACACAATCAATCCGCCACCCACCGGCCAGAGGTGGAGGGGATTGCCCTGAGGTATCAGCCTAGGCTAGGGGTGCCCTGGAGAGGGGGACCCCTTTATTGCAGGGGTCCCCAACTCCCCAGGGATCCCTGGCCTGGGCTGACTAGTGGTCAGGGCTAATGCTTTTGCTGGGGGGCCCGGTCATATGGCTCCCCTGGCTGTGGCATCAGTTCCCCGCTAGAAAGGGTCCAGGGCTGGTTCTGTGAATTACAAGGAGACCCTATGCAAATTTTTCCCTGTAATTCCAGAACCAGCACTGGTTCCCATAGCCCAGTGCTGATTGAACTAAGTACAAGGAGACCCTAGGCAATTTTTTCCCTGTACTTAGTCAACCAGGACTGGCTTTCAAAAGTCTGGGGCTGGTTGTGTTTTGGAAGGAGACACATAATTTTTTTTTTAACATTTAACTATTTACTTTTTACACTCAGATACAGGCAGGCATCTCACTGATGTCTGCATGTATCTGTGTGAGAATGAACTGCTCATGCTGAAAGTGAAAGCGTGAAGCAGTTCTATGCTGTCGGAGATTTGCAGTTCGGTTTGAAGTGGGATTTGCCGTGTGATTTGTACATGAACATGTCAAATCGAACTGCAAATCACTGTTCAAAACCGAATCAAATTGAATTTGTTTTGCAAGTCGCAAAACAAATCGACCATTAGTAAATCTTGTAAAAAAACCGGGGTTGTCACAATTCGATTTGAGTCTGTTTGAGGTGCGCTAAATCACACTTCAAATCGACCATCAAATCAGCCTTTAGTAAATTTACCCCCAGATGGTTAAATCAAATTGATTGAGGTACTAATTAATTCACCTGTGCTCAAGCATGGATATCTGTAAAACGTGGACTGTAATTTTAGGTGCAACATTGCTACACATTGTGTACACTGCACCTGGTCCATGAGGAAGAAGGGGAATCCATGATATAGGGAGGCCTGAGCCACAGGCCTTATTTTCCCCCACTTAAGCTCCACTAGTACTGACACAGACTGTGAATCAGAAGGAGTTTGCAGCTGTGATAATTGGCACCACCATAAGAGTCCCATGCCCCCTTGTTAGCTAGGCCCCAGATCCAGCCCTAGGCATAGGCAAACTAAGCAAATGCCTAGGGCATCTGGAATGCCTAGGGGGATCCCAGCCTGCATAGGGCCGGAAGAGGTGTAGGGCAGGCATGGCCAGGACAACTGCTGCTGGTTGGGCAGAAACTGGTACCTGCTACTGAGCAGCGTCCAAAATTGGAGCTCAGCTGACAGCTCCGATTGAGCTCAGCAGCGGCGGAACAGCTGGCGGCGGATTGAGAGGGTGGGGCACCTTGATGGCAGCTCATGGTTAGTGCCGGGCCAGCTCTGAACGGCATTCAACGGGCGTGGCCTGCCAGCCTGAGTCGGAAAAAGTGGGTCCGCCGTACGCAGCTTGCTGTATCTCGAGTCCGGAACTGGAAGAGGGTTGGGGTGCTGTGGTGCTCACTGCTGGGAGAGGGGTCCCTGCTGGGATAGGGGTGCTGACACAGTTCTGTGCTGGGAGGGGTGATGGGTGGTGTGCTATGTTGGTGATGAGTGCTGTGATCTGTGCTGGGAGAGATTTAAGGGGTGCTGTGCTGTGATCTGTTCTATGATCTGTGCTGGAAGAGGGGTGCTGTGCTGGGTAATGGGTGCAGGGAGCGCATTACAATGGGGGAAGGTGCCACGGCACTATGAGGCCACACCCTCTTTCAGTATCCCATGGGGGGGCACCCAAAACCTTGCCTAGGGCACTAATTGGCTAGGGCTGGCTCTGCTAGGCCCCTTACATGTGTACCAATGTACTTCCATTATCAGAGCCGGCCCTAGCCCATTTGATGCCCTAGGCAAAATTTTGACTGGTGCCCCCTAACAACTTCCCATACTGAGCTGAACAGCCCCTCAGGAATAAAACAGGCGGCACTCCTCAGTAGGTGCTGTCGTTTTACGACCCATCTGTCTTTTCATCAGGACATGTCCTGATGAAAAAACCGATGGGTTTTGAAACATTAACAGCACCTATGTGATTTGTGACAATATATCACTTTTTTACAACTACTGACAAGTGCCATCTATTTTTTTTCAGCTCGGTATAGGAGATTACCAGTAAATTTATTCAGACAGACCGGCACTCCTCTAAACCGACCAATACATGCTCCTGTGCCTTCTGCAAACAAGTGGAACAAATCAGCGGCACTTGGAGACTTGTGAAGAAGTTTAATGTGACCCCTCACATCACACCGACGTTTTGGGGCTCACACGCCCCTTTGTCAAGGTAGAAGAACTAAAAGACAGCTTACATTATAAAGGGAGAAGCCAGCCAAGAGAAGTGAACTGGACGCCGCCTGGGACTCTCTGTGTCGCAGCCGCAGTCCCGCAATAATGACATCGTCACGCTGCATGTCTCCCGTTGTCAAGACAACCAGGACGCCAGCGGATCGACGCGGCTGGCCATCCTGTTACAGAAAAAAAGAGAAGATGGAAATAGCGTAGTGTAAATGTTAGAGACAATTATGCAGGGAAAGCAAATATCTATGTGCATTGCAACATATAATAGAATAGGTGTGATGTGAGATGATATGTCACATTAAACTTCTTCACAAGTCTCCAAGTGCCGCTGATTTGCTCCATTCACATATAATATTATATATATATATTAGGGGTGTGCACCGGCCACTTTTCGTGTTTTGTGTTTTGGTTTTGGATCTGGATCTTTCTTCGTGTTTTGGATCTGGATTGGTTTTGCCAAAACCACCCTTGCGTGTTTTGGGTTCTGGGTTTTGTGTTTTGGATCTGTATTTTTTTGAAAAAAAGCATAAAAACAGCTAAAATCACAGAATTTGTAGGTTTTTCTGCTCCTATGCTATTATTAACCTCAATAACCTAATTTCCACTCATTTCCAGTCTATTCTGAATACCTCACACCTCACAATAGTGTTTTTATGTCCAAAAGGTTGCACCGAGGTAGCTGGATGACTATGCTAAGCGACACAAGTGGGCGGCACAAACACGTGACCCATCTAGGCGTGAAACTGCAGTGGCAGACAGGATGGCATTGAAAAACTAGGCCCCAAACTGTACATAATGCAAAGAAAAAAAAGAGGTGCAAGATGGAATTGTCCTTGGGCCCTCCCACCCACCCTTATGTTGTATAAACAGGACATGCACACTTTAACAAACCAATCATTTCAGCGCCAGGGTCTGCCACACAACTGTGGCTGAAATGATTGGTTCGTTTGGGCCCCCACAAAACAAGCTGGCAATTAATCTGTCCCTGCACAAACTGGCTCTACGGAGGCAAGATGTCATCCTCATCCACCGATTCCTCACCCTCTTCAGTGTGTACATCCTCATCCTCACAGAGTATTAATTCGTCCCTGCTGGAACCACAGGTCCCTCTGTACGTTCTGGAGGCTGGTCTCCCTGGAAGAGTTGATAATTCATTTTATGAACATCATCTTCTCCACATTTTGTGGAAGCAACCTCCTACGCCTTTCGCTGACAAGGTTCCCGGCTGCACTAAACACTCTTTCGGAGTACACACTGGAGGGGGGGCAACTCAGGTAAAATAGAGCCAGTTTGTACAGGGACCTCCAAATTGCTTCTTTTTCCTGCCAGTACAGGTACGGACTGTCTGACATGCCTACTTGGATGCTGTCACCGATGTAATCCTTTAACAGACAGACGCACGCTTGTCGCTGCTGCTTTGAGGATTCAAGTGCGGCTACAGCCCACACAATTCACAAAGACAGAAAAAAAAAAGAATATTTTTATTGTTTGTGGAGCACACTTTGAGGGTTACACCACCCTTTAACAGACAGACGCACGCTTGTCGCTGCTGCTTTGAGGATGCAAGTGCGGCTACAGCCCACACAATTCACAAAGACAGAAAAAAGAAGAATATTTTAATTGTTTGTGTAGAACACTTTGAGGTGTCACCACCCTTTAACAGACAGACGCACGCTTGTCGCTGCTGCTTTAAGGATGCAGGTGCGGCTACAGCCCACACATTTCACAAAGACCAAAAAAAAAAGAACAATATTTTAATTGTTTGTGTAGAACACTTTGAGGTGTCACCACCCTTTAACAGACAGACGCACGCTTGTCGCTGCTGCTTTAAGGATGCAGGTGCGGCTACAGCCCACACAATTCACATAGACAGAAAAAAAAAGAACAATATTTTAATTGTTTGTGTAGCACACTTTGAGGGTGTCACCACCCTTTAACAGACAGACGCACGCTTGTCGCTGCTGCTTTAAGGATGCAGGTGCGGCTACAGCCCACACATTTCACAAAGACCAAAAAAAAAAGAACAATATTTTAATTGTTTGTGTAGCACACTTTGAGGGTGTCACCACCCTTTAACAGACAGACGCACGCTTGTCGCTGCTGCTTTAAGGATGCAGGTGCGGCTACAGCCCACACAATTCACAAAGACAGAAAAAAAAAGAACAATATTTTAATTGTTTGTGTAGCACACTTTGAGGGTGTCACCACCCTTTAACAGACAGACGCACGCTTGTCGCTGCTGCTTTGAGGATGCAGGTGGAATCTAGACGGGATTTGGAACCGAGGACACACTACCTCCATCAATTGTCTAAATCCCACTGCACTAATGTCGGATACCGGACGCACGTCTAACACCAACATAGCAGTCAAGGCCTCAGTTATACGTTTTGCTTCAGGATGACTGCTGTCGTACTTCATCCTCATCGCTAGGGACTGTTGGAGGGTCAATTGTTTAGTAAAAGTAGTGATGTTCCTACTTCCTCTCTGGGATGATGAACAACTCCCAGCAGCAGCAACAGCACTAGGAGGAAGTGGTTCTTGATCTTTCCCTATTTTATTTTTATCGGAGAAAGTTTGGTCCTCCATTTATGTTATATTGATATATATACGTGCGGCTAAAGCGCACACAAACACAGAAAATATTATTTTATTTTTGCTGGAGAGTAGTGCACTTTGTGGGTTACACCACCCTTTAAGAAATGAGCCAGCCGGCTCTTTACTTATGGGACACAGGCGCACGCTTGGCGCTGCTCCTTTGTTGATGCACGTGCAGCCACAGTGCACACAATTCACAAACACAGAAAATAATTTTTTTTTTGGTTTGGACTGGAGTGTACTTTCGGGGGTTACAGTACCCTTAACGGTCAAGCCAGCCGGCCCTTTACTTATGACACAGGCGCACGCTTGGCACTACTTTGTTGATGCACGTGCAGCTACTGCGCACACAATTCACAAACACAGAAAATATTTTTTTTTTTGGTTTGGACTGGAGTGTACTTTCGGGGGTTACAGCACCCTTAACGGTCAAGCCAGCCGGCCCTTTACTTATGACACAGGCGCACGCTTGGCACTACTTTGTTGATGCACGTGCGGCTACTGCGCACACAATTCACAAACACAGAAAATTATTTTTTTTTTAGGTTTGGACTGTAGTGTACTTTCGGGGGTTACAGCACCCTTAACGGTCAAGCCAGCCGGCCCTTTACTTATGACACAGGCGCACGCTTGGCACTACTTTGTTGATGCACGTGCGGCTACTGCGCACACAATTCACAAACACAGAAAATAATTTTTTTTTTGGTTTGGACTGGAGTGTACTTTCGGGGGTTACAGCACCCTTAACGGTCAAGCCAGCTGGCCCTTTACTTATGACACAGGCGCACGCTTGGCACTACTTTGTTGATGCACGTGCGGCTACTGCGCACACAATTCACAAACACAGAAAATAATTTTTTTTTTGGTTTGGACTGGAGTGTACTTTCGGGGGTTACAGCACCCTTAACGGTCAAGCCAGCCGGCCCTTTACTTATGACACAGGCGCACGCTTGGCACTACTTTGTTGATGCACGTGCGGCTACTGCGCACACAATTCACAAACACAGAAAATAATTTTTTTTTTGGTTTGGACTGGAGTGTACTTTCGGGGGTTACAGCACCCTTAACGGTCAAGCCAGCCGGCCCTTTACTTATGACACAGGCGCACGCTTGGCACTACTTTGTTGATGCACGTGCGGCTACTGCGCACACAATTCACAAACACAGAAAATAATTTTTTTTTTGGTTTGGACTGGAGTGTACTTTCGGGGGTTACAGCACCCTTAATGGTCAAGCCAGCCGGCCCTTTACTTATGACACAGGCGCACGCTTGGCACTACTTTGTTGATGCACGTGCGGCTACTGCGCACACAATTCACAAACACAGAAAATATTTTTTTTTTTGGTTTGGACTGGAGTGTACTTTCGGGGGTTACAGCACCCTTAACGGTCAAGCCAGCCGGCCCTTTACTTATGACACAGGCGCACGCTTGGCACTACTTTGTTGATGCACGTGCGGCTACTGCGCACACAATTCACAAACACAGAAAATAATTTTTTTTTTGGTTTGGACTGGAGTGTACTTTCGGGGGTTACAGCACCCTTAACGGTCAAGCCAGCCGGCCATTTACTTATGACACAGGCGCACGCTTGGCACTACTTTGTTGATGCACGTGCGGCTACCGCGCACACAATTCACAAACACAGAAAATAATTTTTTTTTGGTTTGGACTGGAGTGTACTTTCGGGGGTTACAGCACCCTTTAACGGTCAAGCCAGCCGGCCCTTTACTTATGACACAGGCGCACGCTTGGCACTACTTTGTTGATGCACGTGCGGCTACTGCGCACACAATTCACAAACACAGAAAATATATTATTTTTTTAGCACTTGGGGGGAGCACCCCTGATGGACAGAGCACCCCCTGGACAACACTGCAGCACTCCTTTAGGACTGGGACACTGCACAGGACTTTGGAGTGGACACAGCCCCTATGGAGAACTGACTGCACAACACAGTCCAGCCAGCCCCTATGGACTTTGAAGTAGTGGACACAGCCCCTATTAACAACAGCAGCACAGCACAACACAGCCAGCCCCTATGGACTTTGAAGTAGTGGACAACAGCAGCACTACACTACACTACACTACACAGCCCTAACTCCCACCCTCCCTCTTCACTGTCCACAGCCGAGTGAGAAAATGGCGCCGACGTGGGTACCTTATATAGGATCCAAAACCCGCGAGACTCGGAAGGCGGGATGATGACGTTTTGCCTCGATTTCAGATCCGAGTCAGGCGGGAAAAGTCGAGCCTGATTCGGATCGGACTCGGATCGGGGGGGCTCGGGGGGGTTCGGATTTCAGAAATCCGAACCCGCTCACCCCTAATATATATATATATATATATATACACACACACACACACATACATCGTCAAAAGTTGATAAAACGACTGAAACGTTAATTACACTTATGGAGTAGTGTCTCCTGATTTATTACCGCTAATATCAAGTCCTGAGAGTGCCGCCGGTGAAAACGTTCTACATACCTGGGCTGTGGCGGTTCGCTACTACGCAGCAGGGAGGGCACCAAGGCAGAGTATGTCACTCACGGCTCTACTCCGCAAAGGCCCATGGGAGGAGTGGACGTGGCTGGGCATGCGCAGCATGCCCTCCCGCGGCCATCTTGTTTTCTCCTGTAGTCTGAATGAGCTTCTGTGCAGAAGCTCATTCTGACTTGGGCAGCTCACCTGCTCGCTACGCTGTCTGATTGGAGCTGAGCTCCGATCGCGGCATCAGTGTCAGCAGCAGGGAACGGGCGCAGGGCAATGACCGATCGGAGCTGAGCTCCGATCGTGTCAGCAGCGGAGGGGGAGCGGGCAGAGATCTGGAATGCCCCATGACATTCCAGTCACCCCCGGGGGTGCCGAGAGGGGGGGGGGGAGCGGGTACAGATTACCCGGGCCCGGGGTTCCTGAGGGGCCCGGGTCCGGCGCCGCTCCTTCCCTCACAGGAGCCCAGCACACAGCGTGTGCTGAGCTGCAGTTGGAGACTGCTCGTGGCTGCTGAGCAGCAGCCACAGCAGTCTCCTATGCCTGTGCGGGGGAGCGATCACACTGATCGCGCCCCCCCTGGCTTTGCGCCGGGCTGAGGGGGCTCAGAGCGCCCCCCCTCCCCAGCGCCGCGAAGACCTTTTTTTTTTTCTCGGCAAGGGGGCGTGGCCACGCCTCCCGCAATTAGGCCACGCCCCCTATTATTGACGCCCGCCACGGCTCTTGGCGGGCTTGGTCACCCCTAGGCATATGCTTTTTATGCCTATGCCTAGGGCCGGCTCTGCCCATGATGGTGGCACTCCCCTATCTTAAACTACCCCTTCCAGGAATAGAACATTGCTTCAAAACTTAAGAGTCTTCCCAGGTGGATTTCAGAAGGAAAATGCAGGAACAATGTAGCACAATGATATCCAGGAGGCAGAAGCTGTAGTTCTACTGACCATGTAAGTTAGATGGAGTTCAGGCAATGAGTGAGTGCACGGGAGCTGTTTAAATAGGATGCCGGGTCTGAGTTCGTTGATGTCGCTCAGTTGTTCGGACATTCAGGAAATGGTCATTTGACCAGTGTCCATGAATCTTAGTTTAGCAATCCCTGCCGCAGGGGAAGGAGGAATCAGTGATTGACCTGACCTGGTAAGTAGGAGCCGCAGTCCAGCAGTTTGACACTTGGGGTTATATTTACTAAAGTGTTGGTTTATAGAAGTGGAGGTGTTACCCATAGCAACCAATCAGATTCTAGCTATTATCTCCTAGGAGGTGCTAGATAAATGATAAGTAGAATCTGATTGGTTACTAGGGGCAATGTCTCCACTTCTAAAAACCCACACTTTAACAAATATACCTCTTATGCTGGGTACACACTGACAGATACATTGGCCGATCAATTGATCAGCCAATATATCTGCTGCCCATCAGCCAGTGTGTACCCACGATATGTCGGTGAACGTCGTCGTCCACCGGCAAATCGCATTAGCTGTGCTGCACAGCCGATGGACAGATATGTCTGCAGACAGCCCATACACACAGCGGCAGCCGTGAGGAGGGGGGTGGGACACGCCCCCCAGCTGTCGGGTCCCACCCCTGGCCACCGGGACCCGAGGACACAAGCAGATGATGGGCGTTCAGTGTGTATGAACAACCATCATCTACAAATATATCTGCAAATTGTTTAAACAAAAACTTCAACCAACTCGACATGACCTCCTTGGTATGCATGTACACATTAGAAGCCACAGAATAAGTAAGGTGTATATTTTGCATGTTAAACAATTATTGTTAAAGTAACTAAAAAGGGCCTGATTCAGCACGGATCACAACTACAACCGCAGCTGCGTAACCGCACATAATGAATCTGCGAAAATATGTTAATGTCTGCCACCGCTCATCCAGTATAGAGACTCCCGACACTGCCTTCTCACATCCGTAATATCTCGCAGTCCTGCGTATACATCGGTCCCCTCACGCACAGTTACAGCAGCTCTGACCTGTCTCAGAATTTGCAAGTCTTGTCGCATGCAGTGAGTACACCAAAAAGCTCACAACCTGTCACTCACTCTGCGATGGATTCCTGTCTGCACCCGTAATCGCAGTGCGATCGCCACGCACGTGCAGTGCGGTGCATATGTATGCGCAGTACACAACAATCGGCTGATCTGCGTACGCTGTTTTAATTACGATCCATGCTCAGGCCCTAAGTTGAAAAAAAATCACTGCATTGTACACATAAATAAAAAAAGATGATATGGTACTAAGAGAACGTTTAATGTGTCACAAGTAAAATATGCAGTATATATAAACAAAAATGCTAGGGTAAAGTATAAATGCTATTCCCTTAGAAATTGCTGCAGCTTAAACAATGCTAAATACGGTGGGGCCTCTTAGGGGGATATTCAATTAGCCGCGCAGGAGCAATTCAATTAGAGGGGATTACCCCGCACACGAGCCCTCGCAGTTGGTCTAAACCTAGCAGCTCATGGAGGTGCGAGGTGAAGTCCGCGGAAAATACACAAAATCGGGTTCGCACGAGGGGAAAAAAACCTATTGATTGCAGTGTATGAGGAATCAGTCTGTTTCCGTGCCTGAAACCCGATTTTTCTGCATGGAAAAGGCTATTTAATTGTATAGCTTTTCCCCGCACCGTGGGGATTTTTGCCAGTAATTAGTCACTGGGTAAAACCTATGGCTCATTGAATAGCCCCCTTAAGGTACAGTACATTTTTGGCATATGCTGCTGACAGCAAAAGTGTAATCAGTAGTATGTAACTTTCTATTCTAATATTGTCACACATCAGGCTCAGAGGCTGTTACATGGCATGGCGCTGCCCCTTCGCCTCCCTGGGGTCGTCCGCGGCTCACTGCAGGGGGCTAGATGTTCTTGTTTTCAAGCTTTTCCAGAAGATGGGCAATACTTGCCTACTCTCCCGGGACTGCCGGGAGCCTCCTTAAAATCGTGTGTCCTGGGGGGGATATGATGCGATTCGCGCTGAATCGTGCCATCGTAGCCCCACCCCTTGCTTTACAATGCCAGTAATATCCCGGAGAGGGCTGCCAGAATGTCGGTAAGTATGGGATGGCGTCCCAGGTTATTCCCTCCATCTGTGCTGAATGGACACCACCATATTGATTCTGTTTAGCTGACGTTGGTTCCTCCAACCAGTAACTGTACTTCACCAGCTGAATTTTTCAACCTATCAAGATCCAGAGTTCCCTATTTAGACTTTTCCAGTTGTACAGCTCGTCGCCAGAACAACTTCTCTATTGACCAATTTCCTGGCTCCAGTCTCAGTGTCTGTTGTGTTCCTGAGTCTTCCTGTGCATTCCACATGCTGCATGCTTACCAGCTCCATTGTGTAGACCCCAAAAAGCGCCAGCATTCCACCTGTGTGCCCCCTCTCTAGCTTACCAGCTCCATTGTGCAAGTTCCAACAAGTACCAGCATTTCACTTGCTGTGCATTCTCACCAGCTTGTATTGCTCTATTGTGAAAACTTCTGATATCCTTCAGTTTACCCTGGCTGTAGCTATTATCAGTGGTGCATATTCATCTAGCGTGCTGCAGTGGTGCTTGCATGTAGGGCATGCTATGGGTGGAGCTAGAGCCGCGAGTGCCGATGGGGAGTAGAGTTGGGCATGTCAGTGATCGTGTAATGCGTATCTGTCCAATTTGTCTGGTTGAAAGGACCATCTGGTCTGTCTTCCAGGGTTTTGGAGCAAATTTCTATTGGTATTTGCTCACATACATTACCAGATTTCCTTCCCACCAGATATATTGGACAGATATATCTGTCAGTGTGTACCTAACTTTGGGATCCACGGGTAGTGCATCATCTTGATCGCAGGTCCCAGCCATAGTTGCGACTGGGATACTGCATCTAATCCTGTCTTGTCTGTGTACAGCTCATAGCCTGTCATTCCTGCCTGTCTGTGTGCTGATCTCATGTGCTCACTAATTAACTGTCTGTGTGCAGAGCAGGTGCATGCCTTTAGGCCCCCATACATCAGCAATTGATTGTGTATAAAAATCTTTCCCTTTTTCAATCGATTGTGGCAATTCTGCAACCTGCAATCGATTGAAAAAGGGAAAGATTTTTAGACACAATCAATTGCAAATTGCACGATTGCTGCAATCAATTGCTGATGTATGGGGGCCTGTTGATTAGCATGCCTTTGATTAGGAATTACCATCTCCAGGAATTGGTTCTGATTGGACCCTGCTTCCTTTAAGTTACAGCCAGCCCTGTACTCAGTGCTGGTTATGTTATCTGACGTCCGGAGAAAGTTTGTTCTGTGCTCAGAAGTCTGAATCTTTGCCGGTCTTACCTTTTCCCACAGTTCCTGTATGCGGAGTCATTCTTCCAGTGTCCTGCACCTGTCTGTCTGTTTTGGATTTGCCTGTGAAATATACCCTTGTGGCATTTTCATACCAGAGTCCTGCCAAGCCCTGTCAGTCTGCTTCCTGCCTGTGTTCCTGTCGTGCCAGAATTCAACTGTCAAAACATTAGTACACAGATTGTTTACCAGCTTCCAAGCCGCATCCTTGCACAGCCTGTCTCCTGGCTTCCAAGCCACACTAGCGCACAGACTATTTCCCAGCTTCCAAGCTGCACCAGTGCACAGACTGTTTCCCAGCTTGTAAGCCACACTATTGCACAGCCTGCCTCCTTGCTTCCAAGCCGCACCAGTGCACAGACTGTCTTCTGGCTTCCAAGCAGCACCAGTGCACAGACTGTTTCTTGGCTCCCAAGCTGCTACATCGGCCTCTGGCCACCACTGGCACTCCAGCCACATCCTCGGCACCTTGCCGCACCAACGGCTCTTAAGCCGCATCATCGGCTCCCAAGCCGCAACATCGACCTCCGGTCACTCTACTGGCTTTCCAGCCACACCATCGGCTTTTTAGCCATACCATCGGTGTTCAGCCGCACCATTCGTACTTTAGACTATTCTTTTATACGTTCTTGCCTGTTCTTTGTGACAATAAAGTCACTTACTTTGATTTCACCCTAAGTCTCCTGGTGTCTCTCTCCTTAAGGTACTCTGGTCATCTGGACCCCCAGAAACCATAACAGATGGATTGCCCTGTCTGACCCTCATTTTGACCCCAACCCACTTTCAAGTGTCCGCATTCTGCAAGCAGAGGACCCTGATCTCTGTTTCCATAGGGGACACAGCTCTTCCTGTGCACATGCTGCACCCTGTCTGCTGTGCTCCTCCTCTACCATCTGCTCTGTCCTTCTTCCTTCAGTGTGAATGTCTACATGTCAACCCCCTCAAACTCTAGTGTGTATATCTCTGTGCCCCCCTCCCCCAAGGCCCCAGTGGGTGTTTCACTATGTCTCCCACCCAGGTCCCAGTAAATGTCACTATTGTATGTCACCATGTCAACCCTCCCAGGCTCCAATGTGTATCACCATGTTTTTCACCCCCAGGCCGCAGTGTGTGTCATCCTGACACCCCAGGCCTCAGTATGTTTGTCTCCATGTCCCCCTAGGCCCCAATGTATGCATCACCATGTCCCCCAGGCCCCAGTGTGTGCATCACCATATCCCCCTGGGCCCCAATATGAATGTCACCATGTCACCCCCAGGCTCCAATGTGTGTCACTGATTCATTCCCCTAGACCCCAGTGTGTCACTTGCCCCCCCAGGCATCCATGTGCATGTCTCCATGTCCCCTCCAGTCCCCAATACAGGGGTGTATCTATAATGGGTGCAGGGTGTGCTGTGCACAAGGGCCCTCTTGTCCATGGGGTGCCCGCATTGCACACCCTGCACCCATACTTTGTCACAATTACCTTTCCGAAGTCCCACATCTGGTCTCCCAGTGCTGTTCAAACTCCGGAAAATGGCGACCGCGGCCATTTTTCTGGCATTTTGCGCATGCGCTGTGAGAAGATTGCCAGGAAAATGGTGGCTGCACCATTTCCCCGGCGATCTGTGCATACACAATAGACCCTGGGCACACTCTAGTGCCCATTGTCTATTGATTGTACGGTGTCCGGCCAGCCATGTTAGTCGGCTGCCGGACACCGGAGTGAGAGGAGGGGGCCTGTGACGGGGGATGCACACAGGCCTCCTCCTCTCTAAAGATGCACCTTCCCCCCGATTCGGCCGGGATCATCCCGGCCTCCCGGAAAGGCAGGCAAGCCTCCAGGGGCGGAGCCACGATGACGCGATTGCACTGTCATGCCCTCATGCTCTGCTCCCAATGATGCATTAGCTGCAGGGCCCTGCCCCCTTTCACAGCATCACGCCCCCTGCCATGTAAACCCAACAGCTCCCTCCTGGAAGGAGGGAGCTAAATGTCGGCAAGCCCGGGGTATGCGCTAAAATAGAAATGTTGAAAACACAACAAATTAGTATGTACATTATCATTTATTGACGAAATAGGCCAAAAGCAAACATGCTGTAATGGGGAAAGTATTGTAAGATTTTAATACACATAACTTTAGAAAAATCTAGTGTGGACCCAATCTGCAAACATGCATAAGCAATAAAACTGTCTAGCCTTCCCCCCTTCCTCATTAAAAAGTTTTTAAAAATAATCTTTCATTTTTGGAGGTCCTTCACGTCCACATCCACCAACTCCTCAACTCCATCGTCAGGAAGAAGATTATCACGAGATTGTCTTAAAGCGCATATCCACTACATGATTCGCTCTATGAGCGTTATCGTGTAGTGTGTTCCCGACAGTAGTCTGCTCAATGTCATTAACGACATTGAGCACCCACACTGAACGATATATTGAATGGCTAACGTTATTGATTTAAGGCTGCTTGACCTCACTCAGGCTGTTTGGTCACAGACTGATGCACTTATAAACCTTCACAGAGAGTTAGTAGGCCAGAGGGGACTAATAAAGGCTACATCAGCTTCCACTAGTGTGTGTACAACTTCACTAAGTCAAGCACTTACCACTCCACCCCAGCGCAGTTTACGCACACGTGGTGGTGTGCTTAAAGCCATAGTTAGAGGCAGAGTAGGTTCAGTGGCCAAAAAGTAAATGTTTAAATTGTAATTGTTGCACTTTTTGGTTGCTATGCAAATTTGAATGC